>JAVALU010002437.1:287500-472550 GCA_030770095.1 Gila robusta
ATCTGGTTATGCCAAACTAATGCATGTTTGGTCAGCTGAACAAAGATCCTTCTTGGATAGAATTGAACAACACCAAGAAAGAAATCAACAACGTGACGAGATGTTACTCTCAAGGTTTCTGTAAGAAAGCACTCGCTCAACTGAACGTCTGTTAGGACAAATATTTGAGGGTCTCAGGAGTATTCTTCCGCAACCCTATGAAGCAGCTCCTCATTTCCAGCCACAAGCTCCACCACTCAATCCTTATATGCAGCCTCCGCAGCACAACCCAGGCCAATTTTACAATAGGCCAGTGCACTATTCTGCTAATGTCCCAAACGGCAATGAAACCAGTAGCTCTGACCAGAGTCTGCATGACCTAGGTTAGATTAGAATAATGCTGTCAAATGCGGTCAAATCAATTAATCGCATCTAACATAAGTTTGTTTATGATCACAAACTTTTATGTTAGATGCAATTAACTGATTTGACAGCACTAAATAAAACAAAGACAGTCTTAGTTGTGTAGAGACAGTTGTTTAAGCTAGTTGTAAAGTAAGTAATGTAAGCCATTGTTTTGAGTTTTCAACAGTTTTTTTATTTTTATTTTTAAGTGTCACTTCAGTGAAGGGTTTAAGTTTAACAAAATTGTATTTGCAACTTCACTTTTTTATTGCACTTGTTAACATTAACATTTTTGTTGAAACTCTTGCAATAAGTATTGCACTGGCACTTTTAAGAGCTACCTTGTGTGAAACTGTTTTTCATTAAAGGTAAATTTTCATCTCAGAGGTGTTTTTTAAAGGCTGCATTTAGTGGAAATGTCCTGTACGAAGGGGGAAGTGGGTGGACATGTAATTGGTCAGAGCTATTCTTGCATTGCTACCACTGGCATTACACTCCATATTCACTGGGTGGTTAGGTTGAGGATAGATAGCATTGAGGTCACAAGCCTCTTCCAACCACCTGCTGTTGGCATTGTCCTCCTCGGTCTGGAAAAAATTATGCAGTACACAGCAGGTAGCAATCACAGTTGGTGTGAAGGTGAAGTGAAAATCACTTCTTTTTAGCAGCACCCTCCACCTTGACTTCAAAATCCCGAACGTGTTCTCAACTCCCACCCGTAGTGAGCTCAGGTAGGCATTAAAAGATTCTTGATTATGGGTCAAATGTGCAGAATTTATGTATCCTTTCAAGAGCCAATCAAGGAGGGGGTATGCAGGGTCCCCAACTATTAGAAGCCCAGTGCCTTGTCCCTCGATGTTCTTAACACCCTAAAAATAAGAATTAATTAGATAGTATTATTTAATTAATATTCCCTCACCTTTGGTAACAGGTGTGATCTTTGGAAGAGGTCAGACTGGCATGGAACATTGGCATCATGAGCACAGCCAGGC
Organism: Gila robusta; assembly: GCA_030770095.1. Lineage (NCBI taxonomy): Eukaryota > Metazoa > Chordata > Actinopteri > Cypriniformes > Leuciscidae > Gila > Gila robusta. The sequence continues at coordinate 288,877 of JAVALU010002437.1, forward strand.
ATTTTACAGCTGATGCTCCAAAAACTATACAGAGGTGTGTATATATATATATATATAAAATCCACTTAAAGTATGCATATAGTTTATAAAATTGTCTACATAAATGCAGTTTTTAAAACAAGCATGATATGTTATTACTCTTAATTATTACATTTTTAACTATTTTTAATTCATGCTAAAAGATAATTTGGCTTACCATAATTTGTGTTCGACAACAGCTTGCAAAACGTAAGAAGGCCAGCCTTTACGGTTGACAAAATCTTTGCAGGTCTGAAGGTGGAAGGATGGGAATACGTGTTCCGTCAATAATTCCCATTATTTGAGGAATGTTGTGCATCTTCTAAAACCTCTTGGTGATCTCCAGTGCTTCCTCCTCATTTGGCACCTGGATCAGCTGTTTTATCGGACCTCTCACCATGCCTTTGCAGAACATGAAAATTAATTTCTTGACTGTGCTTTTATGGATGCCAAATTGATTGGAGATGACACGGTATTCAGCACAGCTGCCGAGTTTATACAGTACGATTGCAATTTCCATTGTCAATGGTATTGGTGCTCTCACCGTAACCTTATCAGGTGCCATGTACCCCTCCATCATTGAACATAATGTCATAAATGACTGTCGTGTCATCCTAAAATTTTCCTTCCACTCCTCGTCCGTGAAGTGGTGCAAGACAATGTTGTCCCATCAGTCCTTGCTTCGGACTTTCATCCACAAACGCCTTGTTCTGGGCTCTGGCAGGGGCATTTTAATTGCTTGATAAATACAAGCAGCACGGCACAAAACATCACGCGCTCATCGTCTCCTAATTAGCAGCTGAAATAGGTAAATGTTAATTCTGATTTTTAAAACAAAGAAAAGAAGCAATGGTAAGAGGGTGGCTGCTGTGCGCATCGTGGAACGGCGGGAATCGTCTAGTGCACTGTGTGTAACTGCGCATGTCTAAAGATCAAATCAGATTCAAAGCTTGTGACATGTAAACGCGCACAGCAACCCGATTACTTTACTTATAGTAATGTAAATGCATTTTGCACCATATTCACTGCAGCAACTGTAGCAAAAATGTGAGCATACGAGTTTCCTAATTTGTGATTTGTAGAATAGGATTTGTGCACCTGCAATGAAGAATTTGAGAAGGTGTAACTGTTGTGTTGTGTTTTTGGAAGAGAAAAAAAGTATACAAGTTTGCAACTCTTAAAACATTTCTCTCTGTGACTTCAAATTTACTGATACACATGTGTGGTTATTCTCTATAACTACAAATTTCACTGTCACAGGCGTTCAGTTGATCTGCACCAAATATACATTCATATAAATCGCACTTAAGATCAAGTTGCGACTTAAGTTGGACTCGTGAACAACCGACTCGAGACTTGACATGGACTTGAAGACAGAGACTCGTGAAAAACATAAGCCATTTTGGTACGGCATTTCCGATTTCGTTCTCTCTTTACTACCCGCCACATTACAGCATGAAACGCAACATTTTATTATTCATTTTTACTTAATTCATTCTATATCAACATGTGCTGCCGCAAACACACCAAGCCAGTGTAATATATCGCCAAGTCTTACCTTGTGATAATGTAATAAGTCATTTAATTGAAAAGCAATCGATTAATCCACAGGGGAGCTGTGGTGTTGCACAGGTTCTTTGTGTTGTCTACTGTACATACGCTTGTTTATACACGGGTTTTGTTACCGCCGGGGCTCACTGGACCCTCACATTACCCATCACTGCTTGAGTACTACAGCAAACTACGGCAACTCAAATAGCTCAAAATACACAGCACTTTTTTTTTTTTGTGGTAACTGTCCTCTGCATTCCAAATGGTATAATGTTATATAGATTGAAAGTTATAGTTTTTTTTTTTTAGTTTTTTTTTTTTAATGTAATTAATGGTTTAAGTAATACTTTGTATGTTTTATTAGACATTTATGTAAAAATCAGTTTTGACATTTCAACTGTATTAGATTTATTAGATAGGTCCATGGATTTTATACTGCCCGCGAGCCTGTCAGTATTGGTATACTTCCAGCTGTTCCAAGCTAGTGTTAGCCCATAAAATTTCAACAAAAGTGGAGAAGGGAGGAGTTCCCGCAGTGTTGCTATACGCAATGTAGAGTTACCGCTCTCGAAAGGGAACTGATCTGTTGAGACTATCTCAAACTAATAGAAAGAGAGAAAAAAACATTTGTGGACCTCAAGTGGACCTCAAGGAACAAATAATTAAAAATAAAAGTAAGAAACAAACCCTTGGAATTAAACAGACTGCTTTTCCAGCTGAGCCTGCCATAAGAGAATCATGTTTGTTCAGTTTCATTTACTATAGACCATATGTGCCAGAGAAACGAGCGTTCAGCCATCTTTCGAATTTTGTATTTGAACTTCAGATTTTGCCGTAGCTCTGTATATTTCTATGGCATCGCTGTCAAACAGTAATAAGCTGGTGAAATGGATTTACTTATTGTACAGTTAATGAAAGTTATCATGAGCTTTCTAATGTTTGAATGACAGATGTCATAACATATGTCAGTAGACCTGGAAGATTTCACTCAAAAATCTGGAAGTTCTTACTTTCATGTTGTGGAAATACACACCGGAAGACACATCGAGCGCAACGCTGAAAAGGAGCAGGGCTACACAAGTTTGCCTCTTATGAACAGTGATTTTACTGATAATAAACCTATACAAGACATTTTCAACGCAGTAAAATACATGATGAACGCATGAAAAAGGTCTCTAAATAAGTTTTAATATTACCTAAATTTAGGAAATTGACAAAATCCACATCCTTAGATTTAGTCCTTGCACAGTATTTACCTTGTGATTTAAAGCACACGCAGTAAACAAACGAAGGTTCACAACACAACGGAATTGCAAATTGGTTTTAATTTGTACATTTATAGCCAATGTCGTCAATATAGTCAATGTTTTTGATTTATTGTCAGTAAATGTTCAGTAAACTCAACACTGCTCTCTTGTGGTCAGGAGGCATAATTTCCTTTGTGCTGTGGATTCATTTCTTTGTTTCAACAGAAATAAACAAATTACAAAAGCATAGAACAAAGCCAGCAGAAAACATGTAAATATTATTTCTGGTAACATATTCCTGATTCTAAGATATATTATGAAAATGAAAATTTCACATGCATAATTGGGTATTATGTTTTTTATTTACTTGCCCCTAAACAGCTCATAAATTGATAGCAACCATATTTATAAGCTTTAAACTTTAACAAAGAGAAAGACATTGTTTTACTTTATATTTTCATGTAATATATCAGTGCTTGTGTTGAGTCTTGAGGTTGTTCGAAATTCATATCTTGAAGATTTTGTAGGTCTGTATCTTGAAACTGTTAAAAGTCATCTCCGTTTCTTGCATGAACAAACACCTTTAATAGTCCTTAAAAGTGACAAAGTGAATTCAAATTCATCATTAAATGAGTAATTCACAGCCAAAAACATTATTTATTCACCCACATTTCATGGTTTTGTTCTTTCTGTAACATAACAATTGTAGTCACTATAAAGCTGTAAATGCAAGAGCTGTTAAAATATTCTTAATTGCTTTCTTTAAATAGCATACAGATATTATAGTGAGAATTTAAGAGCACAATTTTACGAAAGAGCTCATCTATGATCACAATGATCAAAAGCCCATTTATGAAAGCAGATATGAAGATAATAATCTGCCAATGTGTCTGATTCTTCTCAATGTACTTCACCACTGTATGATTCTGGATATCAGTCGGTTCTATATAATATACAGTATATATTCAGCATCCATTGAAATGTTTAGTTACTTTACATGACGGTCTAAAAAGGATGCATTGTATAATAATTTGTTGTATGACAATATGATCACTGAATGTTTACTCACCAATGATGTGGTCTGGTGCCGTCGCTGTATTTTTTTACAATATTACAGAGTAAAAAAGTCCTAAATCATCAATAGTGACATTATTTATGAATAGATGAGGATTTCTTTGCACTGAATATTTGTGTCTAAATCTATTATTGAAGTAATGAGGAGCTGCAGATGAGAAAGAGCGTAATATCAGAACTGGAGAATCTGGTAGTTTCAGTAATAACCAGTTAACCTCCTTTATATCAAAATCACAGTTTATAGTCACATTTTGACCCAAATCTGTTAGTTGATCTGTTAAAGTCTCTGCAGCTTCACACCATATGAGCAGATCTATGAAATAGACACAACAGACACACTAAATATGGATTATTGTGTCATTAAACATTATAAATCAACTTATAAAGAAGAATAAAATATTCATAAAGTACAATTAACTCACAGAGGTAAAGCTGCACAATCTTCATGATGTTAAAACACTTCAGCATGATGCAGTCTTGTTTCTAAAGATGTAATTTTACCTCAGAGCTTTCAAATGAATACGGTGATTTTAACCACAGTCAAGAGGAAGTTTTGGAAGATTTGCAGATTTGCTCTGGCCTGACGTTTAGCGTTTTTGTCTGTTTGTTCAAAACTCAACCCTTGACCTATATATAATCTCTTGTATTTTTTAAAATATATATTTATCTCTAATTCACTGGCAGCTAAATGACCCAAGACAGTGAGAACAGCCCATTCTAGCCAATGATTATTAACTCATAAGTTTAGATGAGGTTTATGGTTTCTCAGCCACAAATTCACCACCATAAACAATAATTATTTATCCTTGAGGCAAGTGAGTATGTATACTAATCTGGACTGAATTTCTTTTTGCCTAGTACGCCCTCTTTTAACAAGAAAAGAATAGGAAGTGTGAAACTTATTTCTCATATTTGTTATACAATTTATTAATCTTTGTTAATGTTAGTTAAAAAAAATAACTAACATGAGAAGGGAGGGTTCGAGAAAACGAGATAAACAGCACTGTAAGGGGTGGCCGGATATAAGAAGGTTTTGAGAAGTCAGGTGACTGGTTGAAGCTTGGCCCCGCTCCCAAACCTTCGTTAACTAGTCAACTCCATTTCACGCGCAAAGTCCACGCCACAACCATAAATGTTGTAAATTATTTATTGAAGAGAGTTGGGGATGAATAGGGGAAGGATGAAGTAGAAGGGGGAAAGGGAGGTTGATCTGGGCGTCTGGTGTTGGAGGCCTGGAGACTCAGAAGGGGGGCATCATCTCAGTTAAATGTAGGCCGAGTGATTAGGACCCCCAAAGATTGGGAAGAGCTGAGGTAAGCTTGGCTTGACGAAGGTCGCTGAGATTGTTACGAATGTAAGATCTGAAGATCAACAGCCAAGGATTCGGATCGACTCGTCTGAGATACCTTGTCTGGCCACTGAGGTCGTTGCTCCAATGCAGAAGGAATGTATTGAGTAGTGTTCTGAGATATGCCGGTGATACAGAAGATTGATAGAAGTGCTCGCTGAACCAGAGTCTTGTGGCCAGTTTTCGGTTTCTGTGAGAAAGAGCGGATCTTGGAAGTTGCTCTGGCAATATGCCTGGAGTAAACGTATTCAGAATTAGGTTGGAATGGGCTGAGAAAGGAGTTTAAATGGAAGATGTAAATAGGGTATGAAGCTCCGAATTGGTCTGTTTTGCCTCTCCGAAAAGAGTGAATATGACTGTGTCTGGAATGTAGATAGAAATTACAGAGATGCAGGAATGGATGTAGAGATCGAAGGTGGATGAAAATAGGGGTACATTTTTGAATGCCGTAGGAAGCCAAAAAGGCAACCAGGAACATGGACTCTAGGTTCAGGCGATGGCGGGGTTTAAATGGGTTTATAGATAATAATTTAATGCACACTTCTTATACTGTGTTTATTCAGCTCTTACGGTGATTTTCTGGAGTAAAACTGACGCTTTATCTTTTGTGTGATGTACAATAAACTTCATTAAACTCATCAGTATATTTTTGGCCATCATTCGGATGGGGTCCGCTACAGCAGGCTTGTATTAATAGTGGATAAAAGCAGATGACAAATAAGTTATAACCGTAATTAAACTATACCTGTTCTATCTCCATACAGTGTTTATTCTCTGGCTCTGTATACATTATTGTCCGACTCCGATCGAAATTAACACAGCTACTGAGAGTTTCTGTTTTGATATTATTCTGTGAGATGAGATTGTCCTGACACTGAGCGTGAGTTAGTGAGGCTCCGCCTCCTGGGCCGGCAGCAGCAGCAGCTCATTTGCATTTAAAGGGATACACACTAAAATGGCATGTGTTTTTCTCAGCCCAAAAAAGTGACAATTTAAACATGCTGTAAAAAATGACCTGTTGGGCATTTTGAGCTAAAACTTCACATGCACACTCTGGGGACATCAGAGACTTATTATACATCTTGTGATTTGGGGCATATTAGGTGCCCTTAAAGGCTGCTTCTGCAACTGAGGGTGAGGTGTACGGCAAAGTAGTAGATGCTCTTCCAGAGGACTTCAAAGAAGCACCAGAAATCTGGGTGGATAGGCATGTTTAAGATATCAGAGTAACCAGGAGCCGTATTGCTGTAAACAGCAATTTGTGAGCGTATCTGCTAAAAAGGAAGAAGGATGATGGACTGCTGAAGCTGGCCAGTTGGGTGGCTCTGCTGTGGCTGAAGTATGGGATGTTGCTGGATGGTAGGATGTAAGAGTGTTGGGAGGGGAAAGAATTTGGAAGGTATCTGGACTGAAGAGTTTGCTGTTTGAGAAATATCAGAGTAAACATGAGCCGTATTGATGTGAACGGCGGCTTAATTTGTGTACGTAGCTTCTGAAAAGAAAGAAGGGCGATGGACTGGTGAAGCTGGCCGGGTAGGTGGCGCTGCTATGAGTGAAGTATATAGGATGTCCCCAGTGAAAAAAAAAAAAAATACTTTATTGTATTTGAAATATATTTACTTTTTTTAATAGTACATTGCAAATAGTGTATGCACTGCAAGTATAGTATTGTACGGAATATTGTATTGATTGTCTGTATATTCAGCACTTGCATACTGTGAAAATACACTGACCCAACTGCAAAAGCCAAAAAGGTTACAGTAAAAAAAGCTCTAAATGAAATGCATGTTACAGTACACTCAGAAGAGTTGTGCAACTGCAAGATCAAGATCAGTGAGAGAGATTCATTCTGTTTCAGCATCATGTCTTCATGTTGGTCCGGCCGGGGGACTTTGTCCACATCACAGACAATGTCATCTCTGCAGGCAAAAGGAAAAACCCTAAACCCAGATCCAGCCTTGACAACATTCTCCACACCTTGCTCTTCCTCGTCCTCTTACTCCTTGTTCACTCTTATACACATATTCTTCCTCCTCTTCCTCTAATATTGTTTCCATCCATTGTTGGTATCAACATTCAGTGCAACATTTTGAGTCAATTTTGGCACTCTGAACTGACTTGTATTGTGTACAGTTGGTTTGGTCACATCATTAGGAATAAGTCTGAACAATTTTGAGTTGTTGTGTGTAAACGATGACAACTGTGTTGTTGTGTTGTGTAACTTTTGCCTGCCTGTGTTTAGCGTTTTGAAACATAAATGCATCACAGTGCAAAATGTGTTTTAGTGAGTGAGAATGAGCACTTTTTGCCAACTCTAAACACATGAGATTTGCACAATGTGTCTTGACTACCTGACCTTGTTTAATGTTTTACAGAAAGAGTAATTTGGTATAGGCTATTTGGTTCAGAGAATGTGGTTTAGTGTTTTAGCAGTTCAGAAAAACAGTAATATGCCTCAGAGCGATTCGTTCATTTTGTGCTGACCACACATGCGCAATATCACGCTGTGACGTTTTGATCCTCTATTGGACCAGAGCCGTCTTCACATGACGTGATACGAAGGTCAGAGTTCACAAAAAGTGTAGTGACAGCCCCGGTAAAACCCGAGATTTCCATAAGAACCCGTTTAAACATTACAATTTGTATATTGTTTAACGTCATAAGTCATGATAATCAGGTATGCTGTTATTATTAATAATATCTAATATGGTGTATAGTATATAGAAACTGAAACCAAGAAGCCTAAATGCTCTCTAGACACTAACGCTACAGTAGAAATAGTATTGTAATTCTACAGTAGATAAACATCTAACACTGGATCGCGATAGATGAGCTCATGATTAGCTTGTTTGATACACATTTGCCCCTCGAATCAGATTGGAGATTAAAGGGGAAAATCCTCGATAATATCGCTATTTTGAATACTTTGGACTCCACCCGCACTGCTGGGGGCCTGAAATGTAACTTGAACTTGTAGCCTACATTATTGTTCTTTCAGTAGTTCTACAGATAGCTTACTGTAAATAAACATTTTTCAGTTACAATGCTAGTTTTATTAATATTATTATTTTAAAGAATGAACATACATTCTTAGAACAAGCCTTGTGTGATTTGTATAGCCATTGTCATTTTAAAGGTACAATATGTAAGATTTTTGTATTAAAATATCCCAAAACCACTTGCACAGTGTTATATATTTTGTTCAATTGTGTACTTACAATATCCTAAATGTTTACAAGAATTTGTAAATTCAGAGAAATTCACAATTTTAAATAGTGCCCGTCCCATGTCACTTGTCGCCTGTCAATGACGTAATATCTGCGTTTTTCCTGGTTTCCGTTTGTACATACCAAAACCAGAAAGTTACATACCAGTAACTTTAGGATCTGATGTGATTATAACCTGTGATCTTGATATAGAGGAGAATCCGGATTCAATTACTGGATCCTCCAGTGTTTATCTTGCACTCTTACAGCAGCACATATGAAGGACCTAAAAATGAAAGGAGCATCTGTAAACACAAATACTCAGTGAAAACTCTGCTCATCAAAAATATCACCATTGATGAATTAAGAGTTTATTATTGTGTAAAAACAAAACCACTAAAATTCAACAACGGCACCAAAATCTACATCAGCAGTTATTTTAGTTATTTTATTATATCATGTCTTTATAAACCACATGATGGGTTCCATATTGAATATACTGTATGAAGAACTAATAATAGTTTTATTGTTCTGTTAAAGACTGAATAAAAATTTAACTACAAACCTTTTACAGATTTTGTCCAAAAGAATATTACAGACGCTCCACAACACCAGATACCATGGAGAAATATGACCATCATCATATCTGTCCTGCTGAATGTGCTTCTGATCATTGCAGTGATAGGTTTGTAAAATTTAATTGAATTAACTACATGGAATTTTTATTTAAAAAAATAGGCATTCTGGCTGGAAATGACACTAAGAGGTGACAAAGGAAAGTAAGACATTGTGTTAGAGATATTAATGGAGACTATTAGCTATTCTCTTTATTTTTTACATTTTGACAAAACATTACATGTCCACAATTACTCATACCCTTTCTCAATAATCAATGGCAAAGTCTTTATTTTTCATCACAGCTGTCAAACAGTTTTTATAATTGGTGACAAGTTTTTTGCTCATTTCCACTGGGATTTTGGACCACTCCTCTTTTGCATAGATTTCCATGTCCTTGAGTTGCTTTTACAATAATGCAATAATACTGTTATTGACCATCAGAAGCCATTACAGACCCGCCGTATGACATTTAAAAAAAAAAAGAGTATATATATATTAAATGTGGCAAATGTGATGTTTTAAGAGACCCAACCTATTAAATCTTTCCACTGTCATGTCTAAAGTCCCTTGACTGATATGGAATATAAACAGATCCTTTATCTTCGTGAGGGGAGGAACTGTACAGTCAGAAACACAAGGAAGTGATACCTGTGGAAATACAAACTATTTGATCGACCTCTTCCCTACAGAAGGGGTTTAGCACGGGATCTGACATGTAGGAATAGATTCAAGTGGAGGTTCGGTATGTAATTTGCATGTCTTCACTTGTTTTATGGTTTTATATTTTAAAATATAATGTAATATTTCTAGTTATCTCCATTTTGGGTGCAGTATTAGGCTACATTTGCTGTTGTATATTAGGTGGGTGGAAAATGTAAACTTTGAAGACTTGTGGAAACCTTTGAAGTGAATAATTATGACATATTAAGCTGTTTTGGGATTGTTAGGCTGCATTTGATTTTGAACATTTTGTTATTTATTTTGTTAGTTGTGCATTTGTGTCAGTATTTATGACTTTGTGTGCTGTTTGGATTCAATCCATGTAATATGTATAGTGTTCTCTAGAGAATAGTGAAGACATGCAAATTACATACCGAACCTCCACTGGAATCTATTCCTACATGGCAGATCCCGCGCTAAACCCCTTCTGTAGGGAAGAGGTCGATCAAATAGTTTGTATTTCCACAGGTATCACTTCCTTGTGTTTCCGACTGTATAGTTCCTCCCCTCACGAAGATAAAGGATCTTACATTCCATATCAGGCAAGGGACTTTAGACATGACAGTGGAAAGATGTATTAGGTTGGGTCTCTTAAAACATCACATTTGCCACATTTAATATATATATATACTCTTTTGGCACATTTAAAAAAATATATACAAATACTTTTTTTTTTATTTAAATATTAAACAAATACATATGGTAGTATTTTGTACTGCATTTAATTAATGCTGATCTAAATCAGAAATAGGCCTATATTTTCTTTTATTTTGGGGTAGACACATTAGGACACTTAATTGTATAACTATATATTTGCATTAGATGATAAACTATCAAGTCAAATGAGATTTAACGTTAAAAAAGAAAAAAGGAAGAAAACAAGAACTGATCAGTAAGTCGTATTTATTTGTCATAAGGAGGGTGAGTACTGTCCTCTGGTGGTCAATAACAGTTTTGCATTATTGTAAAAGCAACTCAAGGACATGGAAATCTATGCAAAAGAGGAGTGGTCCAAAATCCCAGTGGAAATGAGCAAAAAACTTGTCATCAATTATAAAAACCGTTTGACAGCTGTGATGAAAAATAAAGACTTTGCCAATGATTATTGAGAAGGGTATGAGTAATTGTGGACATGTAATGTTTTGTCAAAATGTAAAAAATAATGAGAATAGCTAATATTCTTCATTAATATCTCTAACACAATGTCTTACTTTCTTTTGTCACCTCTTTGTGTCATTTCCAGCCAGAATGCCTATTTTTTAAATACAATTTCTCCATATTTAAAAATTCGGCCTGGGTATGAATAATTTTGAGCACAACATGTACATGTATTGTCATTAGTTTTGTGTGAGGAATAGAGTTAAACGGACCGAAACTAAACTTGTCCTCCATAGCTCTTAAAGTTAATTTACACTTGTATTGAGTTCACAACCAACAATGCAAACAGACACTCGGTTACTAACATAACCTCGGTTCTCTCTAGATGAGGGAACAAGTGTTGCGTAAGCTAGCTTACGGGAAAACCTCTTTTCTCGAGAATACTGAAGCCAAAAATTATCCTTAATTTTGCATTAATTTAAAACGCATTGCTGCACAGAGCAGACCTAGGCAATGCAGCTCGCGCACCTATTGGTTGCTCTGCGGCAACTGCTACAGCCTATCGATGGACTGTTCGTGACGTAAGCACCAATGAGGGCGCAGGCGCCCTCGCGCGTCACGTCCCGCCAGAATGGGCGTGGCTTATGTCTATATAAGCCAAGTCCAGATAGGATGTTCTTTGGTTTTTCACACTGAAGCGAAACCAGAACGTAGCACAAGCACGGCAGGGTTACGCAACACTCGTTCCCTCATCTAGAGAGAACCGAGGTTACGTTAGTAACCGAGTGTCGCTCTCTTATGAGAGTACTCTCGTGTTGCGTAAGCTAGCTTACGCTACGGGAACCCAATGCAAAACGCTGTGCGTGCTGAAGTGCCCACACATGGCTCCAAGGGTGAACATTACTAGTAAGTGATATTCAGACCAACGAGTAGTGGGCCTAAAATATATCATAATCCTATAGTTATAGTAACAAGTGCTTAGCACATAATAACAGACTAAGTCGGCCTGAACTGTATTGCAACTGACTATTATCGCCTGTCAGTCAGGCATTAGACAGAAAATAGCTTAGCCTGCAGCGCAGGAACTTCCAGGTTGTAAAACCTTATAAATGTAGACAGGGAGGCCCAGCCTGCCGCCATACAAATATCCTGGAGTGAAACCCCACTGGACCAGGCCCATGAAGAGGCCACGCCTCTGGTAGGATGGGCTCTGATGCTTAAGGGGCATTGCAGGCCGTTAGACCTATAAGCCAGCGTGATAGCGTCAGCTATCCACCTGGAAAGACTCTGTTTCGAGGTGGCTAGCCCTTTGGTACGGCCACCAAACAAAACAAAGAGCTGTTCTGACTGCCTGAATGCAGCAGACCGCTCAACGTATATCCTCAACACCCTGACCGGGCAGAGGAGATTAACGGCGCTTTCGCCGTCAGACCCAGGTAGGGCTGACAGGGAGATGACTTGCACTCTGAACGGAGTGGAGAGCACTTTGGGGACATAGCCGTGTCTTGGTTTGAGGACGACTTTAGAGTCGTTAGGCCCAAACTCACAGAGAGCGCGTGCAGGTCACCCACCCGCTTGAATGAAGCGAGAGCCATGAGGAAAACGGTTTTGAAAGATAGAAACCGCAGGTCCACTGATTGCAGCGGTTCGAAGGGACCGCCCCTCATAGCGTCCAGGACCGTGGAGAGGTCCCAGACCGGAACCAGAGAGGGTCGAGGAGGGTTTAGTCTCCTAGCACCTCTAAGGAAATGGATAAGATCATTCCTTCCCAGTGACTGGCCATGCAAGGGTTTCAAAAACGCTGCGATAGCTGCAACATACACTTTGAGCGTGGAGGGGGACCTGCCCTCATCCAGAAGCTCTTGTAGGAAGGAGAGGATCTCTGTGACGCCGCAGCGTTGTGGGTCTAGGTTCCGCCATCCTTTTTGGGAACAAGGAAATATCTGCTGTAGAAACCCGAAGCGCTCTGTGTCAGAGGGACGGTTTCTATAGCTCCCTTTCCCAGCAGTTTCACTATCTCGGCACGAAGTAGATGTGCTACTTCGTTTTTTACCGTAGTTTCGACCCTGGCCCGAAAGCGTGGGGGTCTGCGAGCGAACTGCAGTGAATAGCCTGGCTTTATAGTGTTCAGTATCCACTGTGACACGCTCAGGATCATTTCCCATGCTTTCATACTTAAAGCTAGGGGGAGAATGATATCTGGGCTCTGGCCGCTGCGTGTGTGTGACGCATAGCATGCGGTGTTTGCATGTGGGCATGCGTACACACACTACAGGAGGTTTAAAATCCTAATCGATTGTGAAATCTGGTTGCAGCACACACTTCAGGAGAATCTTTGCAGATTTTCTTCCCTCAAATATTAAACATGCACACACTACAAGATTTGAAAATGGCAGCGCATCACACACTGCAAAATGTTATTAAGATTATTGTGCCAGAGGATGCGTGATCTCACGCAGCAGATCGGAAGCTGAAAAGCAGATGTAAACAAAATGGATACTGAAACACGACAACTTGCTGTATCAATATTTATTGTTTGTTGTGAGAAAAAACAAAAGCGGAAGATTAAAAGAGTGTGAATAAGAAAATGGTTGGGGAGACAGGATCAACATGGATTATCAGTTCTTCAGCGAGAATTGGAGGTAAGAATTGAATTGCCTGTATTACTATCTGGTAGTGTGCTAGAATTATTTTTACCGTTATAACGCTAATGGCTGGCTAGTCACTCCTCCATATTGTAATTTTAAATTCATTAGCCAAATAGTCAGGGTGATACTGAAGGCCTGGAGGGCCATGGTGTAGCTGCAGGCAAGGTGGAGGCGTGGGCTTTGCAGAGCGGGGTGGAGACGGTGGGAGTGGGACAGTGGTGAGGGAAGCAGGAGCCCAGCAGAGCCAGAGGTGTGGAGGGTCGAGGCACAGCAGCTGACTCGAAAGTCTGAGGCAGAGCCAGAGCGACAATAGATCAAGGTGAAGCCAGAGAAATGAGGGAGCCCGGAGGAACCTGAGGGATGACAGTCAACGGTGGAACCGAGGGAGCGTTGAGGCAAGGTGGATGGGTTAGAGGCAGAGGTTGAGGCTTAGGTTTGGATGCTTGAAGTGGAGCTGAGGGATCAAAGAGCCAAGGCGTAGCTGATGACTGGGAAGCACCAGGCGGATCCGTGAAGCAGAGTGGAACCACTGGAAGAGCTGAGGGGATAAAGGGATACAGCGAAGGCGATGAACCAGATGGCTCTAACAGTGGAGGAGGGAGACGGAGGCTGGGCAGGATCATATACAACAAAGGAGATTTTGGTTCTGGACGACAAAGACAACTTGGAACTGAACTCATCCCCACTATCACTTGCAATTGGATAGGACCATCTGAGAAGCAAACACCTCCTCATACAGCTCATCACACATTAATTCAGATTATTCCCAATAGTCCATTCTCTTAATCTCACAGTTTTTCTCTTGGTTGCGCTGCTTCCAGTAGTGTATATTTATTTTAGCGCTTTTATCCAATTATATTTCAGCCATCATGTGTTGCCAGGGTAAAATAAATCTGTCTTGAGGCCTTCAGAATCAATAGTGCGGGCGGCTGTAGCTTAAAATGAATGGAAATGAAACCGTTGCTTTAACCAATCAAATAATCAGTCAGATTTAATCAGCCAATCAGATTTCGATTTGACTGCACCGGGGTCATCTAGCAGGCTTACAATAACGTTGGCATTTTCTCATGCTTTGATTGGGTGTTCAGAGCGCAGTACGCGTATTACTGTATTCAAAGCTTGCTAACCGCATCTGTAGCGAACTGCATAAACTAAAATACATTCCTGTAGATTTAATAGTTTTTCCACCCACAAATTAATGTTTCTTTCCCTCCTCGACCCCCAGCAGGTTCAATACTACCGAGAAAAATCCCTTATTCAGCCTTATTAGGATGGATTTTGTGTAAAACATAATCAATAGTTTTGGTGAGTATAATGCCGAACTCGCTCGTTTCTCTCTACTGGCCTTTCCCGAACTCACCGCATTAACCTTATAACTGCCGGTGCAAAATAAAAACAGCAATTTCACAACAATTATAGAGAGTCTATGCGCTGCCACGCTATTAAAAGTTATTAATTCACTGAAGGCCTAGGTGTGAAATGCATGGCCCGCCACTGTGTTTGCACCATTATTTACCGCCCAAAAACCACATCTTAAACCAGATGCTACCTGGTAGATTGCGGTGGTAATTATGGAAATTATCTGATGGCGTCTGTGTTCTTTAATCTGTGCGTCGTCAGTAGATCACGCGCAGAACTTTCCACTCCCATCGGCGCTGTTTTGGAATTGCGCTCTCACGCTAATTTGCCCTGTTTAGTAAATATGCCCCTAAAACTAAACAAGACGATGAAATGAATATAACTGTGACGGGTGAGGAGTGAAGCTTGTGCTTAGGTTGTGGGAAGCTGTTAGTCTGATATGTCTGTACACAGAAAGCAGAAACTGCATATGGAGAAGAGCAGCACTGTTATCAACTAATCTTACTTCAAGTTACAACTAATAGCTAACATGTCACATGTTCATACTAAATGTAACTTTCTAGAGGATGTGAATATTATGAACAAGAAATTACTTGTCACTGCACTGATGCCAGAATAGCTAATGGCTCAATGATAAAAGCAACATACGTGATATTCTTAATGCTGACCCCCACAGCCCACGAGCAGACATAACCACAATCAAGGGGGAGTTCAAATTAAATTTGCTCTGACCACACAAGCAGTTTTCTATTCAATTTGATCATATCCTGAACTAGTTATATATAATCTTTAATTGATAAGTTTTTAGGAAGCATTCAGCTAAAAGCATAATGTGAGCATGTTTTATACAGTTGTTGTCTTTTTTACTGCTGTGTGTAAATTAGTGCAGTGTTTCTCCACTGGTTTACTTCTCCACTGAGTGCAAATAGCCCATCTTGTTGACCGAGGCTATACTAACTCTGCCCTCCTTTGTGTCATTGAGTCAGACAAATTACAAATTAATGCGACCGACCCGAGTTTGAAGCCGCCATTTACCGAACTCATTCTTTTCCCATCGCATATCAGCTCAGAGAGGTGTTTATTTTAAATAAAAATTAAATTTTTATATTAAAATTTAAATTATTTTAAATTTTAATTAATTAAAATTAACGAAACGTGAAACATGGTTGGGAACCCCTGGTGTAGAGAAAGTAATGTCAACTACAAGTAATATCCCAATAAAGCAGCATCTATTTATGATTTTAATAAATATATTCATATACACTTAATACGTTGTTATTATTGTTTTATGAGTATGAATAGCATCTAAGTGCAAAGAAAATACTGACATTTTCACTTAGTGTAAATAAGATCTATCTCTATTTTCAGTTAGTGTAAATAGCATCTATTGCTAAGAAAATGCAGCATTGTTTTTACAGGTTTGCCTAGAAATATATGGTCTATTTTTTGCATTGTAACCCACTATATTTTAGCTTAGAAGTTGCTAGAAGAATAATATCATGAATTGAATGTCATTTTCAGCAAAGCTGTCAAGTCTGTACTTCCTGATTCTACAACACAAGGGTTTGATGGTTTTGCTGAGCTTTTCGAAATAGTCGCGAGAAACTGAGTAACTAAAGGGGTTCAAGTAAAATCTGATTATAGTGTTTTGTTTCCGGCAGAAAGTACTCCACACGTCTTCATTTGATAAATGTTTAAACCACCTGTCTATATGTATGCAACGTTTTATGTTTGTTTCGTTTATTAACTGACCAAACTAGAGGAACACTTCATTTGCACGAAACCACACTGTATGTTAACCACAGAAACAGAGCAGAAGTCACCAGTTTTAATATGTAAGGACCAAATTATTTAGAACAATTAATATGCAAGCAAAAAATGCATAAGATAAAAATATAGAAGCGTTGTTCATGTGATTTCCACTCTAGCTCTATAGGCCAATTTCTTTAACATACAAATACACATACATAAAGTAGCTCAAATTTTCATTTGTAAAAAGTTGCTCTAATGCACAGAAACCACATTGGCCTCTGGTTTACTGCAAGCATGAACATCTCAGAGCACCGGCAAGAAAAAAAAGAGATAAAAAGGTCTATAGAGACAATTATATCAGAGAATAGCACTGTATTAATATATACAACACTGTATATATTTACATTAAACACCAGAAAAAACACTAATTTTGTTCATTAATGGGATCTTGCTTTACATTGACATTGATTTGAGAAGCATTAAAAGTATAACAGAAACAATGTATTTTAGTTTTATTAAGAAATTCATATGCAATTTAGATTTCTAATGGATAATACTTCATACAGCTTTTACGGGCTGAAGAAAAGAGTAGGTGGTCTGATCCTGGCAAGGCCGGTTTCGTCTCGAGCGCTTGGCCAAATCAACTTCAGCATACTGGAAGAGGAAGATCATACAAATGAAGAGCCATTACAGTGTGTAAGACATAATGTACAGTCAGCCGATAGGAAAATAAACCCTAAAAAGGTCCCCGAAATTAAGCACAGGGGTCTTGTATCATCCTGAAGGAGCAACAGAAACAGATGAAGGATGATGTGATAAAACTAGCACAATGATCAAATATAAGGTTTAGCACTAATTATAAGAAAGATATTTGACCAGAATGCTGCAACTAACCAATCAGAATTGAGTATCCCAGACAGCATTTGTAATTTTCTAAAACACATTTCATATAATTCATTTAATGTAATACACTATCTGAAGATTAACCACTACTTAAAGTTAACTATCATATCACTATACTAACCTTAGAGCATAGTGCAAAAATAATGTAGGCAGGTTAAACTTAAAATAATTAAGATAATTTATTTAAGAAGTATCTTACCTGCGGATCATTTGTGTTTTGAGTTGCAGAGGTATTTTGAGGTTTATTTGAAGTATTTTTAGATCTTCTAGTTGCATCAATGCAGCTCTTCACTAAACCTGAAACAACAGTGAATACACATCACTGAGACACTTCTCGACAATTTAAACTAAGAGCAGATATGATATGGCTGAATTTGTGTATTGATTAAGAGTTTGTCTCTAAGTAGTTAATTCAATGAAATTTTACACACCCATCACTGCAATGATCAGAAGCACATTCAGCAGGACAGATATGATGGTCATATTTCTCCATGGTATCTGGTGTTGTGGAGCGTCTGTAATATTCTTTTGGACAAAGTCTGTAAAAGGTTTGTAGTTCAATCATTCAATTTCAGTCTTTAACAGAACAATAAAACTATTATTAGTTCTTCATAAAGTATATTCAATATGGAATCCATCATGTTGTTTATAAAGATAATATATAATAAAATAACTTACCGCTAATGTAGATTTTGGTGCCGTTACTGAATTTTAGTGGTTTAGTTTTCACACAATAATAAACTCCTAATTCATCAATGGTGATATTTTTGATTGACAGACTACTGTTAGTTTTCACTGAGTATTTGTGTTCAAAGATGCTGTTTTCATATTCAGCTCGCCCTGTGCTGCCGAAAGTGCGTAAGATCAACACTGGAGGATCCGGTAATTTATGTTTATACCAGTAAATCTCCTTTATATCAAGATCACAGGTTATAATCACATCAGATCCTAAAGTTACTGGTATGTTTGTTAGACTCTCTGTCGCTTGATACAACATGAACAGATCTATGACAGAAAGAAAAACACATTTATTAAGATATAAAATCAAAAGAAAACTCAATCAAATGTGACATGAGAAACTCACAGATCTGCAGCTGTATGATCTTCATGATCTGATCCAGATGAATAATATCTGCTATGATCATTCAAACATCTCGTACTGTGAGCGGAAACACAAACCTCGACCACACAGACTAAAGGGGAAGTCAGAGCTGCTTCTCTGATAGAATGTTAATTCTTACAAGTAATTGTTATATGTAATGTAACTATGCCAGAGCTACAAATCTTATTTCAGTTTAACATTGTCCATTTTAAAAGCCATTTTTTATCATGTGTGATGTCACATCAAACCACCATAGGTGATTAAACTATTCTACTTCTACTGTATCTCTTTATCCCTCTCTTATTCCAGGAGATCCAGTCAGGCAAAACATATATTCTTTTCAGTTATATTAGATCTAAGGGACACTTTTATTTTCCAGGTTATTAATGTATTTGTTGTAGTTTACATAACTGAAAAAAACCCCCCTCCTTTTTCCATTGGATTTAAAATAAAATAGTGTTGCAACTTTCTCAAGGATATATTAATAAACAATACTTAAGAATTACTTTACATGTCGTTTTTATTTAGTAAATACAGAGTAATAAGGATACACAGTATGTTATTGTTGTTTATAGTAGTGAATCAAAGACGTCATTTGTTTTCCCCCCTTTGGGATTTAATGGCATAAGAGGGCTACAAACTCATATTTTAACATTTTCACTGGCGTGTGATGCTGTGAAGTCCATTCCTGTGGGTTGATAGCTAGTTGGCTGTAAGCCAGAAACTGGTGAGATATATTTTCATAACAGCACTGTAAGCTAATTTGTATGAAAATCAACCACTAATGAGTTTTTTTTTCTTTGCCTTTATTAATAGGACAGCAGACATATAACAGAAAATAGCAGTGAGAGACAGGGGAGTTGGATTGAAACACGAGTCAGTCTACGACTTCCCTGAACAAACCGGTCTTGCATGTGTACAATCCTACACCACAACTCTCACCATGGAAACTGATGATTAAAACAATCCATAAGGTACATTTTTAATTATTTTAAAACAATACTTCTGATTGATTTCCTCAGAATGCTGCACAATCACTTTATTTATCAGGCTTAATTTATACAGTGGAGACAAAGATGACTTCATGCTCTGAGCTCTATGATTACAAACCGGAAAATAATTTGCATACTTTTGGAAACTGTAAAAATACATTTAGCAGACATTTTTATTCAATCCAGCTTGCAAATGAAGGACATGACCAGCAAGTTAACATAAGAATACTTGTGTACATACATGTTTTTACTGTTATTTACAGTGTGTATATATTTGCACATATGTCGCTGTTCTGTTTCTAGTTAATCAGGCTGTAAAAACATACCAGAAAATAATGTAGAAGAAATAAAACCTGGATAAAGTTTGACGGCTATCAACATGGTAACACATATCATGAGTTTTGTGCTATGCACACCTTAACTTATCTGTCAGCTTCTTGAAACTATAATAACTATACACTGACTCATGTGTGAAAATAATGATTATACTGATGATCTAAAGACATCAACAGGAATTCAAAAAGTGTATAGCTAGCAAATATGTTAAGTCCCTTCTAACTACATGAACTGCCCGTGTGTGCACTCTAGTGCAGTGTGCTTCATTTCCCCATGTTACAGACCTTACCAATAAACTCAAGAATTACATGTTCTGCAAGCAGTGTCCATAATGGGTTTAAACTTCAAATAAATAAAATAACATCAAACATCTATACAGGGATTAAAGTGAAACAAATTCTTCTGACTGAAATTTTTTTCAGGCCAAGTCATATTCCTTTAACTTTATTTAAATAGTCGAGACCAATAGCTTTTAAGGGGAGATGTTTTAAACCGCTTTAATATTGCCCGTTTGCGTATTTTAAAAGCTATTTTAATCTATGAAAAAAAATTACTTAGCTTGACAAATAATCAACCATCTACATAACTTTTCAGTGCATGTTTTTATTTATCTTATAAGACCAAACAATGCTAAACTATATTAATATATAGTTTATTCCATGGCAAATCGTTTTGGCTGAGGGCAAAGTGAAGTTTCATAACTTTATATATTATTTAGGCTATTTAACTTTAACTTTGTAAACTATTAGAGAGCTGACTAATGTTTGACTGAATTGTTTGCTTTATTTCTCATTGTATAGCTTCTTATAGCCTACCTACTTAATACTTTTATACTGGATATTATTGATCATTAAAACTGACATTTAACAAAAAGAGACAGGGTTGTGTAATGTTATATATTCTAAAATATATAAAATATTCTTTATATATATATTTTACTATGCATTCTCTTCACTGTATGTGTACATGCATAATAAAATAAAACGATACAACCTCTGTTTGTTAAATGTCAGTTTTAATGATCAATAATGTTTTATATTTTTAAAATGAAAACAAAAAGAAGCAGGGCTGTGTTTTATATTTCGTGTTGTTATAAATATATGCAGTGAAGATAATCAATGTGCGTTGCCTGAACCACATTTGTGTGGCCATTAATATGTTTATGATAATATGTTCATTTATAAATGAAAAGAGGTGTTTTATATATTTCGTTTTATTGTTGATGAAAAGAGGCAGAGTTGTATTTTATACCATATTTCGTTTTATTGTTGCCTAAAATATACATAAAGATAACAGGAGCAGCCAGAGCGAGCTGAGTGACGCGATCAAGAACGCGCTGTTCCATTTGCAGAATAACCGGACTCGCGTCCTCGGGAGTTCGTTCTCCTAAATTGAACTTGGCAAGTCCGAACTACCAAGGACGCAAGCCCTAAATTTGCGTACTTGGTATTGAAAAACGGCCAATATTGACCCGGGTTCTGTTTTCTATCATGCGCCGTGCACGTTTGCGATGACGTAATATGCACGCAAACGCACCAGGGTTTGATAGAATCAAGTTGAGTGTGAAACCAGACCAACGCTGCGGGGGGCGCCGGGAACAAACGCGCTCGGATTCGGACCACAGCAAACCAGCTGTAACCTGACATGCACTTCTCCAAAACTAAGATTAATTGAGTGAACACGGAGCAGTTTTTCCGTGAGCGGGAATTGAAAACCCCGTGTGGATTACAGAATGCTTAGAGTGGAGAGAGGAACGTGCTTTCGCTCCAATCCAGGCTTTATCACATCCCCCTCAGCAGGGTGAATACACCTCGTCTTTCCTTAATTTAAGACTTATTCAAACTAAAATCAAGACATTTATCACACTATTTGAGAAATTAAAGCCTATTTACGGCCTTAAAATTATGAAAAGTGAATTTAAGACATTAAGGACAGACGGGAACCCTGCAATTGACGGAAATCCGTCATATACTCACTGCAATTAACGGAAATCCGTCGTAGCGACGGAGAACTTTAATCCCTGTCTATATGCATAATAATTTTGACCACAGTTTCATACAGCAGTCAGAACATTTTGGGGTCCAGGTACAAACGATAGTAACTGTACGTTAAAGAAAGGCACTACAGCAATAAAGCAGTCTAGCAAATTACTCCGATATAGTGCAAAATACAAAACTCCAAAACAGCAACAGGAAAGTTACAATCCCTTCTGGCTGTGCTCTCATGGAGAAGCTTCTTGCCTTCACTGTTGATGTTGGAGTAGACACTGTAGTAGGCATTGCTGTTAGACAAAAAAAATAAAATAAATAAAAATAATAATAATATTATGAAAACATTACTATTGAGACACAGAAATTGTCTAAAAATGCAACAAATGCATACAATGCAAATGCTGGATGATATTTGACAAAAAAAAATGCTAAAGCTTAAATCTACAAATATATTTGATCAGGCATTACACATTACATCCTTTTATCAAATGACTCAAACTGCCTAATAACTGCTTCCACATACCTGTGACTAGCAGTGTTAGTTTGTGTTTCTTTTTCACATCTGGGATAGAGCAGGAGAACTGTCCTTTATCGTCGAGTGTCAGATTAAAGAGTCGGAGAGAGAAGTTTCCATTTGCATGCTCTAAGGGAAAATCTTTTATTCGATCTTTAAACAATGGATCCTGTTTTTCTGTTAAGGGGTCACCATTTTCAATATCATAAACTATAGTTTCTTGTTCGTATCTCCAAAACACATAAATCTCCGCTTTCTTTAGCTTTCTTTCTTTGTATGAACATGGCAAGATGACAGAGCCTCCAACAACACCACTGATTTCAACAGGGTCCTGCAGAGACACTGGAGACAAGAGTAACAACTTTAATAAGCAAACCATAAATTAACTGCACAGAATGTGAAGTTACATGAAAAACCCATACTGTAAACTGAGGTCTGTGAACACTAACCTTTGTCTAGCAGATGTAGAAATAAATAAATGAACCAGTATCTGCGGAAAAAAGAAACAAAATAAAAGTTATAATTCGTCTATGACATGATTATTAGGCAATAGTCTTTGTCTACTCAAAGCAACATTTTTGTTTTAGATAAACTAGTTTTATTCACTTTAGCACCGGACACTGAATATCATGCCTAGAAGAGAGCATGACATCAGAGACGTCATATGTGGGGTCGGTTAGTAAGAGACATATTTTAATTGAATAACAATGGATTACAGTGTTTCCCCAAATAATTTTTCCAGCAGCGGTGCGGTTACGTGCCGGAGGTTGTTACCAAGCCGTGCACATGCACCTCCGGAAGATTTTTTTTTTTAAATGACCCCTTAAACCATGACTTCTGGCAAGTTTTGTGGATAGAAATGGACATTTTGAGACAAACAAATATGACATACCATCAACAGATTCAAGGCATGATTATTGCTAGCCTGGTCCCACCAGATTCTCGTACATTTAATTTAATTTGTACATAGAGTCTGGCACCACTCCACTGACAAGCGTTAACTTCCTTGTAGGCAGGTACTCTATTGAAGTCTAAAACTGTTGGATCTGCCCAGAGTCACTCTGGATCTGCCATAACCAATCGCTAACGTTTGGTCGTGACGTATCTTAGCCAACTCATTCACCACTAACTTCAAAAACTTGAAAACACCACTAACTTGAAAATCAAACTTTTCCGAACCCCATGGGGAGGTTCTTGCTCCGGCTTTAACTTCTTGATATTCAGCAGTGTTGCCACAACGGACCGAATGGCTTCGCTCGCATCTTTCTCCGCTGCCATTATTGAACTTCAACTCAAAATAACGCACGACATCAACGTCATCTTTCTTAGCCACTCACTCTGTTCGCTGATTGGCCCGGTAAAAAATTGATCAGAGAAAACCAAAGACTACAGCAGAATCCCAGACTAGTACTGAAGGAAAATGAAAATTGAGCGGAAGCACGTAGGAGGGCGGAGCCAGGCTAGATTATTGCAGCACGTGCCTTGAACTGGACACAAACAGAAAGCTTCATTTTATAATTTTAGACAGGTTAATTTTCAGCTATAAGGTAGAAATTGATAGGGGAAAATGAAACGGCACAACCCAGAAAAAGATTATTTACAATTTATTGAAAATTTTACCTTAATGGCAAAGGCCACACCCAATCTGTGAGCACTTAATTTTTCTGGGCTTTTCAAGATCTCTAACTGTACAAACACACCGCCGCCGACTTGAGCGGCAAAGAAGCTCTGGCCGCCCTGTCAAGGACGCTTGTCAAAAAGTACGGGGAAGCTTGTTGACGCTTTGGCCGCTCTGACGTAGCAGCATTCTATGTTCGAGAGAGGAGAAGTGTCACAACATGAAATGTAAACAGAAAAAACAAGCAACACATTGACACTAGAAACCTTTTATAATGACAGCATTTATACAACCATTATGGTCACATTTGGTCAGGGAAAAAAAATAATAGCCTAATTATTATTAGTATTTGCATCTAGTGCAGTCACATCGGTGTTACAGTGAGCAAATGAATTGCATTCCCGCTTAAAACGAGCGTTCGTAAATATTTCCAATAAACGTTGCGCTCATCCTCAAATGTGTAACTGAATCATTACGGATCATCGCAAAGTTGTTGTGTTTGGTGCAGCTGTATTGTATTTGCGGAGAAGATGTCGGACTCTGAGATTGTGGGTTCATGACACCCTCCAGGACCGTTATCTATATGCAAACAACGTCATATCATAAATGATAGGAAACCCAGCAACGGTGATTAGCTTCTCCTCCATTTTCTCGGAACTAACGTTTTGGAAGGAACGA
Source organism: Gila robusta (assembly GCA_030770095.1). Classification (NCBI taxonomy): domain Eukaryota; kingdom Metazoa; phylum Chordata; class Actinopteri; order Cypriniformes; family Leuciscidae; genus Gila; species Gila robusta. The sequence goes on from JAVALU010002437.1 coordinate 313,650, forward strand.
AAGTTTACATCGTATGTTTCTCCGGAATCAGCCAGCGCGAAAGACGTCTATATTCAGATTGGTTGCTGGCGTTTTGCCGCTGAACCGCGTCATAGCTCATTACCATAAAGTTGAGCTACTTTCAACTTTCTGATTGATGCTCAAAACGGCCAAAACGCGACGCCGATGGATTTGACGCTCCTTGCAGCTGAGAGAAGCCAGCTTCCATTGAAAATGAATGACTTCTGGTAGCTTTGGAAGCTCAAGTCGGCGACAGTGTAAAGGTGACTAGCTTACATAGCCTATTTTACTTCACTACCCTCCAGGGACGTGCAGAGAGTTCATCGGGGCAGGGGCTTAAATGTAAGAAAGGGGCAATATGTAAAAAAGTAACAAATATATATATATATACGTACGTGTGTGTGTGTGTGTGTGAGAAACATTTGGATACTATTATGTTTTGTGTGTGTGTGTGTGTGTGTGTGTGTGTGTGTGTGTGTGAAAAGTTTGGACACTATTTTATGTTTTTGCCAGAAGTCTTATGCTCATCTAGCCTGGATTTATTTAATAAAAATTCAGAAAAAAAAAACAGTAGCCTAATATTATGAAATATTATTGCATGATGTTCTTTTTAACTTTTTATTAATCAAAGATTTTTTTAAAAAAGAGAGCATCACATATCATCATCATTTTAGATTTCTGAAGGATCTTGTGACACTGATGGTGCCGTCTTCTACACTTGGGGCCATGGATTGTAGAATCCTTGTTTTCAGCGGCAGGATCATTGACGCAGATGGTGAAGTTTCAGTGCTCAGCAGAGATGTAACAGTTTTGAGGGGTTTAAGCACCTGGAGGACCTCTTCTGCCACTCTCACATCATCATCAGACAGGGGGATGATGTCTTTGACATTTTTCTTCAGGGTCTTGTCGGTCAATGCAGAGTATATAGCTGCCTGCTGCTCCAGATAACGCTCCAACATATCATAAGTGGAGTTCCACCTTGTTGGGACATCATGTATGAGCTTATGAGTAGGCAGCTTTAGAATTTCTTGCTTTGTCTTAAGCACATGAGCAGCTGTTGTGCTTCGGTGGAAGTAGGAAACCACCTTCCTGATCCTCCCAAGGAGGCAGTCCATCCTATTGACTGAGATTCCCTTCTGTGATGTCAAATTCACTACATGTACAAAGCACCCTATCTGTGGGCCCAGTCCTTCATTTATTTGATTTTTGGCGTTATCAGTTGTGACTGGGATATTAGTACTGGGCCTCTTTCTCTTCCATCCCTCCACTGCTTGTGTCAGTACCTGCGCAAGATGAGTGCCTGTGTGACTCTCGTAGAGGGGGCGTGTCTGCAGCACCGGACTTCTCATGTCCCTGTCTGCTGTGATGAAGTGAGCGGTTATCGTCACATAAGCTCTCCGTTCCCCTGGACGTCCACCCGTCTGTTGTGAGCGCAACAGAGGATGCTCGTAGTTCATCCACAACTTTTTTCTTCTCCTGCTCATAAAGATCTGGCACAATCTTTTCGCTGAAGTGGGTGCGCGACGGGATGTCGTAACGTGGCTCAAGCACTTTCAGCATGTGTTTAAAGCCCTCGTTTTGCACAACCGAATATGGCCTCATGTCTGCACCTATAAACACACCGATAGCGTTTGTGATGGCTTTAGCCCAGTCTGATTGTGCAACAAGGGGCTGCTTAAATGCCGCGGTGATAAGCGGTTGTTGAGCAGCCTTCGATTTCACTCCTGTCAGTGAAACACCGGGGTGATGTCGCTTCAAATGCGTGGCCATGCTTGATGTGTTTCCACTGTCATATGGCTTTCTTGTGCCACAGTGCCTACACACTGTCACGGTTTTATCCACTAACCTCTTTCCTTCATCATTATATTTGACAGGGAAGCCAAAATGCTCCCATACAGGGGATTTAAATGACGCGGGGCGTTCAAGCTCCTCCGTTCGCCATGACTATGCTGTGTGTGGACTGAACATGCGCACAACTTCTTTTTTTTCATAAATCAATACGTGCATCACGTGTGTGCCGAACCGAAGATATTGATCCGAACGGATCACGGATCAATGATGATCCGTTGCACCACTAGTAGGCGAGAGTAGGCGCTGCAGTGAGGAGAGGAGTGAAAACAGTGCAGACAAGATGGACAGTTCTTTCTTCTAGTGGATCAGACACAGAGGAAAACATTCTAGGATTTCTCTCCATATAGTGGACTTCAGCGGTTATCAACGGGTCGAAGGTCCAAATTGCGCTACACGTACTAGCCGAGGAATAAGGGTCTTATCTAGCCAAATGATCAGTAATTTTCTAAAAAAAAAATAAAAAAAAAAATAAAAAACACATTCACATACACAGATATATATATATATATATATATATATATATATATATATATATATATATATATATATATGGGGTGGAACGGTACATGTATTCGTATTGAACCGAATCGGTACGGGCGTCACGGTGCTACAACTGTCACCCAAACAAAAATCGCACGCACGCACACGCACACACACAGTTTTATTTTTAAGTTTCTACACATTCTACATTGATTAAAAAAAAATCAAATGTGTTTTTTAATGGTAGTATTATTTTATACGGAAATCAATTATTTATAATTCAGATGAGAATAAAGTTAGGGTTAATTAAAATTAAGGAAAACAAATATATTGATCTGAAATATAGCAAATTAATTTTAAATTCATTCAGGTACAATTACCAAACATTTCGCAAGGTCTTTTTGTCTTTTTATTAATTAAACTAATTCAATTATATAAAAATATTGTCAGTGCACTACAAATAAACTGGTTCTATGCCTTTATTAATAAAACTTATTTAAAAAATACAAGGCTTAAGACATTTATAAAAATGCCTTCTGCATTTTTGTTTTGCTTTTCACTCCATTGTACCGAAATCGTACTGAACCATGATGTCTGATGTGACTTCTGTGTACCGTTCCACCCCTAATATATATATATATATATATATATATATATATATATATATATATATATATATATATATACACTGCCGTTCAAAAGTTTGGGGTCGGTAAGATTTTTAATGTTTTTAAAAGAAGTCACTTATGCTCACCAAGGCTGTATTTATTTGATTAAAAATACAAAACAAACCCAGTAATATTGTGAAATATTATTTCAATGTAAAACAGCTGTTTTCTATGTGAATAGTAAAAAGCGTAATTTATTCCTGTGATCAAAGCTGAATTTTCAGCATCATTACTCCAGTCTTCAGTGTCACATGATCCTTCAGAAATCAGTATAATATGATGATGTGATGCTCAAGAAACATTTATGATTATTATCAATGTTGAAAACAGTTGTGTACCTTTTTTTTTTTAGAATTCTTTGATGAACATAAAGTTAAAAACAACAGCATTTATTTGAAATAGAATCTTTTATAACATTATAAATGTCTTTACTGTCACTTTTTATCAATTTAATTCCTCCTTGATGAATAAAAGTATTGATCCATTTTATTTATTTCCCCCAAAAAATAAAATAAAAAATCTTACTGACCCCAAAGTTTTGAACGGTAGTGTTTAATGTTACAAAAGATTATTTTTCAGATAAATGCTGTTCTTTTGAAGTTTCTATTCATCAAAGTATCCTGAAATAAAAATGTAAATAACTGTTTTCAACATTGATGATAATGAAAAATGTTTCTTGAGCATCAAATCCTCATATTATACTGATTTCTGAAGGATCATGTGACACTGAAGACTGGAGTAATGATGCTGAAAATTCAGCTTTGATCACAGGAATAAATTACACTTTACTATATATTCACATAGAAAACAGCTGATTTACATTGAAATATTATTTCACAATATTACTGGGTTTGTTTTGTATTTTTAATCAAATAAATGCAGCCTTTGTGAGCATAAGTGACTTCTTTTAAAAACATTAAAAATCATACCAACCCCAAACTTTTGAACGGCAGTGTATATATATATATATATAGAGAGAGAGAGAGATAGATATATATAGATATATATATACACACACACACACACTTTTTAACCACAAATGCACTAGCTGTGATGCGCCACACATTACGTAATCACGTTGAACTGTCACACGTGACGTAGACGGAAGCACCGCCCTAGTGTTTACAAAGCGAACATGCAAAGACTAAGTCAAACAAAGTCTTTAAAAAAAAAAAAAAAAAAAGATTTTGGAGGATTTTGAGTTTTTCGGCCTACCCTACCTTCCGCATACGTCAACGCGTGACCTTTCAACGTAATTACGTAATGCGTGAAGTCGAGCATTTGTGGTTAAAAAGTATGTTTTTTATTTTATTTTTTAAGAAAATGACCAATGGTTTGGCTAGATAAGACTCTTATTCCTCGGCTGGGATCATGTAGAGCCGTTGAAGCTGCACGTAAAACTGCAATTTTGACCTTTAACCCATTGAAGTCCACTATATGGAGGAATGTTTTCCTCAAAACCTTAAAGGGATAGTTCACCCAAAAATGAAAATTCTATCAGTATTTACTCACCCTCATGTTGTTCCAACCCCGTAAGACCTTCGTTCATCTTCGGACCACGAATTAAGATATTTTTGATTAAATCTGAGAGCTGGATCACTCCTCCATAGGCTTCTAAGGGATTGAAACTTGCCAGCCCCGAAAAGTTATTAAAGATATCGTTAAAATAGTCCAAGTGACTACAGTGACTCAATCTTAAGTTTATCAAGCGACGAGAATGCTTTTTGTGCGCAAAAAAAAACAAAAATAACGACTTTATTTCAACTATTCATTTCCTTTTCTGAGAGCCTCGAGTCAGTTCACTAGTATAATAGCGCAAGCTTCTGTTGTTATACAGCACACGCATCACCCACATGACCAGCGTCGGCCAATAGTGAGCCTACGTGTGACGTAGCTCTACGCTATCACACTACGTTAACTGACTAGAGGCCCAAAGAGAAGGAAATGAATAGTTCAGGGTTTCCCGCAGAAAATGTGTTTCTCTTACCACTTAGACTGCAGTCACACCTTTTCCATTAAGGGACAATATTTGCCCCCTTTAATCAATTTTTCCATTTCATTTTTTTACCTTTGTAACACCTTTAAAAAATAAATAATTCCTTAAATAAAACAATGTTCAATAATTAATAAATTAATAAAAATATTATATTAAAATTGCCAGTAGGTGGCGGTAACTCATTGTCTTTATGTGTGTCATCGAGTCATTCATTGAATCTCACGATTCGTTCAAAGCCACAGATTTCGTTGCAAAATAGAGCAATAAGCCTGACTATACTGTTTTAAATGTAGTAAATCACTTAATGTTACCCTTTTTTTTTTTTTTTTTTTAACTGTTGTATAAAATCAATGTCACATTTGAAATCGTGTGGATATTCGGGAAACATTGCATCAACATTAAAAACACTGCTGGATATCAGCCTGCATTTTGTTCGCACAAACAGCGCAAGTGGCTTGTGACAGAACATAGACCGACTGAATGACACTTCAATTTAAGTTGAAAATCTCAAATGAAGATTGCTGAACTCCAGCTTGTCTGTGTTTTCAGATCATCCGCGCTTCTTGAGCAGTGTAGAGAGCGCGCGCGCATGGTTGCCAGCTACTATTGAAAAGACCGGGTAGAAAACATGTTCTTTTAACAGAAAAGCTCGGATTTGGGGGTTAAATTATTGAATTCTGGCATTTGTGGCCACAGCGGATTAAACTGAAACTTTCCCATTTCTGAGACTGTCGACTCATAGACAGTCGCTCCTGTCTATGAGTCGCTCTGCTAAAATTCGCGCTGAGAACATAAAGCCCGCCTACTTTGATTTGATTGGTCATCTCAAATATTCTGACATTGACGAGCAGTGACAGACCAATGAGGCTCAGATGAACACACACACACACACACACACACACACATACACACACACACACACACACACACACACACACACTCTGTTTGTTCTGACGTGCTTGGCGCCGCTGGAAGAACGCGCTGATAACAAGACTGAAGCGAACACGAAGGTTTATCACATATTTAAAGATTGAAAGGGAGAAAACAGGACAGAGTAACTCGGCGGATATCGCTCATATACATTTTTTTGATGACGTAGTTAAGGCGGCAGGCGTGTGTTGCAAAGTGAGAGAGTTTCAAAGTGCTGCGGGAAACCCTGTCGCTTAGCCACTGTAGTCACTTGGACTATTTTAACGATGTCTTTAATAACTTTTAGGGGCTGGCAAATTTCAATCCCTGAAGAAGCCTATGGACTAGTATGGAGGAGTGATCCAGCTCTCAGATTTCATCAAAAATATCTTAATTCGTGTTCCGAAGATGAACGAAGGTCTTACGTGGTTGGAACAACATGAGGGTGAGTAAATACTGACAGAATTTTCATTTTTGGGTGAACTATCCCTTTAATTTCTTTTCAAATGAAGAAAGAAAAACAAACATCTTGGATGACATGGGGGTGAGTAAATGACAGGGCTCCAAACTAACTTTTTTTACTAGGAGCGCTGTAGCCCCTGACTGAAATTTTTAGGAGCGCAAGCAGAAAATTTAGGGGCACACCTTAAATCAGCTTGCAATGCAATTATTCAAATTTCCCCCAAAATAACTGTAATACTGACAATTCCTTTAATACTAGACTTAACGTACAGATATTACAATGTGCAGTTTTATTTTAAGTTCACAGGGCTCCAGACTAACATCTGAGGGCAGCAGCACAGAGACACTGAGTTCTACAACACATATGTGGTAGCACTGGGGCTGACAAAGCACTAAGCTTAATTTAGGGTGTAGATGAAATTAACTTTAAAGGGGTGGTAAAACACAATTTCACTTTTCTAACTTTAGTTAGTGTGTAATGTTGCTGTTTGAGCATAAACAACATCTGCAAAGTTACGATGCTCAAAGTTCAAAGCAAACAGAGATATTTGCTTTTAAAGAAATCAATTTCTAAGGACTACAGCAAACAGTAATAATTGGGTACTACACGACATTCCTCCAGGGTTGCTGACATCACTAACCCCAATAAACCCCTCCTCTGAGAATACTAAATAAGGGCGAGGCCATTTTATATTGCTTTGGAGAAGTTATTGTGGTATACGAGTGTTGTTACCGCCGCAATGTCGTCGAAACGCTGTTATTTTCATCAGTGCCCGGATTGCAGGTCCACTTTGTTCAGCCTTCCTAGGGTCGCGGGAGTTAGGGATCAATGGTTAATTATTACCCAAATCTCGCTCTCTGTGCTGCACACGGAGGAAAGCTTCCACAATCTTGGCGAGTTCAATGCATGATTCGCACATCGGCTTGTGCTGAAAGATGAAGCAGTTCCAACTTTAAAAACAGAAGCTTTTGTTTACGGGCCACAACCTGTAAGTATGATTTATTTTTCGTCTATGTGTTTTCCTGTAATAGTTCGTATTGTTAATTGTACGTTGTAGCAAGGAAGTAAACAAATGACAACGCTGTTTGGCTCTGCAAACCAGCTTGTTAAATGCTCATTCATACTTAACGTTATCCGACAAACACCTAACGTTACAAACTTTTTTTAAATCTCAACAGCAAACTTGGAATTAGAGGAAATTATTCTTTGATTAGAGCTTTTATGTATTGTTTATCGCTTGTTTATCTACAGGCATGCTAAACATGGTTCTGTGTTTGATTTGGCTACTGCAGTAAAGCCCATGTTTAGTGTTCGTTTTGGGTTAATAGTTCTGTCAACAGATATTTGGCTACAATCGTTCTAAAAATACAAAAGTAACCGTGCCATACAGTCAGTAACGATCACTATAGATCTGCAGTCTTTACTCAAAAAATCCCTTTGAGGACTGTAGTATAATTTGTTAGAACGATTATATGAAATTCTTGTTTATGAAGCTTATTTTTTTGTAATACTAAAATAATTAGTACAATTAAATAACAGCATATCTAAAAGGTAATGAGACAACAAAAAACAAACCTTTCTGAAACGTCGTTTAACAGCCGTTCTTGAACAGGTTCTGCTCGATCATCTTCACAAACATTATCTGGGTCTGATTCGGGCTCAAATTGGTATGGTTTTATTGACGCCATCATTTATAATACACCAAAGCACAAACTAGGCTACTGGTAAAGGTAAGGGGCGTGACGTTTCCGGAAAACGTGCACTAGACGGTTAGCGAATCACAACACACTGGGCCAGCTAACCAATCTGAGCCCATTGCGTAGTTTTGAGGGACTGGCTTCATAGAACCCGGAAACCATCAGACCGTTTTTACAAGGAGGGACAGAGCAGTGTAGAATAAAGGTAAAAAATATATGAAAAATAATGCAATTTTTAAAAAACGAAGCATGAACACATGTTACAGTGCACCCCACAAACAAAATGTGTTTTACCACCCCTTTAATTATTATCATTCATAATGTCTTAATATAAATTTAAAAGCAAAACGAGTAAAAAAAATGATATTAGGGAGTGAAAATATCCAATAAGCATCCTACTGTTTACAATGGTCATTTATTTTTATTTTAAATAAGTGTTTTCCTACATATTAACATTTTTAGTTTTTAGGACAATCTTTGAAGGATGAACAAAAATTGTGTTGGTCATCACATTAAAAATAACATTTATGATATTATAGTTTTGTAGTGCTGGAAAAAGATGTGTAGTACTTGTAAGCGTTTGACTATTTCTGTCACAATACCATAGTAATGTTTAGAGTTACTACATTAGCAAAAATCCATGGTGAATGTTGCTGATTTGTGAACTGAAAGCCTTCTATAAGTGTTTCTCCTGGTTTCCACTTCAGCCCTGATCTGATATCTATGGTTTATAACTGAGAACTCTGCGCCGAATCGGAGTCTTTCTCACTGGATCTCGCAGCGATGATGTTATTAACTCTGAGCCGAAGTCAATGATTTCTTCACTGGATCTCCTAGAAACAGTGTCGCGTGATCGAGATCGGCCCGCGACTGGCAAGTTCGGGGCGCTGCGCTCTCTATTATTGGTCCGAACTAATAAACGGTCCGTGAAATGGGTAGCGCATTTTTGTTCCGCTTTCATTTTGTTTGCATTCGCTGCTCGGCAACATTGTGGTCGCGCCAGTGCGACCTAAAAAAAATATTTGGTCGCACCGGCAGGAACAATGGTCACAAAAATGCGACCAGTTGGTCGCAGTCTGGAGCCCTGAATGATCAGGAAAGTGAAGCTTTAAGATATAATCTTATAATCTTTAAGCTTTGTCGTTTCCCATCGTACTTTAGATCAGCGCAGTCGGTGGAGAGCAACTGTCAGCATGACATCAGAGCAACCGGCATGCATCTAGCAGTGAGTGATCAGTTCTGCGCAGATTTAGCTAATCTCAAACAAGCCTAGCATCTCTGTATTAACACATGCTCTCAAAATTGCATGATGAAATTTAGAATTATTCAGAAAATTTATAACTGATCATAAAAACACATTATTCTTTAAATTCCAGATGTATTCTGAAGAATGCTGGTAACCAAACTGTTGACGGCACCCATTGACTTCCATAGTATGAAAAAAATATTATGGAAGACAATGGGGACCAGAAGCTGTTTGGCTACCAGCATTCTTTAAAATATCGTCTTTTGACTTCAGCAGAAGAAAGAAACTCATAGAGGTTTGGAACAACCTGAGGGAGAGTGGATGACAACTTTCATTGTTGGGTGAACTGTCCCTTTAAGAGGCAGTGTTGACATGTCAATGTTTCCAGTTTAGTCTCGAGACTCCTCGTGATGCTATTCATCTGTACTTTGCTAATTTTAACATGCAATTAATTTTCAACAGCATTAAAACCGAACCACAGCCACCAAACCATCAAGGATTTTCTTACGTCCAGTTTACAAGTGGTTTTTATTCTACAGAACTGTAGCTTCTAAAAAAAAAAGTTATGTTCTAATAGACTACACTGATCTATCACAGGCGGAAGTAACATTGTTACAAAACTGTTCCTAGAATCTTGTTTTGTGTATTGTAACATGCGAACCTTCATTTTTCATATCTAATGTCTCTAAATTAAATATCGAAAATGTACACCGACCAAGCTGTATGATAGTAAAATTGAAAACCTGTCGTTATACTACACTAGATTTTTGTACATACCTTACAAACATGACTCGCGTATTATCTGTCCGTGTTGTTTGTCCTATTGTTTGGCCTGAGGGACATATAGGGGAAACAAAATCGGGCGGCTAAATATCCAAAATCATAAACGTTGCTGCTTCCGGGTAAAACGAAGCTTTTGGAAACTTTGAATCAATTGAACCAAAATGATTCACTGTCTCGATGCGCTTGAAACGCCACACGCTGGTGACGTCTGCTGGTCAGAACAGTGTAAATGCATCGAAAACTCAGCCCAAACATGCATAAAAACAACTTTACAGAAAAACTGCATATGTTTTATTGAAGGTGTACTCGATTTAATGCAATTAACAAACGTTGAAAATTCGAAACGGTTATGACATAAGGAAGCCTGGTTTCCTGAATCACGTGAGTTTGAACTCTCTGAATCACTTGTTCGAAACAAATGATTCGCAAACGTTTCAAAGCTTCAGGGCTGCGTTCCAGTCCACTTTTAGACACGCACTTGCGAACTTCCCTAAGCACTTCCCCTCGGGGCAATCCCTGTCGCCATTTTGTAGTGCGTTCCACTTCATGAAGTGGACGAGGGAAGTTTATATGGACAGACCCTCGCTCCCTCGATTTTGACCGAGGGAGCGAGTCTACTTCATATGTAGCCTACACTTCAGGCAGTTCCACCACAATGCAATACGATTGTGACGTCACCACAGAGCTCGTCTAATAATCACCAACAACAAAAACAACTCTATGATATATTAATTAGATTTTTTTAATATATAAAACAACAAAAACACATACATTTGGATGCAGCATTAAACAAATTCTTAAAGGGAAAAAAATTGTAAATAATAAATCAACTCCATAGCACTTCCATGATTCCAAGTAATCATGCGCTTAGGACGTTCCAGTTCAGCCCATTGCAGTTTCCGTAGTGTAGTGGGCACTCGTGCAACGTAAGCAATGACGCACACACGGGCGTCAGTTTGGTTTGAAATGTGGTGGGGACAGAGACGCATTCGGAAGTGCATTTTCAGAAGTGCTGGGTACAAACTTGTCAGTGACGTGCGGTGATGTCTTAAAGAGGCTAGCACTGAGTTGAAAGCCAGATTACCTGATTTATTGTTTAGGCTAATAATACGTTAACAGTAAACGTTACGCACAAGCGCGGCATATCAAGAAATGTCCAAATCAGGATGTATATCGTGTACTTTCTCTCTCTCTCTCTCTCTCTCTCTCTCTCTCTCTCTCTCTCTCTCTCTCTCTCTCTCTCTCTCTCTCTCTCTCTCTCTCTCTCACACAAGCGCGGCACAGGCACACACCGGTAGTTAATGTCCACTCCAGCATCAGAATGCAACCATTCTTAATCCTTAATTGTTGCACAGCGTCCAATTATGTTTGTCAGTCAGCAAAAGTAAAATGAAATGTTAAATGAATATGAAGGCAAATGGCTTGCATTAATTCAACCACATTTATCAATTCAATATTAAGCCCAAAATAGTTTTTGACTTACCAATCGGTAGGTTATTTGTACATAAAATCCATCCGCCGCTCTTTCCTCGTGAAGACGTCAATCACATATTTTCTTTCATACCAGTCTGTTTGAAACGATCGGAAAATTTTTGGGCCCTTTTGCTGCTCTAGTCCATCTAAGGCTGGCGTAGACCTCCCTCTTGCTATTAACTCAGATTTTGAATTAAAATCGAGCTTGGAAAAATTTCTTAACTCCATGATCACGGCCGGTGCTGTCATTTTGACTTTGAATTTGGCGGGGATTAGGCATGTAGGCTAATGACGTTAGCTGCGCAAATGTCCAGTAATATCTCGATTTTAATTGGTCCATGTCTGATACGTAACGGAAATGATTCCTGGCATAACATATTTACGTCCAAAGGCACAGCATTTGTGCTTTTTGCCGTACATGTTGATGAATACAGGATCGAAGTGCGCATACGCAACATACAGTAAACAAATACTAGTAAAAGACAAATGCTAGTAGACAGTAAAAGCACTGCTTATTCTACCATTTGTTTTTTATTTGATTATGCGTAACTGCCACATTTGTCATCATAACGTCTAAACAATTGGAATAACACACATATTGCATATATAAAAAATAGGGATGGCCCGATACCGATACTGGCATCGGGGATCGGGTCGATACTGTCCTCATATACTCGTACTCGTACTCATAAAAATTCGCCGATACCACGCCCCGATACCACGTACATTTTGCGAAACGAAACTGGCCGCCGCGAGTGCTTTGTCGAGGTGAACTGAGGCATAGGGACGTGCACTCCCAACGCAATAGAGTGCGGCGCGGCACTAGATCTGATGGCCGAGTGCGAGCGCGGGCGCGGGCGGTAATGTACTCACTTTGTGTGTGCGGGTTCCGGGAGAATAAAACGATTCGCGGGACTCCCGCAAACTAGAAATATCTATGAATAAAACATATGAAAACTAATAGATTTTTATTCATCTGTTGCAGAAAAGCAAGAATAACAACTAAAACAAAATAGAAACGATTTACAGGCCAGAGTTTCTATTCATAACATGTTTGCAGCGTTGCGCGATGTAGCCAATCACACAGTCTTATGTGTTGATTTCTTGAACGCAATGGCCAATCAGAAGCATTTAAGATAGACTCTCCTCACCGCTCAAAACTTTTTTGTTCAGTGCTGAATTCTGTATGCTGACAAATCCTCTAATTATAACAGTGTGTGGATATAATGAAAGATTCATTGTGCAGTCAGCTTCATTGAGAATAACAGATGTGTGAGATCACTATGAACTGTCAGCTTTTTAGGAATTAGGCTATTAAGGGAGCGCACTTTCCGCGCATTCAGTCATTCCAGACGATGCACGCAGTAACTGCTTGCTTTTATGTTAAATTAACAGTGGTTTGTGTGTTAATACATTTATTATTTTACTCATTATTATTTTTTTTAGACTTGTTAAAACAAGCAGAGAAGGAAATAAAATAAAGTCTTAATAAAAATAAAGGAAATAAAGTCTTCTAACCTGTGTTCTAAAATAGTCTTCTGTCTTCTTTTCTGGGAGCCTATAGTTACTTTTGCGGTAGAAATATCGGTATCGGTACTCGGTATCGGCAAGTACACAAATGTAAATACGTACTCGTATCGGTTTGAAAAAAAAATGGTATCGGGCCATCCCTAATAAAAAACAATAAACAGTAAAAACAATTTTGGCAGGGTAGTGCCTAGTTTGCCTGAAACTTGTCAAACTGTGCAGCCTCTTTCTATGGCTCAACCCGTAAGTAAATCCATCGATCTGCAAAGTTTGTTAGAGTTCTTTAATGGTCTAGTGGTAGTTCATTAGCCAAGCGTGTCAGAGGTTAAGGGTTCTAATCCGCACCGCACTCATATAGTTTTTTTTTCTCTCATCAAAACTGAATATGTTCATCAGTGGTTACAGTCTTTATTAACCAGGGACACGTTTGTGTGCATTTTATTTTGAGATTTCACCGGAATGAATAGAGAGTCTCCACAACGGCGATAGATTGAAGAGTGCGTCGGAGTGAAGACTGCGCGAGCCTGTATCCATGACACTGATTGCCGCGGCAACGAGCGGTCAGCTTGAGTTCAAAAACACATTTTAGCGCTAGATCTCTTATTTAATAGCGAATTAAATTAATGCTCTGCTAGTTAACTGGATATGTTTTATTTATTTGTATTAGGTACATCCGTGGCGCCTCAATATGTTTCAAAAAGTGGTGGGTACAAAATGACTCATGACTAAATCTGGTGGGGACGCGTACCCACCATCCCCACCGAAATCGACGCCTATGGACGCACATCCAAGTGAAGGAGACAGAGGGAAGTTAGCGAGTGAAGAGCATGTCAATTTTGGACTGGAATGCAGCCCAGAAAGCGTTTCGAAAGCACCCAGGCCATCACTAACGCCCGTTTCACACATAGGCCTACTCCGTGTGCAGTGCGTATGCGGTGCATATTTTTTTACGTACCCATGTTAACAGGTTAGAGCTTTCACACTGCACGCGGGTGCGCTCCGGCGATCCGTTCCAGGTGCGGTGCGTATACAGCAGTGCAGCGATCGTTTCCGCGCCGAGTCTATTTTTGCTGTGCTGCACCGCACTGAATTAAAGTGGCAGGCATTGTTCACATTAAAATAGACATAGATTGACAAGAAACTGTAATAATTTCATCATATACGCATAATTACAGTTAATGTGTTCTACAGTTATTAAATTACAGGGTCAAGAAAAACAAAAAAGTATGATAGTCTCAAAAGTTGCAAAATGCCATCATATGATTTTTTTCCCCTCAAAAAATACATGATATATATTTTGGGGAGGGGATCGGGGGAAACTACATGTAAAACAAGAATCACAATGATTAAAATTCATTTTCATACTGTTTCAATGTCTTAATGTCAAAGTTAACGTTTGGATTTAAAATCAAAATTACTTAGCCATTTTTGATTTTGTGGCACACAGAAACTGCGGATCAGAAGCGCACTGCAAACGCAGCATATGTGAAAGCACTATAGCGCGTGCTGCTCCTGTACCGTAGGCCTATAGGCACTGCACATGGAGTATGTGTGAAACGGGGTAACCCCTTATTTATGTAGTGAAGTACTACTGTTGCGTGCCGTCCTCTTTGCGTGTGTTGACTCCGCCCCTGACACGTGACGTTAATTGGCGCCTAATTCCGGGGCGTATATTAAGGTGTTAGGGTTGCCACCGGATATGGCGTTAATGTGTAACCGTCTCTTGAGCGCGTCCGTATTCCCCCGTCTTTGTCTGGCACTCTGGTCGGAGGTGAGTGCAGCGGCCGTTGATTGTGTTTGAGTATGTCGGGTTTCAAGCGATTAACCGTGTTACCCTCGTCAGGTGCTGGGTAGTGGTGGGCAGATCGAGGCTTCGTGAAACACTGAAACAGTTTAATCAAATGTGCCATATTGTGCCGAGGCTTCGAAACAATCCGACACCCGTCTCCACGGTGACCCCTAGTGGTCAGAACAGTGTAAATGCAACAAAAACCCAGG
Source organism: Gila robusta (assembly GCA_030770095.1). Lineage (NCBI taxonomy): Eukaryota > Metazoa > Chordata > Actinopteri > Cypriniformes > Leuciscidae > Gila > Gila robusta. The sequence goes on from JAVALU010002437.1 coordinate 328,741, forward strand.
CCAAACATGCATAAAAACACCTTTTACAATCTATTGCAAATTTTTTACTGAAAGTAAAATCTTTCAAATGCAACTATCTAATCATCTAATAAGATTATCATGTGTAAACGTGTTCTTTTATCAATTGTTAGGGTTTGTTTTGTTTGTCCTATGAATGACTCAGCTAAACAGCCCAATAAGACTATTAACTACCTCATTTTAATTATACTAACGTCTAATTAATATGTCTACAAATGTATAAAACTGATCAGAGATCAGGTAAAACCCACAGACACTTGTTCATTGGTTCTCAGTGACTCCTCATGATCATGGGTTGACAGAGATCATCGCTCCCAGCGGTGAACCATTGAAATTTCGAAGTGTTTAGAAACAGTTGTGACGTAATGAAGCCTCGTTTACTGAAATCACGTGACTCTGGCAGTTTGATACACGCTCCGAACCACTGATTCGGAACAAAAGATTCGTAAAGGCTTCGAAGCTTCATGAAGCAGTGTTTTGAAATTGCCATCACTAGTGCTGGGCTGATCGTGGACAAGCACATGTGGTGTTGAGGTGTTGCCACCATTAGTAATGTGCGCCGTCGTCGGATTCCAACGTAATGATCGCTGCAGGAATAATATATATCTTGCATCGCTGGTGTATTGCTGCCTGGCTTGCTGGTAGGTTTCTTTCTGGCTCTTGTAGTTGTACTTATTTGAGTAGTGTGTAGTGATGGGGGTTTATCTGTGCCTTCCAGCTCTTCATTGTGAACTTTGTTCAACTGTTGGCTGCTGGATGAATGACGCGACTTCTACATGTTGGTATGTGCAGTTATTATATTATGATGATTGAATGTGTATTTTATTAAGTATATATTTTAGCTTATATTCGGGCTTTTGCAGGTGAATTAACCCGCCTGTATAAGGACACCTGAAGACTGCTGTGTGACTTGGGACTCTCATTGCTGCTGTCTTGTTCCCCTTATTGAATTTTGTTTTCTTGTTTCCATTAGTTAAATTTATTGTCTTGTTTTCATTATTTAAGTTTATTATTTTTTTCCCATCAACCTGCTTCAGGGCAGTCGCTCACGTGTGAGCACACTTTCACTTTGTTGATGGTCGTTTGTTTGCTTTGAGCTATTTTTGTTTTGTTAGTAGAGTGGGTGTACTTATCCCCTTGTGTTGGTATATTTGTTTGTGTGCTTGTCTTTTGGTTTGTTTATTATTTTGTTTTTTTTTGTAATTTACTTTTGTCCTGTATTTTTGTGTTAATTCTGATTGCTTGTTATTTTGGTGTTTTTGTATTATGAATATGTTTTGTTCTTTTCGCTCATGGTGAGTGATTCCCTGCTCGTTTAAAGGAACGGGAGATTGTGACTGTTAACCGGCCTGTGAAGCCCAGTCAGGTTGGTCTGTAGTGATCGGTTCACAGTCTCTGAAACCGAGGAGGGAATTTCGGGGTGTTTTCTGTTAGTTTTGGGTGTTATTTTATGTTGGTTTGTACATTGTGTCCTATAAATTGGTTACCCACTTGTGGGTACAATTATTGTTTTGTAATTTGTACGTCTTTGTGTTCCAGGTACCGTGAGTCCGGAGCAGGCGGGCTAGTTGCTCTAATTTGGTGGTGGGTCCTGATAAGACACCGTGTGTGTGGTCTGCAACCCATAGTGATTGGTCTTGGTTGACGTGAGTGTGTGTGAAGTGTAGTGCACGTGTGGGTGCTCCTTTACCATCGCGGGTGTTAGCGACGTCTGGCACTAGCTCGTCCTGCTTCTGGTAACCACGAGTACTGTGAATTCTTTATTGTGTGTTGTGGTGATGAGTGAGTCTAACTGACTGGTACGCCAGCATTTTATGTTTGTCCAATAAAGCATATTTTTGTATTTTGTATTATCCACGTCTCAGCGTCTCTGTGTCAGGGCAACTTCGAACCTGTGTGTCCTTAGAAGGATACTTCCCTGGCTTAGCGACCAGGGTGGCGTAGTCGACTCTCTCACTCACTCTCACTCTCTCTCATGTAACCTGAACCCCCCTCTCCCGCTTGCCACATTTACACTGCACACGTCTGCGGCGCATTACGGCTCCGACACGGTTTTATTCCGTCAAATCGTACTATAACTGTACATAATGGCATGTCCCAGTGTTTGCTACACCTCAAGTGGTAGTTCTAACTTCTTTCTGAACTGCAAGTTATGTAATTAACATTAGTGAATTATGAATGTGACCGAGCTGGGGATGGACAGACTTTCCCCTTTTAATGAAATAAGTGTGTAAAAACGATACATCACTCACATCAGAATAAAAAAAGCCGTCAAATTAACGTAGAAATGTAATAACGTTAAAATAATAATCAATCTACTTCATATCCTTGGAATTATTTAAACAAAAACATTCACAGCAGAGATGTTCTGTAAAAACAACTATCATACTAAAAAAATATATACTGTATTTTCTTATATACTATTTTAGGATGGATAGTGTGCACATTGGGATGCAGGCTTGTTCCCCTCACTGCAAAACAATTAAAATCTAATTATGCAAGTAATTATATAGTAGAAGTCTTGTGGGTCACACACCCAAGATTTTCACTTACAGTTATATTTGCATATGTTTGCATTGTTACCCACATGTCTTTCTTTTTTTTTTCTTTTTTTTTTTTGCAGTGAGAGGAACAAGCCTGCATCCCAATGTGAACACTATCCATCCTAAAATAGTGTATAAGAAAATACAGTATTTTTTTAGTATGATAGTTGTTTTTACAGAACATCTCTGCTGTGAATGTTTTTGTTTACTTGAACTTAAATTGAAGTGTTCAATCCATTAAACAAATTAAACATAAACATCTTTCACCATGTATTTTTCCTCTTCCACAGTCGGTGATGCAGGGAGTCTTGTGATTGGTTTTCAAGCCAGCCAATCAGAATTTAGCAGCCTCATCTCTGATTGGCTGGAATTATGGCATATTGTAACGCTGGGTTGTGTTGAGCAAGCGAGCCGTCTGCACTTAGAGAGCGCTTACGGCTGGTATGAAAGGAGCAAGAAAGTGAAACTTTGCACATGCGAAAGAGAACGTCTGCTCACATTCAAATGCTTATTTTAAATGCAAAATTGATTTTCGTTCGCTCAAAATATTTTATCCGCGAGACGAACATTTCTCCGCAAAACTCGCGAAGGTCACGCGCGTGCGAAATGCAGTTTTGCGCGCTCAAAATGTGATCTTGCGCGCGCAGAATTGTGACCGAATTCTAACCCCATACATGCGCTGCCAACTCACACCAGGAGCATTTCAGAAGCGAAGACTGAATGCGTGAGACCACGTGATTTGCCAGTCCGACGTGTTTTTTCTTGATTTTTGGGTTTCTACCTTACAGTCTATGGCTTCTATCAAGGATATATTGGTGTGCAATACAATTGGGAGTCTGCACAGGGTGTTTATTTTGAAATTGACAAGTGTTTTTTTTACTTTTATTTTGTATTTACGGTGCGGCTTGGACGCGGCTCCATCGAAAATAGACTAGGTGCCTATCTTTAGCGAAGCAGCGCGGAGAGCCGCTTCCGGGACGCTTCTGGAACGCGCCGCATCGCGGCAGGTGTAAACGTGTATTGACTAGAGTGGCCGCGATCAGCTCCGGTAGCCGTGTCGCAGCCGTAATGCGCCGCAGACGTGTGCAGTGTAAATAAGGGGTGAGCCTTGCTCACTGATGTCCGTTTCTGATGACATAACCCCTAAAATCCACTGGATCCGTCTACGGCGCGGAACGTCAGCGTCGCAGATGCCGGAGCTAATCGCGGCCATTATAGTCAATGCTCTTAAGTCCACCAGCTGCGGACGCAGCGCGTCCCAGAAGCGTCGCTCCGCTCCGCAGAGAATAGGTAGCAGGTCTATTTTCGCCGCTTGCCGCGTCAAGCAGCACAGAGCACATCGTACCAGGCAGGAAGTCAGACACAGAACGGCATAGAGGATCCGGTCGATTTTCAAAATAAAACACCTTGTAGAAGCACAAAGAGGAAAATTAAAAAAAAAAAAAAATCAATAAGGTAGCACAACTGTCCGCTCCTGAGCCAAAAGAGGACAAATGAACAACAAATAAACAACGCTCCGATTCTGAGGAAAAATGAAGAAGTCACCAACGCTCCGCTGCTGAAACGCGTCTGAGAAGCTTCCAGGGGACTTTGAGGCCGAGCTAGGAACGCATCAAAAACGTGGCGCTGACGTTCCGCGCCATAGACGGATCCAGTGGATTTTAGGGGTTACGTCCTCGGCTCACTTTGTGCAACGCCACTACTGGTTTTTATGAACATCAGAAATTAGATATTAAAAATATATATTATTTATAACTCAACAGTAAATATGCATAGGTATTTCGATACAATTTAAATAGTAAATTATTTTTTAGTTTATTAATTTACTTGCAAAATAACAAACTTCTCCCTAATCTAATTTAAGATGCCATGTCAATCTGTGTTGTAGGCTATAGCTATTGATCTTTTTTTTTTTTTTGACATCCACAAACTGCAAATCTGGATCTAACCAAAACAGAAATAAATAAAAATAAGGATAATCTCATAAACGTAATTTGCAGGTGGTTGTAGTGGTTCAGTGTTCTGCATTTATGTCAGAAGGAGGTCCATTTTCATCCAAATGTTTGATTTACACTAAACCAAAACTAAACAAAGTCTAGAGAAAGAAACTACTTTATAGTCTATTTTCAGTAAGACTTATTAAATATAAAGTCTCAAAGTGTTAGTGTCTCTGCCATTGTGTTTAACTTTCATCATGTCAGATGTACGGTGGCTGAGAGAGCTCAACGCGCTGCAACCGAAAAAAACAAGCAAATAGAAAAAAAACAGCAAATTAAGAAAACCCCTTCATCAGTTTGACAAAACATGTGCTACAAATACTCACAACACAACCAAATACACAAACACGCTGCAAAAGTTCACAGAGCTCAACGTGAATAGAAAAACACCAGCAAATTAAGAAAACACCTTCATCAGTTTGATAACACGTGCTGCAAAAGTTCACAATGCAACCAAATACAGAGACGTTCAGCAAATAGCAAAAAGCTCAACATGCTACAATTAAAGAAAATGCATACAAATAGAAAAAACACCAGCAAATTAAGAAAACATTTTCATCAGTTTGACAATACATGTCCTGCAAATACTCACAATGCAACCAAGTACAGAAACTCACTGCAAATACAACAGACCAAAATGGAAATGTTTCAAGGGACCCCTTGCTTCTTGTTCAACGTGTACTCGCCAGTGTTGTCTGACCTGAAAGGTGAGTGTTTTTTTAAATTTATTTATTTTAACATCCTGATCGTATGCGTGTTGTGAGTATTTGCAGCACGTTTCTGTATTGTTTGCATTGTGAATATTTTTTTCTATTTGCATGAGTTTTCTTCAGATGCAGCGCTTTGACCTCTCTCGGCCAACGTACGATGTCTGTTTTAAAGCAGTAGATAAGTAATTCACTCTATGATTTGCAGAGATTGTGTTGATAAACATGTTTATAGTATGGCAAAAATAGGCATAGCACAGCCCTTACAAGTAATTCACATCCAATGTATCAGGTTGCCATGACACCTCACACACTTGCTGCTGATCTATGTAGTCATATTAAATCACTTGAATTTCATGGAGTGTGAATTTGTAAGTTTACTATAGAAAAGCTAAAATGTGTTTAAAAGTGTGACTGACAAAATCGACTGGCTCGATTTGGCCCTCCCCAAGCACAAATGTCAAGCTACGTCCATGATCTGGAGGCATCAAAACATTAATTTAGCACTGAGCACGGGAGACTTTGCATCATGCAAGGAAATACAAACAAGGCAACAGCTTTCAGAATCCAATCAGATCTTGAAACTGCAGTGTGGATGAGATCCAAAGCATTTCAGGATATGATAACAGTTTGGAGGTTTTCCATTGGTTCCAAACTAAACTAAACTAAACGAAACATCCAAGAAATTTCAACCTCCAGAAACCTTCCTGCAAATGATTAAGTGAATGCTTATAGAGACTCGACATGCTCAGCAGAGGAACATTAGCAAGTCTAGATCCAATATCTTTCTCTATGAATGCATCTGAGAGACTTCTGAACCCTGTCAAATTATCACCTAACAACCTGTTGAATGCACTTCTATCTCCTCACTAGTTCTTCAGCCCTGTCCCAAATAGCACACCTCATATGCACTTATGGTCTTGTGGACTTACAATGGCCACCGCGTGTGCATGATCGTGAAGTCCACAAGACCATAGGGTGTCCCATCGGTCATTTTAGGTTTAAGAAGGGTGCTCATGAGCATTTGGGAAAGGGCTTTCCTCTTAACCTACTCTCTCTAAAGGATAAATGTGAGACTTGGGGCTTTGCGAGCAATGGGTTCATGGGGGTCTTTGAGTGTCTGGTCAAGGGACTTTGGCATTGTCCTTGCGCATCCCAGTGTGCCAAGCGGAGGTGTTGTTTCAGAGCCACAGTGGCTCTGTCCCAAATGGCACACTTCATATGCATTATGGTCTTGTGGACTTACAATGGATGCTGCGTGCACATGATCTCGAAGTCCACGAGACCATAGGGCAGGGGTTGGCAACAGGCGGCCCGCGGGCCAAAACTGGCCCGCCAGCAATAATATCTGGCCCGCGCCGCAGCCAGATTATTTTGATAGCGGCTGGTTCTGAAACAGATCTGTCATGACAGCAACAGTTACTCACAATCACTTCGTCTTTAATGATTTTGCCTTCAAAATAAAAGTACGAGAAGGTTTATGCAGCAATGCTTTATTTTGAGATGAATTGAGAGCTTTTAATTCGAAAAGTTCTGAAAGACATTCAAAAGAGTCTGTGGATCGCTAGACACACCTCTAAAATAGCCGTTATGAAATGACAACTTCGTTGCAGATAAGACACACCGGCTTTGCATTTACAAAACTAGGTAGAATGAATGCATAGTTGCCTTTTCAAGCTTCTTTGTATGGCTATTTTCGCTGTCAACTTTCCTCTTTAGATTCTTTGATAATGCCATTTTCTCTCACCAGCTAGCTTAAATGTTAACATCACACTGCACACGGCGTAATAGCGTACCTCCAGCACGCAAACCATTTTAAAAAATGCAGTTTAGTATGTGAGGATGCCAAGGAATAATCCTAAGTTTAAAAGTAGGCTACGTCAAATAATTATTACAATAAGTTAGGCTGCATTGTGTAACAAGCAAACTAAAATGATACGCATTTATTAGTCCCAATATGGAAAGAGGAAATAAAACATATTTCATTAAGAGCATGACTCAAAAATGCCATTAATGGGCTTATTCAAGCCCTCTTTTTTTTTTTTTTTTTTTTTTTTATCCATTCCGCATCTCCCACATGTGTGTTTTAGCAAGGCGGGATGTGTTGCAAGATGCCGCAATATATTGGGAGACGTGGGTCAGACATGATTTTGACCACTTCATTAAGTTTTGTTTTGTAGAAAGCCTTTCTAAAAAGTGAATTTCATTTTTGTATCAATTGTATCTTAATTTTAATCAATGTTTCATCAACCAATTGTCTGGATTTAATAAATAAGAAGTAAATATAGCAGACAATACAATCAGGACATGGAGGCGGCGGCGCGATTGCATTGCTCGTGAACTGGAGCTCGTCTCATAAATGAACCGAAACTCAGCGTTTAAGCTGCCTCACAGACATGAGAAATATATATAGAAAGCTTGAAATGTCTAATTTTAAACAAAACAATTCAAAACTAAAAGAAACTGACTACTCTCTGCTTATGTAATCCATATAAAATGTGCATTTCTCATTAATTTATCCAGTGTAAAACCCGGACACCTCCGCACAAATGTGGCTTTTTGTTAATGACTGTCCTACTACAGGATTTAGCACAGAGTAACAGCTCACTACCAGTTACAATAGACACTGTAACAGTCTGTCAGGCAATTCTAGTTGGATTTTTCATCAATTCATTTCTTAAACTATCCTTTGACTATGTCCTGGCCCGCCATCTAGTGGCAAAATAATTTTTGGCCCGATGCCAAACTTACTTGCCGACCCCTGCCATAGGGTGTTCCATTTGTCATTTTAGGTTTCAGGAGGGTGCATGCGAGCTCCTCGTTTGCAGTCAATATGCGCCCTTAATGCGCAGATTTGCCCGAGCCCACGCACTGTCAGAAGTCTAATGCAGAGCTAGTGTCAGTCAAAGCGGAGTTACGTCATGGATGTAGGAAGACCCTGAGTGTTTAGGGTGTCAGTAGGGTGACAGGTTCCAGTAACTGATAGGCCCTTAGTGAAACTCAATTATGATGGGTTGTGGTAAAGACACAAATAAGTGAGAAAATGTTACCAGAAGTCACTAGACTGAACAAAAACAATTTGGCCAAGTCAGGGCAAACATGCCTTAGTTTTTTCTAAACATGCCTTAGTTTTTTCAAAGGCATGTTTTAAAAAAGCTACTTAAATGCCCTAATTGAACTAAGGCCTAATCCTGGCAGGTGTGAAACCTACCCCGGACCATGATCCGGACCAAACAGATGAAATTTGGTCCGACGAAAAGAGGTAGTCTCGGTCCGGACCAAACTGAACAAAGGTTTGGTTCGTTTCTCGTGTGAAAGCATTTCTGTATGGTTCGGACTTTCAGACCTTTTACAGGAAGTTCCGGTGGTTCCCGCATAGCCGAAAAAACAGAAGGTGGCAGGAAAAATGAGCCGTGGTAGCACATGGGGAGAGCAGGAGATGAGGTTTTTAATTGAAGTATGGTCTGATGACATCATAAGAAGTCAATTGGAAAAAAACGTAAAAAAATACAGACACTTTCCAAATATAGTTGCAACGATATGCGTCTGTTCATTCATGTTGTCAAAGTTACCCGCCGAATTGACAACACGCTGACGTCAGACGCACGTCCATTTACAAACCAATCAATGTCAAGATGCAGCCCACATAGATGATGACGACAGGACGCAAGTATGTCATGTAAAGTTCTTTAGTGCGCTCGCATAATTGCAGTGTGAAACCAAACCAAAACTTTCTGAAAGTATAAAATGTATCAAAACGTGAACTTTGGTTCGGACCTTGGTGCGGACTTTCAGGTTGAAAACGCCCATAGTCTACGCCTTGTCTGTGAAACCGGGCCTGAATGTTGAGAATTTGAATGGTCTCTAATGCTGCTTGTTTACAATTAGACTAGTAAATAGAAGTTCAAAGTGGTACGGTTTCTGTGAATTCTTATGCTAATCTACTAGCAAGACTAGCACCATACCAGCATAATCTTGTAAAAAAGTAGTACACTTTAGCATCCTTTTTTAAAAAAGAATACTTGTTACTGAGATAATTTACTCTATTGTATAAGAATAAAACTTTCTGGTTAAGCTAGCTAAATGGCTTGGAGGAACACTATAGCATCCCAAACAAAACATATGCTGGTGACTAGCCATGCTAGAATAGGCTATTCATCAGAGTAATGGTAGTATACTACAAAAATATATTATCACCCGAAACCATATAACCTAAAATATAGGCAGGTCGGCAGCCATGTTATGACTGAAAAGCATGTATGTAACACCTGTGGTGGTAAAGGATTGGTCTGAAAACATGTTTGCATTTGACAAGGCAAATATTAGCATTTAGCACTCATTCACCATATTACAAAGGGTGGACAAATTGAATAATGGAGAGCTGCTGAAACATTAATGAGCCCTTTTGTTCGAGAATGTAAACGGGACTGAATTTTCCACTCTACAAGCCTACCATATGTGCACCAGAGAAACATGAGCCCAGTGATTCTGAGCATATATATATGGCTTTTGATGTAAAACCACTATATATTAAAAACAATGATATTAACATGTATTTTAAAGGACAGACGATGCAGATGGTTGTATTTTTTAAGCGAAAAGCAATTGCGTAGACCTGCATAATTAAAGAAAACAATTAGCCTGGAGTTATTTTGGTTTGTCTGTTGATCCCAAACAGTTGCCACATGGCTAGTTGTTGTTGTTAGTGCATGAACAAAGGACACTTTTAAATACTTTAGTTCATAATCTTGTATACATGGGCATTGCTTCCAGGTGGGCCTAAAAGATGTTACTAATATTTAAATAAATAAATAATTAGTAAAAAGTAAGGGTGCACAATGAGTCACCCCCAGGGCCTGCTCGTGGAGAAGCCTACGTCAAAGAACAGGGCATTCATTTAATAGTTTACTAGTAAATTACCAGTGTAGACAGCAGAAATTATTATAATGGGTTCTATTGTGCTTCACACATAACACTGTAGTTGTTACAATTAATTTGTGAGTGATGTATCTGGTTGCCATGACAACTGCTTGCTGCTATCTACATAGTCATAGTAAAATCACTTGAATATGATTCATAGAGTGCACATTTGTAGATTTACTATAGAAAAGCTCAAATGCGTTTAAAAATATGACTGAAAAAAATCAACTGGCTTAGTTTGGCCCCCTTAGTCTCGTGTCACCAGACCTTTAGACTGACGGCAGAAGGTCTGGATCCATCGCAGCTTTGAATGACCCAGGTCCACCACAGAGGACATCTGACTGACATGTAAAGCAACCAATCCCTGTTTGTTTTGTTCAGCGTCATGTTAAGTGGCATGAAAATGTAAAGTTGATGTCCCGACCAGCGTGTAAAACTCTTGTATGTTTTTTTAAAGAGTCTTTTCCATGAACTACACATACTTCTGAAAGCCAAAAGTTTCGGGGATCCCTATAAGCATTCATTGTTACAGTTGTAAACATGACGGCTTTCTTCTTCCATGAGAGGGTTTGGCGTCATGACGGCTTTGTTTCCAGGCGGACCGTTAAATAATTTGCACTTAATAATTGCATAGTTTCCATTAAGGGAACAGTGAACATCGCTGCCCCATGTTTTTCAGAGTGAATTTTTGGACTTTAGTAAGCGAACATTTCAGTACAAAGATTTTGCGACTGAGACAGCCCTTAAAATGGCCGACTCCCTGATCAGTGCCCTGATGACTAATGAACTAGGGAGCTGATTGAGACGCATCCATAGTAAGAACATTTGTCCCCTGCAGCAGCGAGAGTGGCCTTTACGGGTCAAAGAGCACACGTCCCACCTTTCTTCACTTTGGTTGGCAACTGCTGATCACATCAAATTCAAGGTACTGATGTTTGCCTACAGAATAACACCTGTCTCTGCACATCTATCCCTAAACTCACTACTTTATACCTACGTTCCCTCCATAAGCTTGCGTTCTGCAAGTGAATGGTGCTTCTGGTACAATCCCCAACTCAACCTGAGCTGCTGAGTCTTTGGCCATTTTCAAGAAACTGCTGAATACGTATCTTTTTCATCAACACTTGACCTTTCATTTTCAATTCAAAATAAAAAAACTAGACTAACTGGGACTAGTCACAGCACTTATACATATCATTGGCCTATTGTTGGTTTGATTGCTCCTGTTGTTCTCCTCATTTGTAAGTTGCTTTTGATAAATGCTCCTGTAAATGTAACAGCTGTTTGGCACACTAGCTGTTTTTTTTTCCGCAGAGTCAATGCCTTTTTTTTGACATGGGTTATATGGCTAAAAGTCCATGGTGCTTTTATTGTAGCATAATGCATAAACAATAGTAGCAGTAGTGTGTATGTGCTTTATTTTAAACAGATTTCAAACCCACCTCTTTTCTCTCTGGTACACAACATCCAAACGCATTCCCATCTGAGCCTCGCTGCATGCCATCGAGGCAGGAGAAAACAAAACGGTTTTGCACAGTGATAATGTGCGATATAAAACATGACAATGGATCTGATATGTAATGTCAGCTGAAAGAAAAAAAAAACCCAGAGGTGTAACATTTGCCTGTTCACGGGGTCAAGAAAGAAGGATCACATTTCCCCGGTCTTAGCATCTCTATACTGACTCCCGGTGAAATTTAGGGTCATTTTTAAAACTAAAATAAAATAAAAAACGGAACACCTCAAAATTGCAATGAATCAAGGTCGACACAACATAGCCTACTCTTAAACTCCTATAGACACTCAAGTCTCAGTTACGCCCAAGTGCTCTAAAAGGGCAAAAGAAAACCCAAAAACGACTGATAAATTATTGATTATTAACAGATAAATAATGTTAAGTAAAATTAAAAAGTCAACGCCTACTTGCACTGGGCTGCTGGTTAAGACTGTCCTCACTGTAGCTTGTAGCGCTGTAACATGCTGAGAAAGCAGGCGGATGCACGTATCTAAACGCAGGGTTTTTAATAAAGTAACGCATTAAACAGATAACAGAACTCAAGGAACAAAGAAACAAAACGACGAGGATCACAATCAGAAACAGCCATTACATGTACAACAACTGACAAAGTAACAAGTGAAACAGAAGGGCTATAAATACACAGGGGCAAACAAGCTTATATTACGTATATTACATATATATATTTCTATCGTATGTGTATTTATTGTATGTAAAAAACAAAACAAAAAAACTATATTGTTGTATATTGTATATTGTACATTGTATATTATTTATTGTATTGTTAGTGTATATGGTACTGTGAGTAATTGTGCGCACATTAGATGTGCAAATCTATGTAAATCTGATGTTTGCTGTAATTGTTATACGTCCAATCGTGTCAGGACTGCTATGTTGCTCGGAACTGCACCTAAGAATTTCACCCACTGTTGCACGTGTGTATATGGTTGTGTGACAATAAAGGGATTTGATTTAAGGTAATGAGGAAACAAGATACACCTGGGGAGACTAATCAACATGAAAAACTACAAAGAACTACAAAACATGGCACAAGTCAAGAAACAACAAAATACCCACACAAGACAAGGGGAACACAAGACCGGAATCATGACAAGCGTTCAGAGGTGTAAAGTCCAGGTTCAGAAAGTAAAAGTCCTCCTCAGTATTTGTTCTAATCATCTGGATTTGTTAATTAGCACAGTTTTTCAGCCAGGAATTAGTGAAATCAGCTGACATGGGTGGAATAAACATATGGCAGGACTTTTACTTTCTGACCCCTGGACTTTACACCCCTGCAAGCGTGATAATGAATGGAAGTCCAACAAATTCACAAACTGTCAGATAATATGAATAAAATGAAATGTGTGGTGTGTGCTTATATAGCTAAAGTTATGAGGGTGCAGATGAGGTGCAGGTGTGTGTGATTAGAACAGAACTGATTATGTTGAATATCCAATAAAATAGCCAGCTAATATGCATACCGGTATGTTGACGGAAGTTGGTGGATTTCAGGCGTTGCGTGATATCTCTGCGCCCAAGTAGCAGTGCGTCGCCTGTGCTTCACCCCAATATAGTCCTAAGTCAATCTCTGCCTAGGAAATCATCTTAATCTGCATTGCTATTTGTACTCGTTGTGAATACGTAGGCCACAAGAAGTAATTAAGTTTTTTTCTTTTTTTTTTTTTTAAATCACTTTTACTCATGACATGCTATCCGGCAACAAAGGATTCCATTCATTATGCTAAGCTAAGCTAGTGGCGGCGCTGCCAGACTAAGACAATGCATGCACTGAAACAAAAATGTGTTTGCCCACCTATCTAAATGTAGGGGAGGCGGTGAATAGCCCCTATTTAAAAAAACGGTGGCGTGTTCCTTTAAACTTTCATGACGTAATCGAAACCTACTACAGAGCATGCATGGTAAAATGTCAACTACATATTTGATGTCAAGTACGTCATCGTGCTACAGGCTGCAGTGAGGACTTCTTGACAAGTTAGAGTTAAAATCAAGCAGAAACCTGCCAGTCTCTCTCTTGAAACCAACACGGAAGAGACTTAAACTGCAATTCATTGACTGGTCGCAAGAGGCTGGATGCAAAAGAGAGCCAACTTTACTGCAGAACAAAAAAGTGTTTACAGCCTGGTGCAAAAAGTGGTTTTGGTCTATAAAGCTAATTTTGCTAATAAAGCTAATTTCTAATAAAGCTTCATGACAACTGTGAGGGGGGTGATTTTTTTTTATAACTCATCTGTTTAAATTATATTAAGCTTTTAAGTTCTGCATAATAAAGGGTGTGGCCACTTGAGTGACAGGTGGATTGTCGCTGCTGTAACTAGCCGTTCGTCTGCTATTAGCCGTCATGTCACCTCAGCTAATCCCACCTTTTTGCTCATTTTCATTTATATCGTATTTCATTTATCCGGCCACTTTGGGCTTCAAAAATGTTCTTCAGAAACCTACGGGTGATGTCACGGACACTACGTCCATATTTTTTTACAGTCTATGGTTAGAACAAACAATATATAGTACATTCAATGCCCTAGATGGCTATTGCTTATTTTGTAGCAGAAATAAACGGCTGCAGAAAAAGTTATGTGCCATGCAAAATATAAGGAGTATAGGCATTACAAATGTATGGGAGTAAAGATATACTTATTCAATAATGTAGTCAAGTAGAGTAAAAGTTGCTAATATCTTTGACACTCATTAAAACTACAAAGTATCCAAAAAGATACTTAAGTACAGTTTCTAATTAAATTTATTTAAAACCTTTACACCACTGATAAAACCAAGATTGTAAGGTCAATTTTAAAAAGATTGCATATTTTATTTGTTTATCTGTATCATGTAATGTGACCATTAACTGGCATTATAGAACTGTGAACATTCAAATGTGTTGTTAAATTACTGAAATATTTACTTAAAATGTTTTAGGCTAAGGGGTTCAGCTGAGAAAAAATGTTTCGGAATCTCTGCTTTTCTTAAAGCTGTACTTCAATGTTGGTCTTTTGACTCCATAGACTTCAAAAGGGGTTGAAAAGAAGCATGTACAAACTTGTACCTTTTTTTTTCAAACTATGAAGCAACACCCATATTCACTTGGACTTGTACAGTTTTGTTGAAAGTGATAAGTTTAAATACAGACATAAACTTTATTTATTTAGCTTCTGAACCTGGATTTTACATTGAACAATGTGTAGTGACCCAACACTTACCAAAATTGTAAACAACACAAATTACCGTAAACTGCATGACATGCACAAACTGTGATTTACCAGCTAAACACGTGACACGTGTTTAAAACTCTACAATAGTATAAATATTAAAACAATAGTAAAACTCTGATAAAACAATTTCTCCATAATAATCAAACTATATTAAAAATAAAACCACATACCTATTACTGGAATCCTACGGCAACCCTAAAAGCTTCCTCTCATTCACATGGGGAAAAAATGTACACTAGCTAAACTAGTTCCACACAGTCTGTAGCCTAAGCTCTATAGTCCCTTACTGTAGAAATAGCCCCTCCCTCACAACCAGCAATGATGTGTTTAGTGTTAGTTGTCCACTTCAGGTTATTGCTAATGTGTGTTCCTAGGAATTTAAAGAAGCCTAATTTAAAAAAGGAGAGTATAACAAAAACAGTATTTAATTGTTAATGTTCCAAGGGACACGAGAATAACAGAAATCCACATGAAACACCATCCCCTTCGTCGTTACACATAGATGATACTATAAAAAACAGGAAATGGAGGGCTTAAATACACAGAGGATGATTGACTGGAACAGAACAAAGGAAAAAGGGAACACAAAACAGAACATACATATAACAGATGACGGTTACAGGACAGCTTAAAATCTGCTGCAATAGTCATAATAAATATAAGTTTTGATTTTATTCATTAGATACATAATGTGTATTTTTAGTGCTGTTAATCGATAAAAAAAATGATTAATAACAAATTTTTTCTGTGATTAATCACAATTAAAAACACTTACATTTTTTATACATTTTATAATGTAATAATTTCACAGTTGATTTCCAAATTAAGGTATGAGAGACAACATAAAGACAGTATAGTTTCAATTCTTGTTTAATGGCATCTTTTTATGAATAAAGGCCAGTATCACTGATCCTTATACAGCTACTGATGTCTCATGAAAAGTATTAAATATAGATGAATTCTTATTAAAGATACAAAAGTTCTTTAGTCAAGAGCAGTGAGTAGTTTTTCTGTTCCCTATGTTCTTTGATTAACATTAATGACAGACAGCATTATTGGCTGCTGTCCCTTTAAGATCTAACGCGGCTGACAGAGACGTGGATCTCACACGCGCCTCATTCTCTCCCAACTCTTTACCTTCATTTAAGAATTTATTTAAATGATTTAAGACTGCTCTTATGAGGATACTCGACAAAACGGAAATTTTAGCATAAGTGTGTGTTATGTTCGTTCAAGCGCAAAAGAGAACTCGATTCTGGCGCTCTGTATGTGCGCACGATACTGGCGCGCGTCTTTCTGTGTCGTGTGTGTGTGTCACAGACAGGAGGACACTGTACGGATCTACTTTTGCAACAGGACTGAGTGGTGTTGCGACGCCTCCCCTCATTTGTACGTTGATGGGCGTTTCTCAAGTTTACCGCTATGGGCCGCTCGAATTTTGAAATTTGGAGGGAGAAGTGATGTGTATAAATATGGATTTCGTTGAGCAGTCATGAATCGAAAACAGAGAAGGATCATTAGCTATACTGCTAATTATTGGTTTTAAGCTATTATTTTCGTCTTGCTTTAAGCTACATATTGATATGCACATTTCAATGGTCACATCTGTCATGAGGTATTTATGTATTTATTAATTTATTTATTTAAAAAAAAGTCCCTCAGAATCTCTCTACCTACCAACCTACCTGCTATCAAAAGTATAGATGCACATGTGCTGTCTGCTGCTGTTATAACTCATCTGTTAAATTAATATTTTATTTTATACAGTGCAAACTCATAAAACCCACCAGGGACTCCAACAACCTCTGCCACCCTCCTCCAGGCAGAATTACGTTACTCATTGTCCCTATAGGACAACAAAGATGGGTCGTATAGATTTTGAAATGCTGCAACTGCCACAATTCATTTATCCTCCATTTTTGCTACTTGGAACTAAAGTTTCCTGAGCATTTTTGTAGTAGGACGTCTAGAACAAAGGACCTGCGAGAGACTTCCCCCGGTCTCCATGTGCTCTACTTCTATTGGATAGTCGCGTCGCGTTCAACGGATTAATCTACATAAAGATGGGCATTGGCCAGCTTTTTGACATGCAGCATATTTTTAAAACCTATAGGAATAAAGTGGAGTGCGGCGCGACAGAAGTGTCGCACGGACAAGTGGATCCGTACTGTCACAGCCAGCGCGTTCTCTTTTGTCTTGTGGCGCTTGAATGGTTTAAAAGCATTTGCATGAAGAAAAGAGTGGCGTTAGTCATGTGCCGTCGGCATTGTCTCAAGTTGGACAAAATTTCTAACTGGTATGCACTGCTTTAAGTCAGCCGCCGATCGGTTTGCATGCTGCATGAAGTCGAACAAGCCTCATGATTTAATTTTCCAGAACTCACTACCCGGACCCATCATCCCTGATTGCTCTCAGCTATGTCTAATTAGCCTCATTAGCTCACCATATATAAGCCTGGTCAACTCAGTTGCTAGCTGGGTTTCCATCCAAATGTGAAGCGAATCTTTTCAAAGTTTGCGAAAGAAAAAAACAAACAAACAAACCGAATTAGGTGCGTTTCCATCAGGTTGTTCGAGCGGATGACAGTGGTATTGGTAACATTGTAACTAATCGGTAACCTTGTAACAAACCTTGTAACCAATCGGTGACTCCTTTAAGTGAATGGCGAGAGTCGGTTCCAGTCTGAGAGCCGTTTTAGACAGAATAATATGATTATCCTTTCGCTACACTGCTCAACCACATGTCAAGTCGTCACTAACTGAATGTTATTTTGATGTGTATGTTGCAAATACAGCTACATATTAACATAATATTCAGTCACTGCATGGAGTACGTGTGGTCGAGCAGTGTGGCGATAAGGTCAGAAAACAAGATGAGTAACATGCAAACGTATAGAATAGCCTACTGAGCCAAATGATCCGGTTCGGTTCCCTAAAAAGAGACGGAACTCCCATCTTAGGAAACAGCCTATCAGTCACGTGGGTTTAATGTGCACTACATCAGAATTTATTCAGTTTCCATTTCCCTTAATTCACATTAAATCTTTTTCGCACAAATCAAAAACCACCTCAAGCCAGCGTAAAAACTTTTTTGCGAATTAAGGGATTTTGATTAATCTCTCGTTTCTGGTGTGATACTTCAAAATGTGCATAAAAACAGGGTGATGGAAACATAGCCATTGATTGCGAAGTCTTGTACATGTCTACACTGCATTTCTGAGCGATCTGTTTTTGTGATTATTTATTAAACATTTTATGTGTATAACTATTTACAATAAGGTCTAACCAAAATTGTATTGTCCTTCTAGTGTCACTGTGCACTTTAGCTGTGGTACACTCCAAAAGAGCAATCTCCAGCAAATAGGACAACCAAAGGCACATGGCTGGGGTGGTTGGTTTCAACCACAATTTTAGAATAACCTTTTTTATCAGCAGTAAGGGCAGCAGACAGAATCCTCCTTTGATTGACAGTCACTGACAGTTAAGAATCAACCAGCAAAAGAAAAATCAAAGGATCCTTTTGGATCGGAGTCCTCAGAAGATCTGTCAGTAAGTCCTGGACTGAAGACCCGCTTCACCCCTTGATTCTGCTCCAGAGCCCACTTTAGCCCTTGATTCTGCTCCAGAGCTCGCTCCAGCCCATAAGTTTGCTCCAGAGCCCGCTCCAGACCCCGTGAGTCAGTTACAGAGCCAACTCCAGTCCGTGAGTCCGGTCCAGAGCCTGCTCCAGCCCGTGAGTCTGCTCCAGAGCCCGCTCCAGCCTGTGAGTCTGCTCCAGCCCTTGATTCTGCTCCAGAGCCCGCTTCAGCCCGTGAGTCTGCTCCAGCCCTTGATTCTGCTCCAGAGCCCGCTTCAGCCCGTGAGTCTGCTCCAGAGCCCGCTTCACCCCTTGATTCTGCTCCAGAGCCCACTTCAGCCCTTGATTCTGCTTCAGAGCCCGCTTTAGCCCATAAGTCCGCTCCAGAGCCTGCTTCAGCCCTTGATTCTGCTCCAGAGCTCGCTCCAGCCCGTAAGTTTGCTCCAGAGCCCGCTCCAGACCCCGTGAGTCAGTTACAGAGCCAACTCCAGTCCGTGAGTCCGGTCCAGAGCCTGCTCCAGCCCGTGAGTCTGCTCCAGAGCCCGCTCCAGCCTGTGAGTCTGCTCCAGCCCTTGATTCTGCTCCAGAGCCCGCTTCAGCCCGTGAGTCTGCTCCAGCCCTTGATTCTGCTCCAGAGCCCGCTTCAGCCCGTGAGTCTGCTCCAGAGCCCGCTTCACCCCTTGATTCTGCTCCAGAGCCCACTTCAGCCCTTGATTCTGCTTCAGAGCCCGCTTCAGCCTGTGAGTTTGCTCCAGAGCCCGCTTCAGCCCGTGAGTTTGCTCCAGAGCCTGCTTCAGCCTATGAGGTCGTCCCCGAGTTTCTTGTCTTCCTTGATATGACCACATGTCTGATTCGACACGACCCCAGAGGTCATTCCCAAACTGCCTGTCTGCTCTGAAATGACAACAGAGGTCGACCTGGAACAGCCTGCTGGTCCCGTTATGATTCTTGCGGCCCCTTTGCTCTATGTTTCCGTTTATTCTGATCAGCAATGGTGGTCTCCAGTTCCACCAGATCTGCCCTGGGGGGCTTCGGCTCCGCTGTGGTTGTCATCAGCTCCACCATGGTGGTTTCCAGTTACACTGCTGTGGAGGTCTTCTGCTCTGACGTGGGCATCTTCAGTCCCGTCTGATTTGCTGTGGTGGTCTTCAGCTCCGCCAAGGTGATTTTCAGCATCTCTGAGGTGGTCTTCAGATGGACCTCCACAGCAGCTTTCCTGTAGCTCAAACAGTAGAGCGTTGGCACTTGTAACACCAAGGTCATCGGTTTGATTCCCAGGGAAAGTAAGAACAGATAAGAACGTAAATGTGTACCTTGGAATGCAATGTAAGTCGCTTTGGATAAAAGTGTCTGCCAAATGCATAAATGTAAATGTGGTCTTCAATCCGGCCTGCGCCACCTTGGCCCTCTGCTCAACCTGCTCCGCCCTGGCCTCCTGCAATATGTCTTCCTCCAGTCCTTCCTCCACTCCACAGTCCTATATATACAGGGCTTGACATGAACTTTTGATTACCAGCCACTGTGGTTAGTGGTTTTCCAAAGTTACTAGCCACTCAGCATTTTTACTGGCCACAATTTAGATTTTCTTTAATATTATTTAATTATTTGGCTGCAGATATATTAGGCTGCTGTCACTTTAAAACCTGACGCATGGATCCATTACACGGATATTACACATGCGTTTTCTTTCTCAACTGTTCATATTCACTTAAAACATAACTGACTGTGTGTATGTGAATACACGCCAAGACATTATTTTGACATTATAGTGTGTGTATTTGATTGTTTGGCGGCTTTATCTGTTTGCACTTTGGGTGTGAGCACAAAATCTGCAGGAATTAATAAAATTATGTGCAATACTCTCAATCCCCTGCCAAGATTCAAGCCCTGTAACACCAACAATATTCATCCGGAGCAAATAAAATGAGTGAGCAAGGGGAGGTGGGTTTGTGTGTCAACTCGCTGTCGGAGAGATAAAAAGAGTGAGAAAGTGCAGCTGGTATCGTGTATCTATTCTGCAGAAAATTAGAATTGGAATCATTTCAGATATTTCAGTATCAATATGTATCGAAAAATCTATATTTTTGACAACACTACATTGCACTTAGTATATTATTTCAGATTTCAGACTTTTTAAAAGACTGCAATTGAAAAAAGTATATATTATATATAAAATTAAACTCGCCAAAGTGTCTAGTAGGAGTGATTGTTTTACATGCCACTGCTGAAATCCACCCGCATTTGGCAATATTTTAGGGATGTCAAAATGATATCTGTGGATCATTAAATGTGAGCGAATGTTTGACTATTCTTTTTAACTCTTTACTGAAAATAATGTCAGAGTCGATTAGAATAAAATCAAATGTTTACAATTTATTATGTCAGGTAAATGTATCACGCCAGTTGCATAATCAGTTCAAAGATAATAGATACAAACATCAAATGCTCTGGAATAATGAGAGAAAATGCAATACCTTGACATTATAAAATACATGATGTTTTCCTTACACTTCGCATCACAAGCTAGTCTGGGTTACAGAATCGCGCTGAGCCTCTCGTTGCATTTCATTATATAGACAGACCAAGGCAGAAACCTCTTTTCAAATGTAAACATGAGTTCACATTGGGAATTTACATTAATCACCGTCCCAGACTTACTGGGCGCAGAAGTTGATTTAAGTGGAACCATTTGCTAACAATGGGAATTTGACTTGAGTTTACACCTTCTGAGAGCAGGAGACCATTTCCTGGAAGACACACCCTCTGTGTGCGAATTATCTCTAAACTCTTAAATACCGTATTACCTTTTGGTTTACTTCTTTGGGAATGAGACTTTTGTACCAGTCGCACTGAGACATTTCTAATGATATCAAACGTGTGTGGCCACCAGGGGTCTTTAGCTCTTCCTTCAAACTACTACTTATATAGATCAAAAACTCATGATTGAGAAATAGTCAGTTCAAAAGAACTACCTGGTTTCACGCAAGCCACCCTTATTAAAGGACGCAGATGGAATCTCAAATCTCAAAAAATATAAATTTATTTCACAGTAATTCAATAATAAACAATTTAACAAAAAAGAGGACAAATGTATTCTCATGAAACTTCCTTCAATTAAAAACACAGAAGGGTTAAGAGCATGTGCTAAGTTTCCCTCCAGAGATGTGCCAGTATTTAAATCACACCACACGTCACTCTTAATAAATAAAGTTTAAGAAGAATACAACTGGTAAATATAACCCAGTTAAATCTAGTACACGTGATTCACAGCAATATTCCCCCTCCACTCTACACACACACACACACACCCCTGCAGGCGTTTGTCTCTTTGGGAACTACACGTTACCCAATAAGTGTTTCAATGAAAAGAACCTCACAGAGTATACATAAGGTTATCAAGAGGACCCAAAACAAAACAAAACAAAAATACAATATAAAACAAACAAACAAACCCCTCTCTCTCTCTTTTCACATGCCCACAGGGCATTCGGCAAACACAATGTTATAAATTATGGTAGGCAGATTGTATATCTAAAATTACTAGGAAAAACAGTGACTGGACACGTTCCCTATAACAATAACAAAATGTCATGAGATATTTCTTTCATACTAGCATAGTAGCATACAGTCAATATTCATAGACATATTCATACCTGAATAGCGAACAAAATGTTTGCACGATGTATCCTCAAAACTCAAAACATCTCAAACTGTGTTACTGTGACAGAAAATAGAGAATCAGTATACCAAGCCTTTACGGTCATTTAAAACATACATAACATTTCATAATCTAACTTGGTACCTGCAGCAGTTTGCCCAGAACAATTGATTTGTCCACTGGCCAATCTCCAGCCTCAAGAAACTACAGCACTGGTTTGAACCCGCGATCCTGGTGCTTTCATCCCCCACGCTGTACCGACACACTGTGCTGCAACCAAGCGGCAACCTCCCTGTCTCTCTCTTGAAACCAACACGGAAGTGAATTAAACTGCAATTCATCGCCTGGCCGCTTGAGGCTGGCAGCAAAAGTGAGTCAAATCTGTATCTCCCCCATGTTAAAATGGCCAACTTTACCGCAGAAAAAAATATGTTTACAGCCTGGTGTCCTAAGTTGTTTTGGTCTATACAGCTAATTTTGCCCTTCATGACAACTGTGAGGGGGGTGAATTTTTTTTAGAACTCATCCGTTTAAATTATATTAAGCCTTAAAATGCTGCATAATCAAGGGCGTGGCCACTTGAGTGACAGGTGGATTGCCGCTGCTGTTACTAGCCGTTTGTCTGCTCTCTGTTAGCCATCATGTCACCTCAGCTGATTCCAGTTGCTGAACTTGTCATCTCTGCCGTGTTTGTACTTTTTTCGGGATTATCATACAGTTTATTGCACGCCGCCCTTATACCTTCGATTATATGTCGAGTGTCGAAAGAACAACCAGCGCTGTTCTTCAGTTGTTTTCCTCTGTGAACATGCACTCATGGATGTCTGACAAGATCGTTGCTTTTTGGAGTTCAGATTTAAAAACGTCTAAGATCTAACGTTAGAGGCCACACTCGTTCTGCTGTACCGTTGCTCTTACGGAGATAGACTATAATATGCTTATTTAACTTTTTAGTGTTCAATAAAAAGTACCGTCAGATGAAATCCTGCAGGTGTCAGTGCTTTCTCTTCGTCCCTTAAATGAGCGCGGATTTCTAGTGCATTACTTGAACTTCTTAGCCAGGTAATATCTATCAGAATTGAAAATGGACTGAATAAAGCTCTCTACAAACTTGACGTGCAATGCCGAGCTGACTGACATGTATGCGCATGAATCACTGTCACACTCACACACGCTCAGAGCAAATATTGTAAGTTACTGCATGAGAATAATAATGCATCACAATACACATAGTCTCACGGTTAGTTATGTCTTTTAACTATTATAGTATTTCAAAGGGCAAAAACATGAACTTTAACTATTGGCTTTAGGTCTAATGTTACTTCTTCAAGTCAGCTGTCACTTTAGCGCGAGGCCAGTAGCACATTAGCTCCTTAGCCTGAGCAAACTCGATCACGTCGAGCTAGGCGGGCGTAGTTTCAGCATCCAGGCACCTCAACTCCACCCACGTCCCGCCTTTTTGCCCATTTTCGTTTATCCGGGAGTGACACACTGTGACGCACTTCCAAGATGGCGACGAGCGACTCCGCCCACTTTAGGCTTCAAAAACGCTCTTCAGAAACCTACGGGTGACGTCATGGACACTACGTCCATATTTTTTTACAGTCTATGGCTGCAACGCTAGCTTTACTTGTTGCGCTGTGACTTCGTCACACTAAATAGCCGGCTGAGCAATGAAGCGCTCGAAGGTGGCGTCTACTGGGTCCTAGTGTCCTACCACTTACACGTGTAATACTGTATGATAATTATTCACATTAAACTATATAGATTATTGGGTGAATTTCAGGTGAGCTTAGAGAGAGGGACAACATGGGGGAGGTGATTGATTCGGGGATGCTAGTTTCTCAAGAGTGAGTCCAAATGTTGATTTCCTTTGTTCTCTCAGAGTGTTGCGCTCCTTTCCAGTTTCTCCAGGCTTAAGCCCCGTTCACACCGCCAGCGACACGCAGCGACAAAGCGACATGATCCCATTCATTTCAATGGAGCGCTGGCGACTTCCGGCGACACGAGCGACATTGACCATTGGCGACAGAATGTGGGCGTGTCAAGCGACAGGAGACAAGCGACAAAAGTTGAGAAATTTCAACTTTATGCAAATGAGAAGCGATTTTCGCGAGCGACAACCAATAGGAAAGAAGCCTTTCAGTGGAGCTCACGTCACTGTCTCGAGTGCAG
The DNA here is from genome assembly GCA_030770095.1 of Gila robusta. NCBI lineage: Eukaryota > Metazoa > Chordata > Actinopteri > Cypriniformes > Leuciscidae > Gila > Gila robusta. Next base: position 353,078 of record JAVALU010002437.1, read on the forward strand.
GCAAGACAGAAGAGTTCGATGGGGATTTCACTGTTTTATATGATATGACTGTAACTACATATATGGATATAATAAAATGATGCATGGAAAAGAAACTGTCGACATCTCAGTGAGTTTAATTCATTTATAGTTTGAGTGGTCTAATTTTATGATGCAAGTTTTGTACTGCTGCTGTTCATTTTACAGTTTCCCCTGCATTATGTTAACTATTAGAGACAAGAAAATTGATTATTTGTCAAATTCGAATGACGTTTTAGTAATTTATGACAGTATGAGTGAGTTTAATTTGTTGATTGATCGATCGTTAATCTAGTAAATTAATTTAATCCACTGAACACTGTTGTGGTAATATAAAAACACTCTCCCAACTCTCCCCATGTTTCTTTTGAGCCTAATTCCTAGTCAAATTAAAATTATATAGTTGTATATATCACTTGTGATGGTATTTTGTATACATATGGCCAGACGTGCAGTCTACCAATAACATTAGAGCGACAGCACTACGAACGCCCACAAGCGACTTCACAGTACAGAGCCGAGCGACATGCAGCGACAAAGTCGCTGGCGGTGTGAACGGGGCTTTACAATTGACCCTTCGCTAAGCCACGTCCGAAAACCGCCACTGGCCAATCGTGTCTTAGCAACCGTAACTAGGTGCGGGAGGTCTGGCAAGCTTTCGAGCGAGGGAAACATGCCGAAGCGTTGTGCGTATGGATTGTGCAAATCTGATACCCGGTATCCTAAAAGTTTGGACGGGGGAGTGGATTTTTTTTCCTTCCCGAAAATCTAAAAGCCAAGGTGAGAAATGATGAATCCAGCAGTGTGGGAGACCCCATTCACAACTACATGTCCACAGGATTAACAAAAACACCTATTGCTTGGAAGTTGGAAATAATGACGGTTTCTTTATTCATAATGCATATATTTTAACGTAAAATAAGACGATTAAAGACAAGACGGAGGCTCACTGACATACTTTAAAATATATTTCAGCATTTTGTTAATCGACGGCCTACTACCCCTGACGGAGTAACTTTAACCCAATCCGACCGCGGCTCTCCCGGTGTTAGTGTTATTCCACAAGATTTATGGATAAACTGTTTGATTTATAATTATTAGATTATTTTCACATTTCACTTACCCTGCTGTGCACGAACTTAGCTGTTCCTCAATTTGTGTGTTTTCCATCTGAATCGTCAGCGAACGGTCTGCTTGCGCTGGGACTATAGGCTTTAGCTTCAATTTTTATGAAATTATTCTCTAATCGGTTGCCTATTATGTTGTGGATATATCCCTTGAATGCGTACTGCAGTCCCTTTTGTCTTGCTCTCTCAGATATTTCACATGTTCGCCAAAAATTACTAATTATCTCATTGGGAATGTCTGACACCGGTGCATACACACTGTAATAGACGTGCCAGACGGGAAAGCTTGACAGGCGTAGCAACAGTAACTAGGGAGGGCGGGGCTTAGCGAAGGGTCAATTCTGACTTATTTTGTTTTTTATTTCATTTTATTAGAAAACTATATTCTGTTCTAATTTAATTCTGTAAATTATGTTTTGATTGTTTTTTGGTGAATCGATGTTGCACTGTACTTAGAGCGTGTTTGCACAGGCAATTTAGCCGATTTAATTTGATTTGCTGACATGATAAATGCAAATCCTGTCGTGTGGTCTTTCTGCAGTTATTCATGTTATTTCTTAGTTGTATTGATCCAAAATGTTTTTATACATTTTTTCTATATCTTTGTGTGATGTTCTGTACATCCTCACATGATTCGACTATCAGTCGACTAGGCAAGAGTCGAGGACACCTCTAATATATATATATGTATTTTAAAAATACATATATAGGAAGTAAAGTGAATTACGGTATTTATTTATGTTATATCCAGATTTGGGAAGTGTGCTAACTACACACTACTAACTTAACTACATTTTTCAGTAGCTTGACAGTATAACAGTTGCTTTTAAAATAGAGTATTTTTTTTCCAGTAGCTAACTACTTTTTCCAGCAAGAAGTGGTGAAGCGCTACCAAAACTTACATTCCGTTTTGCGTTTTGATGAACCTGTAATGCATTGAAGCAGGACAGCATCTTCTTACTAGATCACAAACTAAAATCGTGCCTTACCGCCATCTATTGTTATATCACACATCGTGCAGCTTTACAGTTCACCGAGAAGGGCACATCAACAATCAATGGCTACGTTCCGGTCCAAAATTATCATGTCCTTCACTCGCTAACTTAGCTCCGTCTCGTTCACTCGGATGTACGTCATTGCTTACGTACGTGGAACATGCTAAGCCCTTGATCACTTAGAATCCACTATGGGGTTGATTATTATTTTTTTTTTTTCTTACAAAATTGTTTAATGCAGCATCTATATGTAAATAGGTGTGTTTGAGTGGTTTAAATTAAAAAATATATATAATTAATACATCATTGAGTTGTTTGTGGTGGGGTAAATTAAACGCAATATGCGTTGACGTCACAGTCGTGTTGCATTGTGGTATATGGAGCTGCCTGAAGTGTACATGTGAAGTAGATTTGCTCCCTCGGTCAAAATGGAGGGAGCGAGGGTGTGTCCATATAAACTTCCCTCGTCCACTTCACAAAGTGGAACACACGTCAAAATGGCGACAGGGATTCCCCCGAGGGGAAGTGCTTAGGGAAGTTCGCAAGAGCGTGTCTAAAAGTGGACTAGAACGCAGCCCATATTAAATTCAGTTTTTGTGAATTAATGACTTGCTCTACCAAGTTAAGATGTAACGTCAAACGTGACCGACTGAAAGGAAAAAATAATAGATTCATGGTTAGGTGACCAGATTTGTGAAACAGGCTACCATTGAATTCTCACTTTTTTATTACACTCAAAAAAATGGTTTTGTGGCTCTGTTATTTTTACCCAAGTATGTTTTGTTAAAGTAACACATACATTTCTTTTACCACCAAAACACTATTGTATTGCATTTAATTAACTTAACCTGTCACTCAAAAAAATGACTCTTTAAACTTACTCAATTTAATTATGGACAGTGGTTCCACACAAGCACATTATTTTTTATTAACATTAATGGAATTTGTTGAATCTATGTAAGCTCCTTGTGTTGTGACAACACAACTGAATCAGAAAGAATCTATGTGAAATAGTAATGTCCAAACAAATCAATGGAATTGCTTCCCTGTAACTGATACAGACTTAACTGAACCAATATAGACTTTCATCGAACCTTCGTACAAGGTTAAAAACTAGTTCAAATGTGGCCATTGTGGACATATTTTCAACATAATTTATGGTCTCATTTATACAGAATTACTTTGACTATTGCTGTCAGATGATCTTAGTGAGAATTAGCAGAAGTTTAGATATTTAGATTATTAGATATTTAGATATTTGTTTCATTTGAAGTGTCACCATTGTGGTGATCAGTGTTTGCTTTAGTTGGTCTCTTGGTCCCTGTAGATTTTACTTTAAATTTTCACTGGCTGCTGTAACTGTGTGTTTGTATAACACAATTGTTGTGGCAGAGAAAGCCAAGAAAAAGTTAGATCAGGTGTTATCAGCTCAATGTTGATGATGAAATAATCATCACAAATCAAGTTTCAAATGTTTAGTTTAAAATTGTATTTATGTTTGGCATTACCAACCTTGTGGAAGTGCAATATTGGTGCCAATAGAATAAGAAATATTTTTAAAATATAAAAAGCATGTGCACATGATGTTTTGAGCAAATGTATTATGTAGTCACACACAGACATCATGATTTTGGATATGAATCACAACAACGGTGACAATCAAAACAAAAAAGCTTGGGAATCAATGATGAGTTTTGAACTATGAAAGCTACCCATCATGCATTGCAGCATGACCATTTTTTTATTGTCACCATTGTTGTGAATCATATGCAAAATCTTGATCATCGTATGCACATAATTTTTATCCACCTCTAAATAAGTGATCATAAAAATGCTATTGGTGTCAGTATTGCAGATCCACATGGTGGCGGCTAGAAATGCAAAAGTGTTTAACAACATTAGATGCATGTTTTGTGAAGCTTTCATCATCAACATCAACATGAAACTGATAACACCTGATCTTACTTACTTGACTTTCTTTGCAACATCGACAGTGTTATACAAACACAGAGATACAGCAGCCACAGAAAAGCTAAAGTAAAAATTTAGGGGACCAAGAGCCCAACTTAAGCAAACACTGATCACCACAATGGTGACACTTCAAATGAAACATCAACATCTAAAATTCTGTTAATTCTCACTAAGATCATCTGACAGCAATAGTCAAAGTAATTCTGTCTAAATGAGACCATAAATGATGTTGAAAATATGATGTTGTTTTGTTTGGACATTACTATTTCACATAGATTCTTTCTGATTCAGTTGTGTTGTCACAACACAAGGAGCTTACATAGATTCAACAAATTCCATTAATGTTAATACAAAATAATTTGCTTGTGTGGAACCACTGTCCATAATTAAATTGAGTAAGTTTAAAGAGTCATTTTTTTGAGTGTATTCTGGCTCAGGATACTTGTCTGTCTCAAGTTCACTTAAGTCTCCTACTGGTGCATCCTCAATAAAAGAGCAGGGTAAGAACACTGATCTTGGCTGGGCAGCCACTGATGACGTTTCACAAGAAGCAAGTACAGACAACAACGCATATTGAATTAAAAAGTTGTTTTTACTACTGTGTCTTTCAGATTTGTATTAAAACACCCTCTTTGAAATAATATATTTTTTTACTTACAAGCTGTGGGTTTTCTTTTGTGTCCAGTGTAGTTCCCTCATTGTAGCTCTCCACATACTTCAATAACAGATGGTTAAGATCAGCCCGAAATGCAGGATCTGAAATAATGGACTTTGGATCCTACAGAAATATAAGCAGAACAGGTGCTAAACAACAGGTTCCCCATTTTTTTAGAGAAGAGTGTTTCCTTATGATAATGTGAGTTTCGGTTACATTAGTTCCAACGTAATTTACTGTATAGTTACACTTTATTTCAATAGTCCACATTTTAACAACTTTAAGTAACATTGGAACTACACGTCAACTTATTCTACTAACCCTAACTGTCTACTACAGTCTACCACTACTCTAATTAGAGTTAGTTGACATGTAGTTACTATGTTAGTTAGTTACTATGTAGTTAGTTGACTACAAAGTTACTTATAGTTAGTTAGTTAGTTAGTTACTTAGTTAGTAGAATGTCTAAAGTAAACTATCGAAATAAAGTGTAACCTCATTTGGTTTTAGCAGATTTCTTAAAGTGCAAGTAACATGAGCTTGAATATATATAATATATATGAGCTCTACACTTTATACATAGCCCATGTATTATTCAATTCATTCTTTTCAGAGTATTTATCTCTGCAGAACACTAGTAAGTGGGCTATTGGTTTAGGTGTGTGGTTAGGGATGGGAAATAATTCATGAAAATTCGGGTAAAAGCAGTTTAAAAATACCCATCATGGTTTGAAATGCTGATTGGGAAATGCCCATTTTGGTTCGGTAGAGACATCAGTCTCATTCTTCCCCTTATAGTGGGACGAGTTACAGCAGATGAGGATGTACATTTAAAGAAAAGAGAAGCACCCCCTTGATGACAGTGACATTGATTATAACTGATCACCAGCATGGGATTTGATGCTATCCTGTGTCTATAGTCTCCTGCTCCCTGATTACACAGCTTTCTCAAGTAATCATTCATATTTCAGAATCAGTAAATTAACAAGCAGTTAATTCAGAAGTCACTCAATGAAGCATGTTTTAGGTTACCTGAGAAAACAATTTTTACAGTGCTGTGTTAACTGAACCATTCTTTACCAAGAAATTCTATTTAAAAAACATTTTTAAAAAAATCTGATAATAATATTTTCAGGGTTCTGTCACTTCTGTCAAGTTCTTTTGTTGATTGTGTGACAGAGCTCTGACACTCCTGTTTTGTCTTGTCTTTGTCTGAGCGTGCGGTTTCGAGCGTGCTCGAGTCGTGCGCTCACTTGTCTATGTGCCTTGTTTCATGTGCGGGCGTGGTGTTTGGATTCGGTCTAGTTTGGCTTCCGTTTTGTGTCATGATTCGGACACTCATGCTCCTCGTTTTTGTATTCTGTTTTGACCTAATTATTGGTTAATTTGCCCCACCTGTCCTCCCTCGTTACCTGTTTTGTTGCTCTCCCTATTTATTCTCCTTGTGTTTGCAGTTCTGTGCTGGATCGTTGTTGAATGTTACCTCTTATGTCAAAGTCCAAGCCATGTCTCTTGTTTTTTCCCTCTGGGTAGTTTTTGTTTGTGTTTTGTTCTTGTTATTTATTAAATAAAAGCCCATCAACTCTGCACCTGAGTCCTCGCTGCTTTCATCATACCCATACCTGACAGATATAACATAATGTAATTCAGAATATGAAAAGAATTAAGGAATTACTCTGAGATGGGTTTGGGACAACCTTAATGTGTTTTTGTATGATCAATTATTGGCTACAGGCAGCATTAAACCATCCAAATTAAATGCTTATTTATTGTTTATGAATTTGCAAGATTGTCTATATCAGGGTTTTTCAAACTTTTAATGGCAAGGAGCCCTAAACAATCCCCTTGTGATATATAATATGTTATAATTAGACTTGGGTATCATTTGAATTGTAACGAATTACGATTCTGCCTATTGACTCCGATTCTTATTCGGCCGCCGTCACTTTAAGAGCTGCACGGTTCCAATATACTGTTACACATTCATTTTCTTTGTCTGAACGGTTTACGTTCACTTAGGACATAACTGACTGTGTTTACGAGGATATTTTGACATACTTTTGTCTGCATTTGTCCGTTCAAGTGCAAAAAAATGCAGAAATGAACTCAGTTCAGTATCGCGCACTATACAATATGAAAGGCCAGAGGCGGCTTTCTGTGAGCACGTTTTGGATGTGTGCGTAGCACTTGAATGCTTTAAAATCACATTAAAATCTTTGGATGTGTATGCAGCACAGATTAGAGGTCTTCACGGGTCCAAAAATTCATGCCCGAACCGGAAGAGACCCGTAATGTGCTACACCGAACCGACCTGAACCCGTCTATTATTTCAAAAGTTGGACCCGGACCCGTGCAGATCCGAGAAATGGCATAAATGTACTGCCCGGACCCGACCTGGACCCGTCTATTATTTGAAAACTGGACCCGAACCCGGCGGGAAGACACAAATCCGACTGGACCCGATTGTCACAAATTATTTCACACAAGTTGAGAAAAATAAAACTTTTTGTCTTACCTAATTTTAGTAGCCGTCGTCTCACTTCCTTGTACGTTACCTGACTGACTGTGATGCATTACAATCCACCGACAAGAAAGTTCTATCCATGTTATTTCTCTCGTTAATCCAAGCTTAATCCACTTATTATTTCAGCTTTAAAAGTCCACTTGATGTCACGGTGATGGATGACAAATGCAACTTTGCACATGTACATTCTGACTCGAGTTAACTCGCATAATAACTTTAACTGTTTGCCCTTTTGAACTATAATAACGATTGCTCGTTCAGTGCCATGGCCGCTGACGTTATTTATTTGCTATCATATCTGTGCTCTGCATTGAGTCTGAATCTGACCACCAAAACTTTAAGATTAAACAAGACGGTTCATTTATATTATTATAAAAATGGGAGAAAATGTAAAGCGCGGTTTGGCGGAAGCTCTGGTTGCCATAGAAACATGACACGCGCTTGAGACTGCACATGCGCGCTAGCTGGATCAACCTAAAAAATGTTTTTTAATGCAATTTGAGCGTCATAGAAAACATGTATGTGACAGTTCACCTCAGATTTTGTTGCTGATTTGAATATTATCAATGTATTACACAAAATGTTAAACAGACCCGGGACCCGAAGTAATAGATTCGGACCCGACCCGGACCCGGCTGATCATTTAAAATATAGACCCGAACCCGTACGGGTCCCGGGTCGGGTCCCGGGTCGACGGGTCTCGGGTGCACTGTGAAGACCTCTAGCACAGATGTCTTATTGAATCCCCGGTTTTTGGAAATTTGGAACCGGTTCTAAAATGAATGCATATACCCAAACCTAATTACAATTACAATGCTGGTGGAGCTGGGGGCTGGGAGGACAGAGGTGGAGCTGGAGGGATGGAGGAACCCAGTGGAGTCGAAGGAGTGGAGGGACAGCGGCAGGCCTGGAAGTCCGCAGAAGAGCCATGGGGGCTTTGGGGGAGATGGTAGGCCAAGCCGAAGGGTCCTTCGGCCATAATTGATGTAGCTGGTTCAGAGACTGTGGTTGTGCCAGTGGATCCAGAGCCAGGAAGCCAGAAGGAGCAAATGTAGAGAACGGATCCAGATGACTGGGCGGAACTAACGAAGGAGGAAGGGCCAGGGAACTGGCTTCTGGAAGGATGTGGAGAAATGGAGAAGGAGAAATGTTAACCCAACATTAGGAAATACATGAAGCCCTGATCCTTTTGCTGCATTCCATTATATATCCAGAACCTCCTTCACATGGTAACGTGTGCTGACAATGGTAATTTGCATTCGGAGGTCACACCTTTTGTGTGCAGAGGACCGTTTGCTTGAAAGACTTGCGTCTCGAATGGTGCACAAGAGTGAGTTCAAATGGTCATTTCCTTTGTTTTCTCAGAGAGTAGTCCTCTCCTTCAGTTCTTCCAGTTTGTCCAGTCTTACAGACACAATGAAAATAAAGAATACAGGAAATAAACACAAAACTCGAACACAGAAATGACAGGAGCTTGAAATGAAAGTCTTTTAAAATCAAAGTCTCTGAACAGAACTGACAAAACTTAGCTGTGACTGTTAGAATATTGTGACATAGTCATACAACAATCCATGCAGAAGAATGCCAAACAGTTGAGATCAGACATACATTATTTTTAAAAATAAACTTTGCTGGGGTTAAACAGAGTCAGGACCAGCATACACTTTTTGGGGCCACTTTTAGAACAGCTGTGACTTCACGAAAATCATTACATGACAGTTGACAGAATTGTTCTCTTTAAGTCAAAACTCGTTAAGGGAAACTCATATGACCATGCTGGTTGACTAGGCGATTAGGCAAAAAGTTGTAAAGGCACACACACACACACACACACACACACACACACACACACACACACACACGTACGTTTTATATGACTCATGATACTGTTGTTACTGATATGATACTGTTATATCACTCATGTATTGAGTGAACACATGTGTCAAGAACACATGTGTCATAAACATATGTTTTCATCATGTCAGCAATGCTACATCACAAATTAATTACTAATTTGAGGCATGGAGCTGCTCATCAAAGCATTGTGAAAACGTTTTATTAAACTAATAATTGTCGGATCATTTTAATTAATACATGATTGTAATGAGAAATACAAACAAACGTTACAATAATGAGAATTTGTAGAAATGTGCTTAATTGTCATGAAAATAATCTTTTAATTTGTTTTTACTAATGCAATTGTCTTTATGTCCACTAGATGAAAAAAAAAAACCAAGGAGTTCAATCAAGACCACAGAACATTGTAACTTTAGTGCATGTGCTTTATGTCTTCATTCAGCTTTGTATTTAAGCATTTTTACAGGAGAAGCAATTTGTCAGCTTATGATCTACATTAACTTCTAGTGTGTTTTTCTGTGGTGGAAAACTGATCTGTTGAGACCATCCCAACCTTTACGAAACAGCCGAAGACACACCTCGTCCATTTGCACTTAAAGGGATAGTTCACCCAAAAATGAAAATTATGTCAGTAATTACTCACCCTCATATTGTTCAACCCCGTAAGACCTTCGTTCATCTTCGGGACACGAATTAAGATATTTTTGATTAAATCTGAGAGCTGGATCACTCCTCCATAGGCTTCTAAGGGATTGAAACTTGCCAACCCCGAAAAGTTATTAAAGACATCGTTAAAATAGTCCAAGTGACTACAGTGGCTCAATCTTAAGTTTATCAAACAACGAGAATACTTTTTGTGCACAAAAAAAACAAAAATAACGACTTTATTTCAACTATTCATTTCCTTCTCTGTGGGCCTCGAGTCAGTTCACTAGTATAAAAGCGCAAAATGAGTTATAAAGAATTATCCAGCATCTCTTACATGTTCACAGTCCACTGTGCCTCAGTTCTGACAAGTGGAATCTATTTTAAAGTTATACAGCAAATTGTTCAAGTGATATGAGATGCCTTTAAGTGTTTTACTGTGAACCATTGATGTCCTCTGGTGGGCAACAACAGTAACAATACTTGGTGGGAGGGAAAGAATGATATTTGAGATTCTAAAAATATAAAACTTTTACTTAATAACCATATCGTAAATTCAGACTGGACAATAGAAATTAAAAAAGTTATTAAAAAGGGGATGGGATGGGGGGGGACCCCATTTGTGGACCTCAATTAAAATTAATAAACAATAACTCGTTGGAATAAACAAATAAACAAATTAATAAACAAATCCTTGGAATTAAACAGACTGGTTTTCCAGCTGAGCCTGCCATAAGCGATTCATGTTTGTTCAGTTTCATTTACTATAGACAATATATGCCAGATAAAACAAGCATGCAGCCATCTTTCGAAATTTGTGTTTGAACTTCAGTTTTTGCCGTAGCGTCGCTGTTACAAAGAGTAATTAACTGTAATTAACTGAAGTAATTTACTTATTGTAGACTTGACGAAGTTATCATGAGCATTGCAATGTTTGAAGCGGATGTCAACAAATGTCAGACCGGGAAGATTTCACTCAAATATCTTAAGATCTTAAACTTCATGCTCTGGAAATACAGGTCCTTCTCAAAAAATTTGCATATTGTGAAAAAGTTCATTATTTTCCATAATGTAATGATAAAAATTAAAGTTTCATATATTTTAGATTCATTGCACACCAACTGAAATATTTCAGGTCTTTTATTGTTTTAATACTGATGATTTTGGCATACAGCTCATGAAAACCCAAAATTCCTATCTCAAAAAATTAGCATATCATGAAAAGGTTCTCTAAACGAGCTATTAACCTAATCATCTGAATCAACTAATTAACTCTAAACACCTGCAAAAGATTCCTGAGGCTTTTAAAAACTCCCAGCCTGTTTCATTACTCAAAACCGCAATCATGGGTAAGACTGCCGACCTGACTGCTGTCCAGAAGGCCATCATTGACACCCTCAAGCAAGAGGGTAAGACACAGAAAGAAATTTCTGAACAAATAGGCTGTTCCCAGAGTGCTGTATCAAGGCACCTCAGTGGGAAGGAAAAAGTGTGGCAAAAAACGCTGCACAACGAGAAGAGGTGACCGGACCCTGAGGAAGATTGTGGAGAAGGACCGATTCCAGACCTTGGGGGACCTGCGGAAGCAGTGGACTGAGTCTGGAGTAGAAACATCCAGAGCCACCGTGCACAGGCGTGTGCAGGAAATGGGCTACAGGTGCCGCATTCCCCAGGTCAAGCCACTTTTGAACCAGAAACAGCGGCAGAAGCGCCTGACCTGGGCTACAGAGAAGCAGCACTGGACTGTTGCTCAGTGGTCCAAAGTACTTTTTTCGGATGAAAGCAAATTTTGCATGTCATTCGGAAATCAAGGTGCCAGAGTCTGGAGGAAGACTGGGGAGAAGGAAATGCCAAAATGCCTGAAGTCCAGTGTCAAGTACCCACAGTCAGTGATGGTCTGGGGTGCCATGTCAGCTGCTGCTGTTGGTCCACTGTGTTTTATCAAGGGCAGGGTCAATGCAGCTAGCTATCAGGAGATTTTGGAGCACTTCATGCTTCCATCTGATTTCATTTTTCAGCACGACCTGGCACCTGCTCACAGTGCCAAAACCACTGGTAAATGGTTTACTGACCAGCAGTGCCACAGGCTGATTGCCTCCATGCCACGCCGCATTGAAGCAGTCATTTCTGCAAAAGGATTCCCGGCCAAGTATTGAGTGCATAACTGAACATAATTATTTGAAGGTTGACTTTTTTTGTATTAAAAACACTTATTTTATTGGTCGGATGAAATATGCAAATTTTTTGAGATAGGAATTTTGGGTTTTCATGAGCTGTATGCCAAAATCATCAGTATTAAAACAATAAAAGACCTGAAATATTTCAGTTGGTGTGCAATGAATCTAAAATATATGAAAGTTTAATTTTTATCATTACATTATGGAAAATAATGAACTTTATCACAATATGCTAATTTTTTGAGAAGGACCTGTACAAACCGGAAGACACATCGAGCGCAGCGCTGAAAAGGAGCAGGGCTACACAAGTTTGCCTCTTATGAACAGTGATTTTACTGATAATAAACCTATACATAAAAGACATTTACAACACAGTAAAATAAATGATGAGCGCATGATAAAGGTCTCCAAATAAGATTTAATATTACCTAAATTTAGCAAATAAACTAAATCCACATCCTTAAATTAAGTCCTTGCATAGTATTTACCTTATGTTTTTAAAGCACACGCAGTGAACAAACAAGGTTCAGAACACAACGGAAATGCAACTGGGTTTTATTTTGTACATTTATGGCCAATGTAGTCAATGTTTTTAATTTATTGAATGTGATAAATTTACATTCAAATTTACTCACCATAGCAACCACTCACAACACCCTAGCAACCCCCTAGCAACGCCCTAGCAACCATCCAGAATACCCTAGCAACCGCCTAACAAAGTCATAGCAACCACCAAGAATACCCTAGCAACCACCTAGCAACGCCCTAGCAACCACCCAGAATACCATGGCAACCTCCTAGCAACCACCTAGCAACCACCTGAACACATAAATAAGCCACATCTCAGCAACAGAACATCTTACAGATATGGTTGTTGACTTGTATGCAATCATGTACAACACCCTAGCAACAGAGTGGCGAGTTTTGCCACTGCAAGCACCCACTCACATTTTCTTCTGGAAATGTACATTCTTTTTAATTTATTGTCAGTAAAAGTTTTTTTAAATCCTGGTTTTCTTGCTCAACACTGCTCTCTTGTGGTCAGGAGGCATTTCCTTGTGCTGAAGATTATTTTTTTTGTTACAACAGAAAAACAAAGCCAGCAGGAAACATGAAAACATTATTTCTGGTCACATATTTCTGATTCTAGGACATATTACAATTATAATGAAAATTTCACATGCATAATTGGATATTATTTTATTTATATTACTTGCCATTTAGGCCAAAGAATTCAATCTTTGTTTCATCAGACCAGAGAAATTTTGTTTCTCATGGTCTGAGAGTCCTTCAGGAGCCTTTTGGCAAAACCCCAGGCGGGCTGTCATGTGCCTTTTACTGAGGAGTGGCTTCCGTCTGGCCACTCTACCACACAGGTCTGACTGGTGGAGTGCTGCAGAGATGGTTAATAAAACTGTATTTTGATGACAGCAGTACCACTGCTAACTCACAGCATATCACTATGAGAGCAGCATAAAAGGATGTAACGGTTGCAATGCCATTATAAGAACTGTTGCGGACAGTGACATACCCTCTACCACAAACATACTATCAGATTTATTTGAAATATCACAGGGCACCTTTATATTTTGCTCACACTTACCTAAATTAAGTCCATTCTCATTTAGTTTGAATTTCACTCCAGAATTGTCACCTGTAACCACTGGGACCAGAGTCAACAGCACTAGAGTACATCAAGAGAACTACATCTGCTCACAGACAAAAGTAAGACAAAATCATAATTTTTCCTTGACAGGAAACAAGATACAATTAATATTTTCCAGTCTAACTGTTTTGTCTTGAAATCATTGGCAGACTTGTTCTTTGCATTCCACCCTGTAGCATTGTTTCGACGTGGGGACAAGACAATGGTGAAAAACTTGTTGTCAAAACCACATAAGCTGTAGAGATTGCCTTGACAATCGACCTACTGATCGTACGTTTGGGAGCTTGGGAGCCCTTCCTGAGTGACCCAAAGCATTCCAGCAACTAGTCAGACTTTCTCCACTGGGAAGATCTAAGGACAAACATCTCAAGAGCCTTCACAGGGCAACATTAGTTACATTCGTTGGTACTTTAGGCACACACCCGAGTCTCAGGTGTAAGAAGAATTTGACCGCAACTGGGGCAAACACTAATCAGGACGAGGCAACTGACAGTGCTAATCTCCTACCCTCTTTAGGGAGGGTAATAGCCAACAGGAATGCCATTTTTAGCATGAAAATTTTCTCAGAGCTATAAACAATTGGTTTGAAGGGAGCTAATGACAGCCCTTCCAGAACCATAATGTTGTGTTATGCTGGGTTAATATGCTCTGCCCACTAGGGGTCGCTACTATCCTGGAGTGTTGAGGGGCAGTGTTGTGCAAGTTACTTCCAAACTGTAATACATTATATATTACTTGTTACTGTTATTTAAAAGTAATTCATTACCTTACAATATTACTGTCTCAGAATTGTAATGCGTTACATTACTCCTGTATTACTTTTGAGTTACTTTCACCAAAATAACTATACAGAAGTAGAACTTAACATTCTAAAATGACTAGGGAATGTAATGTAACGATATGCGATATGAAACCGAAATCGCGACACTCAGATCCACGAACCTGCAGAATCGCGACACACCCCTTCCAACTCCCAGCGTTATCCATACCGTCCAGATCCAATGCTACCACATCTTTAAATTACTATTAGTATTATTTGAAGTTAACTTAACATTATAAAATACGTAGACCTACACCACAAAACTAGTTGAGGATAAATTATTTAAAATTTGGGAATTCCAGCGTTATGGACATGACATTTGCAGTCAAAACTTGAAATATAAATTCTCAGAAAATGCATTAATACCAAACTATTGAAACTATAGGCTCCTCCCTGAAAGGAGTCCAGACATTAGAAAAATATCAGTCTACACATGCGTTTTATATTTAATATTAGGGAAATAGACAGTCATGCGTGACAAAAAAAATCTTTAACTTTTAGGAGGCAACGATTTTTTTTTTTGTAATTCTGTGAATTACACTGCGCAAATCGGATGAAGAAGGGTTGGCTCTCCACAGAACATAAAATATTCATTTTATTTTATTTTTCGTGTTCGTGTCACGGTTTATGAACTCACTGTCTCTCTCTCGTCTCGCGTGCAGTTGTTGTGTGTGTGTGTGTCTGTGGGCATGGTCACTGATCACTGCTGATCAGCAGCGCCAGCTGGTTTCAATCCGTTTGTCCCTTTATAAGTCTGTAACTGGTGTCTCATGTTGTCAGATCGTTGTGGTTTCCCTGGTGTGTTCCTGTGTTCGTGTGGATCGTGTTTCGTGTTGGATCGTGGATTTCCCTGTGTTCTTCGTCTCATCTGGATTCCTCACCTGCACTGGATTACCACGCACTTCACTGGGTCTTCACGGGAGATCACCAGCACCAGTCGTCCACCGAGGTCCCTGTGTCACCCTCCACCGAGCGCTGATCGTCTGACCTGCACCTGTGGAGTTCTCCTGTGTTTTGTGTTTTCCGCGTGTCTTGTGACACTTCAATAAAGAGTCTTTGCAATTACATCCGTCTCTGTGATCCGTTACAGAACGATCTGACCATCATTATGGATGTAGCAGAGACCACAACCTGGGACGAGTTCGCCGCTCGAAGCATCTCGAGGATGGATTCCCAGGAGGAGACCATCGCCAATTCAGGTCGGGCGATTCAAGCGCTCGTGACACAGGTGTCCGAGCTCACCCAGCAATTTCAACAACTCAGATTTCCCACTGCGCCACCCACACCGCCTGTACAACCCATTCCACCGGAGCCGCACCAGCAACGTGAACCTCGTCTTCCCACGCCTGAGGGCTATGCAGGTGAACCTGAGTATTGTAGAGCCTTTTTGACTCGGTGTTCGATGTATTTCTCGTTACAGCCACTGACGTTCAGCCAGGAACAGACGAAGGTGGCCTTCGTTCTTACCCTGTTGTCTGGAAGGGCGGCTCTTTGGGGGACGGCGGTGTGGGAGAACCAAGACCCATGCTGCGCCTCGTTCCTGGCACTCTCCGAGGAGATGAAACGTGTGTTCGATCGATCAGTAGCGGGTAGGGAGGCAGCCAGACTACTCGCTGATCTCCGCCAAGGTAACGGCTCGGTGTCGGAATATTCCATTCAGTTCCGCACCCTGGCTGCAGAGTGCCGTTGGAACGAGGAGGCGCAGTGGGACCGATTCCTGCATGGGTTGGCTGATCGTGTCCAGAGGGAGATATATATGCTTGATCTTCCCACAAGCCTTAATGGACTAATCGAACTGGCATTAAGAGTAGACGCACGACTGGATCGCATGGGCCGCTTTCAACAGAGGAACCCATTTCGCGGCATGGAGACTCTGCGCGTCGACAATCTGGACACGGTCAGCCCCGCTTCCGATCCTGAACCCATGCAGGTGGGTAGGGCTCGGCTTTCCCGGGAGGAGAGAGAACGGCGGAGATCCCAGGGACTGTGTTTGTACTGTGGGAAAGCGGGCCATTTCATCTTCGCGTGCCCGGTAAAAGATCAAGCCCGGTAGTAACAATGAGGCTACTATCGGGTGGGATCTCCGCTGGGAAGACCTCATCGTCACCATCATCATTAGGGGTGGGGGAAAAAATCGATTCTTAGATGCATCGCGATGCGGAAGTGGACGATTCTGAATCGATTCACAAATGTCAAAAATCGATTTTCAAAAAAAAAAATTTTTTTAAGATATATATTTAAAATAACGTAATATTGACGGAACGTGAAAGGCGGAACTCTGAAGCGCGGAAGTGCAGTGCCCGGACCGTCTGTGGCGTGCTCATAACAGAGAGAGACGCAATGGCTGAGCGGAAAATTCAAACACCCTCCTCGCTAAAAGCTGATGTTTGGACATATTTTGGCTTCTATGAAGTTCAAGGGGGAAAGGAGCTGGACAAGAGCCACACTATATGTAAGCTGTGCAGAACTAAACTGAAATATTTCGGAAACACTACAAACATGAGAAACCATATGACGCGTTTTCACCCAGAAGAGGAGAAGCACTCGGCTGCACCGGTCGTTGCTGACAAACAGAGGACCATCGAGCAAACAATATTGTCAAAGCTTCCACCTGGCTTGGAAAGGGCAAAGCGCATTACACAATCAATCGCAACTTTTATTGCCAAGGATTTGCGTCCATATTCAGTCGTTGAGAACCAGGGCTTTTGCGCTATGTTGCACACTTTGGAGCCGAGATACAACATCCCATCTCGGAGATATTTTACAGACACAGCGATCCCCACACTCTACAACAAGACCAAAACCGAAGTCATGGAATCACTGAAGAAAGCAGGTAGGATAGCTGTAACATGTGATGCGTGGACATCCATTGCCACAGAATCTTATGTCACCGTAACTGCGCATTTTATAACAGATGAGTGGCAGCTAGCGTCTCATGTGCTCCAGACAAGAGTAGTGAATGAGAGCCACACGGGTGCAAATATGGCTGAGCTGTTGAAGAATGTAGCAGAGGAATGGCAGATGACTAAAAAAGATTTAGTTTTAGTTACTGATAACGCATCCAACATGGCAGTTGCTGCTGAACTGTGTAATTTCCTGCATGTGAAGTGCTATGCCCACACGCTTAACCTGGCCTCTCAGCGGGCGCTCAAGTTGCCTACTGTGTCAAGGCTACTAGGCAGGGTGAGACGCATTACTACGTATTTTCACCGCAGTACAACTGCAAAACACCAGCTTGAAGAGAAGCAGGTTTTACTTGGTCTGCCGAAACACAAGCTGAAAACAGATGTGAGTACTAGGTGGAATAGTGCGTATGAGATGGTTGACAGATTTCTGGAGCAACAGCCTGCAGTCTCTGCTGCCTTACTGTCTCCTCAGGTAAGGAGAGGAGAGTCTGACATCTGTACGCTCAGTGAAACAGACATCTCAAATGCAGAGGATATTATCAAGGCCCTTCAGCCAATGAATGATGCAACTACTCTAATGTCAGAGGAGAGCAGCCCCACCATCTGTTTGATTGCTCCTTTGCAAGCTCAACTCATCCAGGACACGAAGGACAGTATTGGAGAGTCAACAGTGGTCCGGGACATCAAGCAAGCCATCAGTGGGGACCTCAGCAAGAGATACAAAAGCGAGCAAGAGAGAAACACTCTTTTCACAGCTTCTGCTCTGGACCCACGATTCAAGGGCCTGCCTTTTCTTTCTGAGGAGGAGAGAGGGGAGGTGTATGGAAGAGTGATTGCTGAGGCTGCATCACTAGAGGTAATTCTGCTTTTTTTATTCATGTAAAATGTCACACTGACTGGACTTATGACTTAATTATTATTAGGTAACACTTTACAATAAGGTTCATTAGTTAACATTGGTAAATGCATTAACTAACATGAACTAACGATGAGCAATGCATTAGTTACAGTGTTTATTAATCTTTGTTAATGTTAGTTAATACAAATACAGCTGTTCATTGTGCGTTGATGTTAGTTCACAGTCCATTAACTAATGTTAACTAATACAACCTTTGATTTTAATAACGTATTAGTAAATGTTGGAATTAATATTAACTAAGATTAATAAATGCTGAAGAAGTATTGTTCACATATTGTACATGTTAACTAATGTAGTTAACTAATGTTAACTAATGAACCTTATTGTAAAGTGTTACCTATTATTATAACAAAATAATTCTATAATACAATGTTTTATATTGCATAGAACAAGTCCATTTGTGTTTTTACAATTTTTTTCAAAATGTTGTTCGGATTGAAGATAATGATTAAAAAATTTAATTGCTTTTGTGTTTACACATGTTCTTCTCATTGTGTTTACCTACAGCAAGAGGTGAGATTTGAAGAGGAGGAAACCCCAGAGCACATCACATTTAGAGAAGGAGACACCCTTACCACCACTGAGGAGGAGCAACAACCAGGCCCTTCAAACAAAAGAAAGTCATCATCTTCTTTGCTAGAGAATCTGCTGGGGCAGACCTTTACTGATGCTAGAGTCCAGCAGCAGCCCATGTCTGCTTATGCCAGAGCTGAGGAAGAAGTGACCAAGTACCGTAGTGCTCCATCACTCCCTCTCTCCGAGGACCCTCTTAGCTGGTGGAATAAGAGTCAGATGATGTTTCCTCTGATTTCCAAGTTGGCCAAAAGATACTTGTGTATTCCTGGCACCAGTGTCTCTGCAGAGAGAGTCTTTTCTACGGCAGGAGATATAGTAACAGCACAGAGGAGCACACTTGCATCTGAACATGTAGACCAGCTTCTGTTCTTACACAAGAACTTGCACATTTAGCTAAGCACATTTAGCTAAGCACATTTGCACTGCCACACATTTGCATTATTTCAATTTTCATTGTGGCCTATTTTGCTACTGCAAAATGTTTATTTTTATTTTTTGAAAGACTATATATTGCACTATTTTATTTAAGAGATTCAGAATATGTTGAACTTTGTTATAATTTGTTACTGTTATATTATTAATTTACTACAAGTATGCTGCAAGTTCAGGCACACATTTATTTTCCTGTTGGTTCTTTACAATGTTAATAAAATATAATTTTCATTAATTCTTTAATGGTCATTACTTGGTACTTTTAAAGCAAAGTATTTATAGTCACACACACATACACACACACAAAAAAAGATTCAGATAATCGATAATCGATAATCGCTTTAGCATCGAATCGCAGCCCTCTGAATCGTAATCGAATCGAATCGTGAGGTGCCTAGAGATTCCCACCCCTAATCATCATCTACTCTCCTTCCGGTAAGACTTAGGTGGGCGACTCACACGCACGACACTAAGGCTTTGGTGGATTCGGGAGCCGAAGGTAATTTTTTGGACTCTGGACTGGCCCAACGCCTTCATCTTCCCATCTCCAGGCTCACACACACGATTTCCGTTAACGCTCTCAATGGACAACAACTTCCTCATATTTCTCACACCACTGAACCCATCACACTCATAACATCTGGCAACCACACTGAGACTATAACATTTCTACTCCTGGACTCCCCTCTGGCACCCTTGGTGCTGGGTCACCCCTGGTTACGGCAACACAATCCCAGAATCGATTGGGGTCACAATTCTGTTTCCATGTGGAGTAATGTGTGTCATGAGTCTTGTCTTGTGTCAGCGTGTTCGTCTGTTCCTGTGTCTGTGTTTCAGGAGGAGGCGGTGAATTTGTCTAACATGCCCAAGGAGTACCAGGATCTGAAGGAAGTGTTCAGTAAGTCTCGGGCTGCTTCTCTTCCTCCTCATCGTCCCTATGACTGTGCCATAGAGTTAGTGCCAGGTCAGTCTCCGCCTAAAGGCAAGTTATATTCACTTTCTGTTCCAGAGAGGGAGGCTATGGAGAAATATATTTCTGATTCTCTAGCTTCCAAATTCATCAGACCTTCCTCATCTCCAGCGGGGGCGGGGTTCTT
Source organism: Gila robusta (assembly GCA_030770095.1). Taxonomy (NCBI): domain Eukaryota; kingdom Metazoa; phylum Chordata; class Actinopteri; order Cypriniformes; family Leuciscidae; genus Gila; species Gila robusta. The sequence goes on from JAVALU010002437.1 coordinate 373,463, forward strand.
TTTTGTGGGAAAGAAGGATGGATCCCTGCGACCGTGTATTGATTACCGGGGGTTGAACAACATCACGGTAAAGAATACTTATCCTTTGCCGTTGATGTCTTCGGCCTTCGAGCGGTTACAGGGAGCATCCATTTTCACAAGATTGGATTTACGTAACGCTTATCATTTGGTTCGCATAAGGAAGGGCGATGAATGGAAGACCGCGTTCAATACCCCTAGGGGGCACTTTGAATATTTGGTCATGCCGTTCGGGCTGTCCAACTCCCCAGCGGTCTTCCAGGCACTCGTCAATGACGTGTTGAGAGATATGGTCGACCAATTCATTTATGTCTACCTGGATGACATTTTGATTTTTTCATCTTCTCTCCAGGAACACGTTCAGCACGTCAGACGAGTGCTTCAGAGGTTGCTAGAGAATGGGCTTTTTGTCAAGGCGGAGAAATGCGTTTTTCATGCACAGTCTGTTCCTTTCCTAGGGTACATCGTCTCATCTGAGGGAATGCGTATGGATCCTGACAAGGTTAAGGCTGTGATAGATTGGCCTAGCCCAGATTCCCGTAAGGCCCTACAGAGGTTTCTGGGGTTTGCCAATTTTTATCGGCGTTTTATTCGCAACTTCAGCCAACTAGCCTCGCCTCTGACTGCCTTGACCTCCCCCAGAATGACGTTCAGGTGGTCTGATGCAGTTGAGGCTGCATTTACCAAACTCAAGAGCCGCTTCAGTTCGGCTCCCATCCTCGTTGCCCCTGATTCATCACGTCAGTTCGTGGTGGAGGTCGACGCGTCAGAGGTGGGGGTAGGAGCAGTTCTCTCTCAACGCTCTCCTTCAGATGACAAGTTGCATCCTTGCGCGTTTCTTTCTCATCGTTTATCACATGCCGAACGTAATTATGACATCGGCAACAGAGAGTTGTTGGCAGTCAAGTTGGCACTGGAGGAATGGCGTCACTGGTTAGAAGGGTCAGGGGTACCTTTTATCGTTTGGACCGATCATAAGAACCTAGAATATATCAGAACCGCTAAAAGACTCAACTCTAGGCAGGCTCGGTGGGCACTTTTTTTCGGACGTTTTGACTTTTCTCTCTCGTACCGCCCGGGCTCTAAAAACATCAAACCCGATTCCTTATCTCGTATTTTTGACCAATCCGAACGCCCGGTTACTCCCGAGTGTATTTTACCTGAGACATTAGTGGTCTCCACTCTCAGATGGGAGGTCGAATCGAAGGTCATGAAGGCCTTAGAAGGGGTAACGCCTCCGCCCGATTGCCCACCGAATCGTTTATTTGTGCCGGAGGGGTATCGGTCCGACGTCATCCGGTGGGGTCATTACTCCAGTGTAGCTTGTCATCCTGGGGTCAACCGCACCAGCTTTTTGGTCAAACAACGATTCTGGTGGCCATTGATGGCTCGTGACATCCACAGTTTTGTTTTGGCTTGCTCGGACTGCGCCACTGGTAAGACTTCCAATCGACCCCCAGATGGGTTACTCCAACCGCTGTCTGTCCCTTCGAGACCCTGGTCCCACATCGCGCTAGATTTTATTACCGCCCTCCCAGGGCAAGACGGTCGTTTTGACTGTCGTGGACTGATTCTCGAAGGCGGCCCATTTTATTCCCTTGCCTAAATTACCCTCCGCCAAGGAGACAGCGGTAACTGTTGTAGATCACGTCTTTCGCTTACATGGCCTCCCGACGGACGTGGTCTCCGACAGGGGTCCCCAATTTGTGTCCAAATTTTGGCAAGAGTTTTGTAAATTACTGGGGGCGACTGTCAGTCTTTCTTCGGGTTTTCACCCCCAAAGCAATGGTCAGACCGAGAGAGCCAACCAGGATTTGGAGAGAGTGTTGCGATGTCTGGTTTCCAGGAATCCTTCCTCCTGGAGTCAGCAACTCTCTATGGTGGAGTACGCCCACAATTCATTGCCAGTGTCAGCCACGGGCCTCACTCCGTTTGAATGTAGTCTAGGTTACCAGCCACCAGTTTTTGCTAGTACGGAATCCGAGGTCGTGGTCCCCTCCGCTCACGCCTTCGTCCAGAGGTGTATCCACACTTGGAAGAGAGCCCGTGAGACTCTTCTCCAAGTGGGGGCGCGCACCAAGGCTAAAGCCGATCGCCACCGGTCGAAGCCTCCCGTATACGTCGTGGGTCAAAAAGTGTGGCTTTCTACTAAGAACATTCCTCTCCGGTCCGTATCTAACAAGCTTGCTCCCAAATTTATCGGCCCATTCCCTGTCACCAAGATCATTAGTCCGGTGGCAGTCCGCCTCAAACTCCCTCCTGCGTACAGGAGAATTCATCCCGCCTTCCATGTGTCTAAGATCAAACCTGTGTTTCATTCACGAATTAATCCGCCGGTCCCGGTTCCCCCCCGCCGCGTCTCGTAGATGGGGAACCAACGTATTCGGTTAATCGTATTCTGGACTCGAGAAGGAGGGGACGCGGATTTCAGTACCTGGTGGATTGGGAGGGTTACGGTCCGGAGGAGAGAAGTTGGGTTCCTGCTAGAGACATTCTGGATCACTCCCTTATCGATGATTACAATCGACAGGTAAGGCCATCGGGGAACGCCAGGAGGCGTTCCTAGGGGAGAGGGTACTGTCACGGTTTATGAACTCACTGTCTCTCTCTCGTCTCGCGTGCAGTTGTTGTGTGTGTGTGTGTCTGTGGGCGTGGTCACTGATCACTGCTGATCAGCAGCGCCAGCTGGTTTCAATCCGTTTGTCCCTTTATAAGTCTGTAACTGGTGTCTCATGTTGTCAGATCGTTGTGGTTTCCCTGGTGTGTTCCTGTGTTCGTGTGGATCGTGTTTCGTGTTGGATCGTGGATTTCCCTGTGTTCTTCGTCTCATCTGGATTCCTCACCTGCACTGGATTACCACGCACTTCACTGGGTCTTCACGGGAGATCACCAGCACCAGTCGTCCACCGAGGTCCCTGTGTCACCCACCACCGAGCGCTGATCGTCTGACCTGCACCTGTGGAGTTCTCCTGTGTTTTGTGTTTTCCGCGTGTCTTGTGACACTTCAATAAAGAGTCTTTGCAATTACATCCGTCTCTGTGATCCGTTACAGTTCGCATTTATGAGGAAAAAACAATGTTACAGACGTGACAGTTCTCCGTTATGGACGCGACCGCTCTGAAGCAGCACTAAAAGACTGCTTTAAAACTTTCACAGAGACCTTACACAGAAGACACAAAGCCTTTCTTTAAAGTGAATTTCGTTTTGTATTAATTGTATCATAATTTTAATCAATGTTTCATCAACCAATTGCCTGGATTTAATAAATAAGAAGTAGGCTAAATATAGCAGACAATTATAATCATGACACGGAGGTTCCGGCGCGTGAACTGGAGCGCGTCTCATAAATGAACCGAAACTCAGCGTATAAGGTAGCCTATTCACGGACCTGAAAAATATATCTATATTGAAATGTCTACTTGTAAACAGAACAATTCAAAACGAAAGAAAACAGACTGCTCTCTGCTTATGAAATGAAATGTGCATTTCTCTCTGGTGCATTCACTAGCCTACTGCGAAGATCGCGAGTCAGCATCGTCAACTTCATCTTGACTTTATTAATAAACAATTAAAATGTCTCCTTGCTATATTTCACATATTCATAATCATTGCTTTTGCCGGTTCTTTGTGACAGCTTTTAGGTGCTTTATCGGCAGCGCCGCCGCCCTTACATGAACGCGTCACCACCGCATCAAAAACATGATTGCGTGATGAAAACATGAAAAATACCACATAAACATAGCCTAACTGTTTAGAAAGAAAACACAGAACGAATAGCCTAATGCGCATACGTCCATCTCGCGAATGTATAGTCTTCTTCATGCCATCTTCACCATTAGCCGCTTTTCCACTGGCCAGCGCGAGCACAGAGGCCGAAATCATACCTCACGGCACTCCTGTAAAAAATAAATCGCTATACAAATATATCAGACGCTGCCATTTAGTCTTTATTTACAAACTTGGACACCACACGCGGCTATTGACTGACCACGAACAGGTAATTTAGCCTACTTGCATTTTTCATTCGTTAATGTCTCGCGGTCTTGCTGTTTTTTTTTGTTTGTTTGTTTTACAATTAAAACTAAAAGTCTGTTGTAACGCAAGCCTTACTGAACATGTACCGAGTAAAATATTACTGAAAATTGATTAGTAATGCCTTACACTACTGCGTTACAGCAAAAAGTAATATGTTACTGTAATGCATTACTTTTGTAACGCGTTACTCCCAACACTGTTGAGGGGAAAGGGAGGAGAATAAAAATATGGAGTGTTGAGCAACTGAACGCTTGTTACTGCTGCATTTTCTTTTATTAATACAAATGTAAGATACAACACATGGTCAAATCCCAGGCCGGGACCTTCTCATAAGATGCAGGCCTCCTCCTCAAAATGCCACGCTGGAAATGAATAACCAAATGGTTTCTCCCAAAAGTCCACTAATACTCCAAGCTTATTCTACTAACCCCAACCTAACAGTCTACCAATTCTCTAATGAGAGTTAGTTGACAACGTTTGCCTACTTATAGTAGAATGTGGACAAAAATAAAGTGTAACCAGTTTATTATCTATCTGTGGTATGAGCAGAGACAAAATACATTGTTATACACATGCCCAGAAGCAACAGTGCCGAAGTTTTTTAAACAAAAAAAAGAAAAAAAAAGGTTTTAAACAGATTTCAAAAAGTTTTAAACATTACCTAAAATAACAAGCAACTGCCAAATAATTTAATGATTTAATTTTTACTAAATAATTATGTTTACTTAAATATATAACCAATGTTACAACATTTCAAAATAAAATAGACACAGGAGAAAGCAAATCCATACCTGAGGAGACTCTCGAGGAGACTTCCACTATGGAGTTACAGCACCTAAAACTGTTGTCCTGCAGGAGTGTTGGAAGTTTTTTTATAGGTCAGGGTGTTAAGATAAGCACTGCTCCTATCTTCAGGTTTTTCATTATAGCCCAAACGAGTTTTTGCACTTTGCATGTCTTTGCATATGCTGTATCTACAATCCATGTAAATCAAGTAATTTAATTTAAACGGTTATTGCCAAAAGTTTGTACAGGAATAGTTTAAGTTTTTATTGGTTGGGTTGGTGAGATAAGCCCTGCTCCTGTCTTCATGTATTTTGTATTTCGGGTTTCAGTTGCTTGCGCTCAGTATCTCGTGAAGTGTTCAAGTTAAAAAGCTTATGAAGCTTAATGAAAAATGAAAACAAATCACAAAGTATCTTTTCACAACATAAAATAAGTGTTTAATCTAAATGTTTCATTCACAATAACTGCCTTTCATAAAGCTCTTACTATAAAATCTTTAATTTGCATCTCTTCTCGTTCAGTTTAATACATTTGTCTATTATTGAATCCAATTAAACTTAATCAGTGAATCATTTGGTACACCTACAGGTGGGTCAACAATGAGACGACACCATTTTGGTGTAATTTTTTGAGATAGGAATTTTGGGTTTTCATGAGCTGTATGCCAAAATCATCAGTATTAAAACAATAAAAGACCTGAAATATTTCAGTTGGTGTGCAATGAATCTAAAATATAGGAAAGTTTAATTTTTATCATTACATTATGGAAAATAATGAACTTTATCACAATATGCAAATTTTTTGAGAAGGACCTGTATATAAGACACATAATTTACATAAAGCGCTTGCTGAAGACACAGAAGCTAGCGTTACACTGTTTGGGCAGGCTTTGTTGGTGATGTCACCCTCCTCTGACGCCTTGTCACACCATTGGACTGATTTCACTCATGCTTTTGCTATGCAATCATACAGAGAGGTCCCACAGCGTCAATCGAGTTTGAAAGGAACTCACATTTCAGAATAATTTTTCATTGCTTTCACACAAAATGCATTCAATGACCACATTTTGCAAAATCCATGAACACATTCAACGCTGCGGGAACGCCTCTGCGTGATTGTGTTGTGAAGCACGTATGGAATCAGTCCAATGGCGTGACAGAACGTCATAGTGACATCATCAACCAGGAAACTAAAAAGCGCACGTGAACAAAACAGTGTCAGCTTCTCATAGGCTGAAGTTTGAATGAAAAAAGTGTTCATGGATTTTGCAAAATGTGGTCATTGAATGCATTTTGTGTGAAAGCAATGAAAAATTATTCTGAAATGTGAGTTCCTTTCAAACTCGATTGACGCTGTGGGACCTCTCTGTATGATTGCATAGCAAAAGCATGAGTGAAATCAGTCCAATGGTGTGACAAGGCGTCAGAGGAGGGTGACATCACCAACAAAGCCTGCCCAAACAGTGTAACGCTAGCTTCTGTGTCTTCAGCAAGCGCTTTATGTAAATTATGTGTCTTATATACAGGTCCTTCTCAAAAAATTTGCATATTGTGATAAAGTTAATTATTTTCCATAATGTAATGATAAAACTTAAACTTTCCTATATTTTAGATTCATTGCACACCAACTGAAATATTTCAGGTCTTTTATTGTTTTAATACTGATGATTTTGGCATACAGCTCATGAAAACCCAAAATTCCTATCTCAAAAAATTAGCATATTTCATCCGACCAATAAAAGAAGTGTTTTTAATACAAAAAAAAGTCAACCTTCAAATAATTATGTTCAGTTATGCACTCAATACTTGGTCGGGAATCCTTTTGCAGAAATGACTGCTTCAATGCGGTGTGGCATGGAGGCAATCAGCCTGTGGCACTGCTGAGGTGTTATGGAGGCCCAGGATGCTTCGATAGCGGCCTTAAGCTCATCCAGAGTGTTGGGTCTTGCGTCTCTCAACTTTCTCTTCACAATATCCCACAGATTCTCTATGGGGTTCAGGTCAGGAGAGTTGGCAGGCCAATTGAGCACAGTAATACCATGGTCAGTAAACCATTTACCAGTGGTTTTGGCACTGTGAGCAGGTGCCAGGTCGTGCTGAAAAATGAAATCAGATGGAAGCATGAAGTGCTCCAAAATCTCCTGATAGCTAGCTGCATTGACCCTGCCCTTGATAAAACACAGTGGACCAACACCAGCAGCTGACATGGCACCCCAGACCATCACTGACTGTGGGTACTTGACACTGGACTTCAGGCATTTTGGCATTTCCTTCTCCCCAGTCTTCCTCCAGACTCTGGCACCTTGATTTCCGAATGACATGCAAAATTTGCTTTCATCCGAAAAAAGTACTTTGGACCACTGAGCAACAGTCCAGTGCTGCTTCTCTGTAGCCCAGGTCACGCGCTTCTGCCGCTGTTTCTGGTTCAAAAGTGGCTTGACCTGGGGAATGCGGCACCTGTAGCCCATTTCCTGCACACGCCTGTGCACGGTGGCTCTGGATGTTTCTACTCCAGACTCAGTCCACTGCTTCCACAGGTCCCCCAAGGTCTGGAATCGGTCCTTCTCCACAATCTTCCTCAGGGTCCGGTCACCTCTTCTCGTTGTGCAGCGTTTTTTGCCACACTTTTTCCTTCCCACAGACTTCCCACTGAGGTGCCTTGATACAGCACTCTGGGAACAGCCTATTTGTGCAGAAATTTCTTTCTGTGTCTTACCCTCTTGCTTGAGGGTGTCAATGATGGCCTTCTGGACAGCAGTCAGGTCGGCAGTCTTACCCATGATTGCGATTTTGAGTAATGAAACAGGCTGGGAGTTTTTAAAAGCCTCAGGAATCTTTTGCAGGTGTTTAGAGTTCATTAGTTGATTCAGATGATTAGGTTAATAGCTCGTTTAGAGAACCTTTTCATGATATGCTAATTTTTTGAGATAGGAATTTTGGGTTTTCATGAGCCAAAATCATCAGTATTAAAACAATAAAAGACCTGAAATATTTCAGTTGGTGTGTAATGAATCTAAAATATATGAAAGTTTAATTTTTATCATTACATTATGGAAAATAATGAACTTTATCACAATATGCTAATTTTTTTAGAAGGACCTGTAGTGTTGTCTGTCTCTCATATACAGGTGCTGGTCATATAATTAGAATATCATCAAAAAGTTGATTTATTTCAGTAATTCCATTCAAAAAGTGAAATTGGGATATTATATTCATTCATTACACTCAGACTGATATATTTAAAATGTTTATTTCATTTAATTGTGATGATTAAAACTGACAACTAATGAAAATCCCAAATTCAGTATCTCCGAAAATTAGAATATTACTTAAGACCAATACAAAAAAAGGATTTTTAGAAATGTTGGCCAACTGAAAAGTATGAACATGAAAAGTTTGAGCATGTACAGCACTCAATACTTAGTTGGAGCTCCTTTTGCCTGAATTACTGCAGCAATGCAGCGTGGCATGGAGTCGATCAGTCTGCGGCACTGACAAAACTGACAAAAGGTCATTGCTAAAGAGGCTGGCTGTTCACAGAGCTCTGTGTCCAAGCACATTAATAGAGAGGCGAAGGGAAGGAAAAGATGTGGTAGAAAAAAGTGTACAAGCCATAGGGATAACCGCACCCTGGAGAGGATTGTGAAACAAAACCCATTCAAAAATGTGGGGGAGATTCACAAAGAATGGACTGCAGCTGGAGTCAGTGCTTCAAGAGCCACCACGCACAGACGTATGCAAGACATAATGGCGGTGCCCTATACGGCAGCGGCTACTCCAGCTCCCAGTAACGATGTGCGTTTTATGTTAAATGTGTCGTCTGAATCGTCCCAGTCTTGTATGAGAAAAGTCTACAACAGAAGCCTACTACTTGGACTACGAAATTCGAACTTTTTAAACAATCTTTCCGGAATTATGTTTTTTCTGGAACACAAAGCACTCGACGAGCTGGGCATTTTACACCAGCAAGACTCAGAAGCCTGCAAAGCAGCGGACACTGGCCAATGTTGGAGGCGACGCAAGCGGCAGGAGAGACCTAGCATGAGTCGCAAGCGGTGTGCTAGACCTAGAAAGCGAGGCAGTCGAGCGGGCATTAGCGCAAGGCTAAAGCCAAACCGAACAGACCTGCACTTCCTTCAATTCTACTTTAGAACGTTCGTTCGCTGGAAAACAAAATGGACTACCTCAGATTGGATTTAAGTACACATAGGATGGTGAAAGATTGCAGCGTCATCGTCCTCACCGAGACATGGCTTAACCACATTGTTCCAGACAACGCCATTCAGGTGGATGGACTAACAATATTCAGGGCAGACAGAAGCCACGCACTCACTGGTAAGCTACGAGGTGGTTTTCATTAAAAACAATTGGTGCACTAATGTTAAAGTCATTTCAAGACACTGTTCCGAGGACATCGAATTTCTAACAGTCAAATGCCGTCCAGTATACTTGCCAAGAGAATTTTCAGCCGTGACCATTACAGCCGTGTACATACCACCCAGTGCGAATACAAAAGACGCACTTTCTACATTGTATCAATCTGTGAGCTCAATGCAGGACTCAAACCCAGATTCTCCCAGATACTCCCACACTTTCATAAATATGTGGACTTTGCAACCAGGGGAGAAAATATTCTGGACCAGGTCTATTCTAACATCAAACAGGCATACAGAGCTGTTCCACACCCCCATCTGGGAAACTCGGACCATCTTTCTGTTATGCTAATGCCATCTTACAGGCCACTGCTGGTGAGGAACAAACCATCTGTGAAGTGGATCAGTGCTCCAAGACTGTTTTGACTGCACAGACTGGACTGTTTTTAGGAAGGCTGCCACTTCCAACCAGCATGTCAATATAACTGAATACACTGAGTCTGTGACGGGATACATATCCAAATGTATGGAAGATGTGGCCGTCATAAAACACATTACCACAAGGGCAAACAACAAACCATGGTTTACTAGGGAGGTATGCGAGCTCCTAAAAGCACAGAATGCGGCTTTCAGGTCTGGGGACAAAGAGGCCCTTAGAACTGCCAGGGCCAACTTGAACCGAGGCCTGAGAGCAGCAAAGCATGCCTATGGACAAAAAATCCAGTCACACTTTACTGATACAAAAGATCCTAGACGCCTATGGCAAGGCATCCAGTCAGTAACGGACTACAGGCCTACACCCTTACCGGGTGGTGATGGCGCAGTGGATAAGACACATGCCTTTGGTGTGAGAGACCCGGGTTTGAATCCACTGTGTGACACTAGTGTGTCCCTGAGCAAGACACTTAACCCCTAATTGCTCCAGAGGCGTGCGACCTCTGAACTATAGCAATTGTAAGTCGCTTTGGATAAAAGCGTCAGCTAAATGAATAAATGTAAATGCACCGTGCGAGGACAGCATAGACTTCCTAAATTCATTTTTCAGTCGTTTTGAGGAAAACAATAACACCATTCCGACAAAAGCTCTACACTGTTTGGACAATGCAACTCTTCAACTCGACCCTACTGACGTGCGGAGGACTCTTCAAAAGGTGAATCCCAGGAAGGCTGCTGGTCCCGATAATATACCTGGGCGTGTGCTTAGAGACTGTGCTAACTCACTTACAGATGTTCTCACAGATATCTTTAACATCTCTCTGAGCAAAGCCATCATACCAGAATGCTTCAAAGCCACTACTATCATACCGCTACCAAAGAAATCACCAGTCACAACACTGAACGACTACCGGCCTATAGCACTCACGTCTATTATGATGAAGTGCTTTGAAAGGCTGGTTAAGGCTCACATAACATCCAGCCTACCTGCCACATTTGACCCTTTCCAGTTTGCATACCGTCCCAAGCGCTCCACTGATGATGCCATAGCAACAGCACTTCATCTCAGTCTGGCTCATCTGGAGAACCAAAACAGCTGTGTGCGGATGCTGTTTATTGACTTTAGCTCTGCCTTCAATACAGTTATCCCACAACACTTGGTGAACAAACTCAGTGCTGTAGGCATCAGCACCCCACTTTGCAACTGGCTACTAGACTTTATTAACCAACAGACCACAGACAGTAAGAGTTGGCAAAAATCATGAACACTGGGGTCCTTCAAGGATGTGTGTTGATTACACTGCTGTTTACACTGATGACCCATGACTGTTGTGCCAGATACAACTCAAACCACATCATCAAGTTTGCAGATGACACAACAGTGGTGGATCTCATCGGTGACGACCACGACTCAGCATACAGAGATGAGGTATACCAACTCATCAATTGGTGTGACTCTAACAATTTACATTTAAATGTAAATAAAACAAAGGAAATAACTGTGGACTTCAGGAAAAATCATAGGCCACACACACCCCTCACCATCAATGGCAGCGCTGTGGAATCAGTGAAAAGCATTAAGTTCCTGGGGGTCATCTCCCTTGTCAAGAAAGCTCAGCAACGCCTCCACTTCTTACGCAGGATGAGAAGAGCCAAACTTCCCTCATTGGCACTCACTACCTTTTACAGGGGTGCCATTGAGAGTATCCTCACCAGCAGTTTCTTAGTTTGGTATGGTAGCTGCTCTGTTGCTGACCGGAAAGCTCTACAGAGGGTGGTGAGGTCATCTGAGAAGATCACCAGATCAGCCCAACATTCCATCGAGGACATATACCCATCCCGCTGCCACAAAAGAGCAACCAACATCATCAAAGACCCCACCCACCCCACACATAAACTGTTCACCCTTCTACCGTCTGGTAAACGCTACAGCAGTATGCGTTGCAGGACTACCAGACTCAGCAATAGTTTTTTTCCACAAGCCATCAGACTGCTCAACTCACTCATGAAAACTGGATTATAACACCCCTCCCTCCCCTCATAATCCACACACACTAAGACCTGTAAACTTTGGAAAAGGCATACTCAAATGTCTGCAAAATACTCATATGCACATATGCCAATATCTCCTTGCACAAGAATGTAACAGGATTACAATATCTATGTATCTTCATGCTGCTACTTGCACTTTGCCATATTGCACCTTATATTGCACGACAGTGAAATATCTTAACCCGACCATATTTTGAAACTTTGTGATAGTCTGGAATCTGTATGCTCACGGTAGGCCATATGCTATGTGGATCTGCCTATCTGTTGTATATCTATCTGCACTTGTTTAGTGGTGTCCTATGTTTAGCCGTATGTTTAGTCTATGTTTAGTATGTGTTAAAATTTTGTTTTAATATTGCACATTGGAGTATGGGAGAAACGCAATTTCAGTCTGCTGCGTAATGTACTGTTGCATGGTTTGATTGACAATAAAGTTGACTGACTTGACATGGGTTTCAGCTGTCGCATTCCTTGTGTCAAGCCACTCTTGAACAAGACACAGCGTCAGAAGCGTCTAAAGACAAAAAGGACTGGACTGCTGCTGAGTGGTCCAAAGTTATGTTCTCTGATGAAAGTAAATTTTGCATTTCCTTTGGAAATCAAGGTCCCAGAGTCTGAAGGAAGAGAGGAGAGGCACAGAATCCACGTTGCTTGAAGTCCAGTGTAAAGTTTCCACAGTCAGTGATGGTTTGGGGTGCCATGTCATCTGCTGGTGTTGGTCCACTGTGTTTTCTGAGGTCCAAGGTCAACGCAGCCGTCTACCAGGAAGTTTTAGAGCACTTCATGCTTCCTGCTGCTGACCAACTTTATGGAGATGCAGATTCATTTTCCAACAGGACTTGGCACCTGCACACAGTGCCAAAGCTACCAGTACCTGGTTTAAGGACCATGGTATCCCTGTTCTTAATTGGCCAACAAACTCGCCTGACCTTAACCCTATAGAAAATCTATGGGGTATTGTGAAGAGGAAGATGCGATACGTCAGACCCAACAATGCAGAAGAGCTGAAGGCCACTATCAGAGCAACCTGGGCTCTCATAACACCTGAGCAGTGCCACAGACTGATCGACTCCATGCCACGCCGCATTGCTGCAGTAATTCAGGCAAAAGGAGCTCCAACTAAGTATTGAGTGCTGTACATGCTCATACTTTTCATGTTCATTCTTTTCAGTTGGCCAACATTTCTAAAAATCCTTTTTTTGTATTGGTCTTAAGTAATATTCTAATTTTCGGAGATACTGAATTTGGGATTTTCATTAGTTGTCAGTTTTAATCATCACAATTAAATGAAATAAACATTTGAAATATATCAGTCTGTGGGTAATGAATGAATATAACATCCAAATTTCACTTTTTGAATGGAATTACTGAAATAAATCAACTTTTTGATGATATTCTAATTATATGACCAGCACCTGTCTATATCATGGCAAGCAAACAGCAGTTTAAATTGTGTCAGTGGGGATTTCTTTAAGACTGCAAGGGAAGCTTGGCTTCCCCTATAATGTAAAAAAATTAATGGTCAAATATGTACCTTTGTGTAAACATTTTATTAACTAAAAATGCATTAGAAGTTAGAACACGTTCATCTCGAAGAAGAGTTTGTTCAGAATCAGCTACATATAGCAGACTCGATTTCTTTCTCATAAATTCCTGTAGCGTCACAGTGCTTTTCCCTGTTGAAGCCCAGCATCCATTGACTTCAATGGGGCTGCTTTGAACAGTTTTTTTCAGTGCTTCGAAACTTGATGGTCATTGGATAAATCTGTGATTATGTCCTGCCCACTCCTCTATTCTCCCCAGAGAAGCTGAGCGTCCGTGGGCGGGACATAATCACAGATTTATGGACCCTGGACTCCGGGTTTCTGCGTGATGATTGGAGGGTCTGTCCAAAGACTGCATCTCCTTTTGATTTACAGCGATTTTGTACAATAAAAAGTCGCTGTCGCTGAATCTATTCGAGCGCAGTCCCATCAAGGATTTTGCAAGTGTAGTCGAAAGACAAACTGCTGCAACATATTTCTTGGTATTTGCTTGGCGAAATTGCTAGCCAAGTTTCATCATACATTTCACACAATTATACACCACATTCCTTGTTTCAGTTTAACATAATTCCCACATTTCCTCCGTCGAGTTTAATATCTTTTTTTTTAGATTGTTTGTTCATTCATTCATTCATTCATACAGTATATATATATATATATATAAACAATTTTTTATGATGTAGGACCGAAAATGAGCTTCCCTCTTTGAAAGACCAGCAGCCACCACTGAATTGTGTGTGCACCCCTGCCCATGTTACATTATGGGTGCGGACACACAATCTGTGTGTTGTTTGTTTGGGAGTGGAGCATGCAAAGGCAGCGCTCGAGGGTGTTGGCTGTCCAGACTGTGAGCAGCTTCCTCTCAGGACGATCTTTGATGAGACCGCTCAGGCTGGCGTTCCTCACGGTTAGGGTCCCGCTGTTACCGACGCACAGTAGCGATCTAGATCGTTGGGATCGCAAATGGATCTATCAGAGGGGTTTGAGATGGGCCCTGCCTTATCTCAGCCCTCACCTGATAGATCTAGTGCCTTTTTCCAGTGTCAGGAAGCACGCATTGCGGTTCCTTCCGCACCGGGTGAGGCACCGGTGCTTCATATATTCAGCTCTGAGGAGTTGGATGTACTGTAGAAAGCATCAAAGCAGAGGGTGATGACTTGCCATCTCACTCTCCTGCTCATGATTGTGTCTTCCACTGTTGCCAAGCTAAACATTGACTGGCCAGCAGAGAAGCAGGACGTCCGTCCCAAATCCAAACTGGACAAAAGTTTTCTGCCCTCATAAGCACAACCTCCGCATCGGGGCCTGCCATTCTTTCCCACACCGAGGTGTCGAGATCGTGGAAATAACCACTCCACGAGGCTTACTCCAGCTCCTTTTTCACCAGTTCCTTATTCGATTGGAAATCACAACAGTGGAAAGTCCTGCTCAAAGATCTGACTGGTAAATGTGTATCTAAAAGGTAAACCTCAGAACAAACAAAGGGTTTATGCAATCAAGGATGATCAGGGTAATCTATCTCTACCAAGATCAGCCTTCTTTGAGATTTTTAATGTTGCAGACAATACAGCACCTTACACACTTAGGACATGTGCAGGTGTCACAGAGGCTGAAGGGTCGTAGCGCTGAAGGTTTTATGGTGGAGTCCTTTGATGAAAAGACAGGCCTTGCTCTTCCATCACTTATTGAATGCCACCTCATCCCAAACAACAGAGCAGAGATTCCCACTCCAGTGGCAGCACAATACCACAACCACTTAAGATCAGGAGCCTCCAAGATTCCACGTCTAGATCCCAAAGCCCAAACTCTGCTTCTTCACGGAAGAGACCTCATTCAGGCACACACGGTGCTGGAGCAATGCAACAGACCACAACATGCTCCCTTTGCACAGAGGTTGGCCCTTGGGTGGGTGATAGTTGGAGATGTATGCCTTAACGGAGCTCAAAAGCCTTTATTAAAAACTCATATTTTAGGAAATGGGCACTCTAGCTACACGAGTCCATGTCCAAACAGTATTCATGTGAAGCAGGGGCGGAGCTACGTGGTGGCCAGGGGGGGCCATGGCCACCACTGGTCAAGGCTCGGCCCCGCCTGCCGGCCCCCCCAACCTCACGGCCCCACCCCCAGTCTGAGGAGAGGGAAAATACATTTAATTAAAAAAAAAACTCCTGAAAAGAAACGGTCTAAAGGAAGCTGAAATGTATGCATTATTATTTTTTTATCAAGTCATTTGTCACTTACGCAACAATTAGCGACATGTTGGGTCACGCCCCCATCAACAGTGCAAGACATTATGTGCCTGCATTCTGACAGCGCTTAATGGAGACTAGCAGCTAACCACTGGATACCACTGTAACTAACAGGTGAGTAAGTTGGTGATACTTGAAAGCATAATTGAAATGATAAGATCATATAGTTATCTTCTCACTCAGTTTAATGTGTAAGAATGTGTCGACATAGAGGAAGGGTGGCAGAGTGAGTTGAGTTCGGGCTGCTGCTGTTATTTTTGCAAACGTGTATGATTATCTCTGGCTAGCGAGCTAGCGCTAGCTAGTTAGCTTAAGTCAATTCCAATGTGTCACTTAGGGGTAAGCTACACAAGGCAGCGTTCCGTTCGCGACGCGTAAAATCCATTTTAGACGAATGGTCTATTTTTTTCGAACGTACGCGCCGCTATCACGTCTGCTGTAGCCTAGCTACTTCCATTGATTATAGTGGAAACTAATTGTTGCAGCAGACGCAAAGCGAACATGTTTACACTGTTTGATCGCGCCCGCGCCCCTCTCTCTCTCTCTCTCTCTCTCTCTCACTCACACACACACACACACACACACACACAAGCAAAGAGTGCCCCTTCTAGACCTGGTTTGTCTTGTCAGTGTGTCAGAGCTGTCTTCAGTACTTCAACCCATAAACCACCAGTGCTGTGTTATCATTCTGCATCAATCTCTTTGATGCAGTATGCAAAATCGATATCACTATGCAGTAAGCTAGTGATAATGTTCATTGTTTGTGATACTGTTGTAGTCTACTACTGTTTAGTGATACTGTTCACTTTATATTGTACGTATTATTGATTTTTTTCTTCTTCTAGTTTTTCTCGCCTACCTAGAGTGTATTATGGGGCATGAGCCTGCAATGTTATTAAAGGGTAACTAATACCCTAATACCCTAATATCTGGTCAGAGCCTGACTCCACCCACTGGCAATATTTGAAAAATGCTGGAAAAGTGGGCAGAGCCCAGCGGAGATAGGGGGGACGAACCAAGGGTGGGGCTGAGCGGGGGGGCATGCACCTGAGACCCGCAGAGATGGATTAATTGACAGCTGCTGTCAGACTCTAAAATGGAGAGTGACTGGAGTGACGCAAGTAGCTTTGCAACAGAGTTGTCATTTTAATTTGAGGATGCTGAATTGTCTGTGGACACAGGGCCAGAGCCATATCAATTCGAGCCGCTGGCTCAAACTGCGGTCTTAACTCCCGCATCGCGATTGGCATCCGATGAGTTTTATCGAGTTGATGTCAATAGCGCGTGCTCTCTGTAGGCATATTCATGTTTTGCCGCTATGTGAAAAAATCCAGCAAAATGCCCCGTGCGTTTGTCGACCCCAGAGGATTAACTTTAGCCTAACCATAAATTGTGATTAAAATATATATGATCACTCACCTCAAGATGCCGCTGCAAAGTAGAGTTTGGGGGTGTAGTCTAATATGTAGTCATTGTTCATTGCCGAAGTATTTTTTGGCACACAGTGCTGCGACAAATCAATCACTCCTTTAGACTGGCTTCCTGCACATTCATTCACTGAGCTCGCGGCTGCTGCAACTTGTGCTCTCTTCACGACTCAACCTCCACGGACAGTTTTGAATGTTTTATCAGACAATAACTACACTGAAAAAAATGTTATGTTGACTTTACTTAATTTTATTATGTCAAGGGGTTGCACGAAATAAAATTATCTAAATCCAGATATATTTTTTAAGTTAAGTGTACTTATATTTTATAAATTGGTTGTACTTATATTTTATAAGTAATTTCAGATTAATTATATTCATAAGTTTAGCTAAATTATTATGAGTTTAATTTACTCTATTTTTTCAAGAATCAGCCTGTGAATCTCAACAATGATAACAATTACAAAGCATGCTGCAGTTCAAATAAAATTCAGTGATTCAGGTCAAATGATTATGAAATAATGATTGTTAAATAAAAACCAACACCATCAGATTACCTTTTCTATTTGTTCATCTGGCTGCTATGACTTAGTCAGGTAAATCAGTCAAACAAAACTTTACAGTTAATGAGTTGAGGGTCAAGAGTCCAACTAAAACAAACACTAATCTCCATAATGGTGACACAAAATTACGGTTTTCTCCTTCAGTGATTCTGCTTGTTAACAACAGGTATCTTCAATGTTGGCAATAAAAATAAAGACTTATTACTTCTTCTTTGACGTCTGTCTGTTATTTTTGTTTAAAATGCATGGGGATTTTGTATTGAACATAGCTCTGGATCACAGTGTCAAGGGGGCGGGCTCATTTTACTCAGACGACCAATCAGTCTCTCTCAGTTTACTCATTTGAAAATGGTTAACTTTTAAGGAATTATTTTGATTAATTATTACTCAATTCTAATGTGTTAAATTTAATTAATAATATTACCTGTAATCTGTTGCCACAATTTTAAATTAAACATATTTTTTTCTAATTACTTTTAATTGAATAAAATTAACTTGTTTTAAACAAGGGCAGTGAATTTGAAAATTACTAATAAAAAATAAGTAGGATTAAATAACACATTAAAATCAGTGAAATTAACCAGATGTAATTTCATCCAAAAACCACATGTAACATTTACAAGGGGTCAGAATCATTTTTTTCAGTATTAGGCCTACTCAAGATTTTGCTTTAGAATAATTTTCGGGACAATCAGGGCAGGATTCGGGATTTGGGACAACAGCTTAGATTTCGGGACTATCAAAACAGTGGTTTTGACGAAAAAATATGGTTTTTATACTGCCAAGGGCGTGGTAGCTCATACCAAGGGCGTGGTGAGCTGGAACCTGCTTACGTCACCTGCAGTGGCGGAGCCAGGATTTTTTCATAGGGGTGGCCAGGCAAGGGCCAGCAAACAGTCTGGGGTGGCATATAAATCTTAATTATTTTAACATAAAAATTAGTTTAAATAATGTTATTGGACTGTTTTAGTGCCTACACAACTGAATACAGTTAATTTGTAGCCTACTTGTAATTGAGATAGTAGTGAATTAGGAATCATGGAATACTGAGTGAATTTGATCTTTTTTATTATTATTAGCTATTTACTACCTCCAGGCATATTAATAAAAAGTACACACACTATAGCTAAAGTTCAACTTGCTCAGTTAGCTTGGTTCTGGTTCTCAAAACCCCCAACATTGTTGCACCTTCATAGATGAGACATGCAGATAACTACTGTAGTTCAAAGATTATTTAACCTTCATTGAATTTTATATAATCAATTAACTCTTCAACTTTCTATATTAGTTGTCAAAATAAAGAATCTAAACCGTTCTATCATACCTAAATTAAAAAAGGGGGAAAACATCTCTTTTGAATCCCTATGTGCAAGAATGTGAACAAGGCGGAAGTCGACAGCACATAGATGCCAGAATGTAAAATTAGTTATTTTATGGATTTAAAAATTACCGCCTATCTTCTAGTACAAATACACAGTGCTCACAATTATTTGAACATTAAAAAAAATCACATAGCCTATCAGTTTGTGCCTTAAATTGTGATTTCACATGGCAGAATATTTTAGTCGAGACATATGTGACGCATATATAACAAATACATGCATGCATGCAGTTTTGACACAGATTTTATCGCCTTTTTGATTATTTCATGAGTTAGCTAATTGACGACAGAACTATGGCTACAGCACGCCACATTGCGCGTGATGTGCAAGTACAGTACAACGGCTGTCAGGACTCAGGACAGGAAAGTTAGTTTTACTGACATTTGTTGACCTTACAACATCTCATTTTACCGCAGATAGCCTGATTCAGGACAACGCGCTTTTCTCCGCATCTGACAGAAGTGTCACAAGCTTTCACACAGATCTTTCAAAATAAAAGTAGAATCAGAAAAAAAAAGAGAATTACGTTGTTGTTTCTTTGACTGGACATATGCGACTCACTCAAAACGGTCTTGCAACCCACCAGTTGAGGAACATCGAATCTATATTTACTATGCTCCGATCACTGCTGAAGCTCATTCGGCACCCGTACATTTCCGCACTCGTTTGACTTGCGCCTGGCGCTGAGGTGAAGTTGGAGTGCGCGTCTGAAAAGTCTCACGTTTTTTGTGGTCTTAAAGAGACGGTTCTGTTTTAAAAACACAATTCTTGTAAAAATAAGAGAGAGACAGAAACAGCAGTTGTGAGAGGGGTGGCCAAAGGGGTGGCCAAGCTTAAGCCAGGGTGGCCATGGCCACCCCTGGCCACCCCCTGGCTCCGCCACTGGTCACCTGCCACCCCTTACGTCACGTACCACCCCACACATCCAATAGGAAAATTAAACTGCAGTAGCCACCGTTCAACCTGAAGAGGGCAGCACTCAGACGTTTTTACACCATATATTGTAGAATTAAAACACTTTATACCCAAATGTCAAAAAAGTTACTCGAATCAATGAACAGCATTCATAAAGCCCCATTCTTACAGATCATTAACTAAAAAAAGTTGGTTTAGGGTTTAGTTACCCTTTAAATGTGTGTTCTATTTAGACACACTATCTGCTCTTATTTATTTGTGATGTAATGTTTTTTTTCTTTTCTCTCTCTCTCTTTAAATATGTTATATTATCACAAATAAATTGAATATTGCACTTAAAATGCTATGGTTTACCTAAATAAATTATCGCCTAAAATGACAATTCATAATGTGTCTTTCTGTCATTTGCACTAAAAACATCCCCGTCTCATGTTAAGGTCCCTACTCCCTCACATAATCATGACACATCGCACTCGCACATTATCTAAGCACCCATCCCAATAACATGGATTATCAATAAGACATTATTAGTGTCCATAAGGAAGTTCAATCCATTGTTTATGGCCTGACAAGCCGCAGGAAAACCGCTGAGTGACGCGGTGCGTGAGTTTTAAAATAGTAGTTTTTGAAATCAAGTGCCACCCCAAATAAAAGACTGGCCCAAGGCCTGCCTCCGTATTGTACAGCTCGACAGACATCCACATTACATTTTAAACCAGTTACGCACACATGACACTGCAGTTATCCGCAGTCAGGAATATTTATAATTTGCATGCATTTAAAGGCTTGCCAGTTAAACATTTAATTTGCTTGCTGTTCTGAGCGCATACACCCGCAGTGCACGCTCACTAAAAGCCTGCAGCGCAGAGTACTGAACTAAATTATCTTTCACGTCTTATTTGGCTAAAACTGTCAAATACACATGAGGTAGACAGTTGGGAGAAAAAAGTTGCTTGAGCTCTTAAAGTGACAGCAATCTAATATTATAAACAGGCTGCTGCTAGTCCTTAATGTTAATAAAACAACAAAAGAGAAAAAAAAACTCACTGCTCTTCACTGAAACACTTTAGTAGCTTAAATAAGCATCAATGTATAATTTATAAGTAAAGTTTATGTGGTGTTTTATTTTTTACATTTCTTTATTCAATAGGCCTACACCTACTGTGGCTGAAAAAAAAATAAAGCACTGTTTATTCAATTTGTATATTATGTTGTGTATTTGTAATGAGCATCTTTGTTCTTATTTTTAATAAAAAAGATAAAATAATGAAATTATATTTTATAATTATAATTATATTATTATTTTGTTACCTTGTAAGGCTACATTTTTAAAATAGGGAAATTGGTTTGCCTGTACTGCTCTGTCACTTGCAAAATAGTAAAAAAAAGAAAAAAAAGAATCGTGATAAAATCATGAATCGTAACTTTCCTGAAAGATATTGTGATATATTTTTGCCATATCGTCCACCCCTAAAAGAGGCTATAACAGAACAGTGCTTTAATGCCGCGTAAAAGTAAAAAATAAAAAAATGTGTTGAAGTGGGTGAAATTAAGCATTCCTGTCCCTTCTATGATGACCAGGATTAAATTTTGGGTGCAAATTTTGGTCGGAGTTCTTTTGAGGTTGTGCTGTGAAGAAGAAAGGGTCTGAAATCACTTCAATGCTGAAGAGGAAAAAAAAGAACCGGGTTCTCTTTTGAGTCCACTATATTGTGAACACCAAAAAGACTGAAGTCACTTTCGGCTGTTTCCCTTTTCTGGTTCACTTTAAAGGGGTCATATAATGCCATTTTTATACAAGTTAATATGATTCTTCAAGGTCTAAATGAAAAGTTTGTAATATACTTTAATTAAAAAATCTCATTAGTATTGTAAGAAAACACTCATTTTACCTGGTCAAAAACAGCTCTGTTTTCAGCACGCCATTTAAGTGCATGTGTCTTTAAATGTTATTGAGCTTTGCTCACCCCGCCCCTCTGTTCTGTGGGGCGTTTTGACACAACTCACAACACACGAGTGTTGCCTTGACAACAGTTGAGGGTAACGTTATATTTTGGAGAAAGAATGGCAGCGGGAGTCTCTGAGGACACATCTGTGCAACCGTATCAATTTGAACCGGAGTCGGACCAGGAACAAGATGACGTTCGACCTGTAAGGCTCGAACAGGACGTTTCTGAATGGTTGGTTAACGTAATGTCACTTTGATCTATCTTTGTATGTACTGGCAGGGTAGAGTAGTCAGATACGAACGCTATGTGTTTACTGATAAATACGTTAGTTCATTGACAGATTGATGTTACAGCTAATAGTCATGTAAAACTATTTTTCTGTAAATGAAGGTTTGTCAGTGATGTGTAACGTTATCTATGCAGTGTTACGTACAACTGTCAGAAATGATTAGCGCAAACATGAAAGCATTGACGTTGATCGTGGGGAATATTCCCTTTGAAAACAAAACTCTGCCACTGCGTCTTCAGCGGTTCGTATTTAGGAATACCAAAATGACTGCTGTGTTCGTTATTACAGCCAAGAACAGAACACCACAATCGCTTAGACGCCATTCTGCTCCAGTGTATCAACAATGGCGGACTACGATGACAGCTCGCTCAGGGCGGGTCTGTGTTGAAACGCTGCTGTCAATTATCAATCGGAAGTTAAAGGAAGTTAAAGGCATGTTTGCTCTGGCCACACGTCTCTTTTTTTCTTTTTTGGTCTATTTGTTCAAAACTCAACCATTGACCTATATAATCTCTTGTCTTTAAAAAAAAAATATTTATCTCTAATTCACTGGCAGCAAAATGACACAAGACACTGAGAACTGTAAACTAAAATGAATAATAATGCTCTAGAAGTATTTTTTTCATTGTTAGTTCATGTTAACTAGTGAAGTCAATTTCTGTTAACAAATGGAACATACTTGTAAAGTGTTATCATGGTGTTTTATGACGTTCACGTGGTTAAACCACTTGATGCATGCAAGTGTATATCATCAAGTGACCAAACCACTTTGCATGAAACCATGCTGTGTAATTTAATATCAAGAATAACTAAAATAGTTACAGAGATAAAAAAGCAGCTTCAGCCCCAAGACAGCTCATTTGTCATGTGGTTTACAACTTTTACTGCTGAACATGTCAGCGCACTTATAACAGAGAGAGAAAAAAAATAATAATATTAGGCACGATATATAAGCAAGATCTCCACTTAAAACAGTACCAGCAAAAAGTGTTACTATCATACCACACTGCATATTTACATACAAAGCAGCAAACTCATAAATGGAAATGGAAATTAACAGTACATTTTAAAACATAATAACAGTAAATTTTAGTTTGTAAAAAAAAAAAGCATATGTAGGGACACTTTGTATTCATAATATGTATCACATCCTACATTGGCTGTAGACAGTAGTGCTCTGCTCCTGACTAGACCTGGTGTTACTGGAGCACATGAAGAAATCAACTTCAGCACACTGAAAGAGGAACATATTATATATGAATGGACATATACAGTATGTTAGACATAATGTACAGTCAGCTGGTCATAAACATTTCAGATCATTTAATGAATCTTGTGCATGCAGCTTGAAGTTGCACTGTAAGAATCACCAGAGGACAAAATAAGATAACATATATTAATATTGAAGATCTTACCTGTGGATTATTTGAGTTTTGAGCTGCAGATTTTCCAGTTGCATCAATGAAGTTCTTCACCATACCTGAAACAACACTGAATATGAAACATCACTGAATACACACATTGTAACAGTCCAAGAGCTGATTCACAGAGAATGTGTTTTACTGTGAAAAATGTGAGATGCAGAAAAAAGTGTCGAGAGAGATGCGGTTTTTTAAAGTTTTTAGGCATTTTTATAACGCCATGTCTCGCACGAGACGCTGAAAAAGAAGACAGACGTGAGCGCAACGGTTAAACACGTTTAGTGTGTGTTTACATAAAAAAAACAATGCAAAAGTATCGCAGTGGAATAGAAAAACACGTTCTGTGTGAACCGGAACATTTTGTAGATCTAGAGTTTGTCTCCTTGTAGTTCACTGACACTTTTACTGTAGTAAAACAAGAACAAACCTATTAATGCAATGATCAGAAGCACATTCAGCAGGACAGATATGATGATGGTCATATTTCTCCATGGTATCTGGTGTTGTGGAGCATCTGTAATATTATTTTGGACAAAGTCTGTAAAAGGTTTGTAGTTCAATCTTTATTCAGTTTCAGTCTTTAACAGAACAATAAAACTATTATTAGTTCTTCATACATTTTATTCAATATGGAATCCATCATGTGGTTTATAAAGACATGATATAATAAAATAACTTACCGCTGATGTAGATTTTGGTGCCGTTGTTGAATTTTAGTGGTTCACTAGTTTTCACACAATAATAAACTCCTAATTCATCAATGGTGATATTTTTGATGAACAGACGACTGTTAGTTTTCCCTGAGTATTTGTGTTCAAAGATGCTGTTTTCATATTTAGGCTACCTACTTCATATGTGCTTTCAAAAGTGCGTAAGATCAACACTGGAGGATCCGGTAATTTCTGTTTGTACCAGTAAATCTCCTCTATATCAAGATCACAGGTCATAATTACATCAGATCCTAAAGTTACTGGTATGTTTGTTAGACTCTCTGTGGCTTGATACAACAAGAACAGATCTATGACAGAAAGAAAAACACATTGATTGAGATATAAAATCTAAATAAATCTGACTCAATCAAATGTGACATGAGAAACTCACAGATCTGCAGCTGTATGATCTTCATGATCTGATCCAGATGAATAATATCTGCTATGATCATTCAAACATCTCGTACTGTGAGCGGAAACACAAACCTCGACCACACAGACTAAAGGGGAAGTCAGAGATGCTTCTCTGAGAACATGATCATTCTTAGTGCTTTAAATCAACAAGTAATTAGAAGATACAGTGTGTGTTAATATGCCAGTGTGTTTTATTTGAATATACAGATGTGTGAATTTTGATTTGCTCCTCAAAAAAACACATAATCATATAAAATTGTATTTATTTATTTTTGCTACTATACAGGTGACATATCAGATTGAGCTTTGACTAAAATGCCATTGCAAAGGCTCATGCTTAAAGAAAACATCTGATGATATCTTTATGACAACCGTTTGGAATTAGCATGCGGGATTTTCATCACACACACACACGGGTATAAATACGGAAGTGGATGCACACACTTGTTGCTTTTCGCTGAAGAGCCGAGCGTAACTCGGAGTCAGCGGTGGTCGAGCAATAGTGGTGACGGGACTATGTCTCCGTTCCCTCCTTCAGGGAACGAGGGTTACATACGTAACCGAAACGTTCCCTTTCAGTCACTCACGTTCGACGTAGTCGATGTGTTGACTGATTGGGATCCCAATTAAAACGCCTCTAGTGCTGCCACCTTCCAGTGCCTAGACAGAAGCCTCCTGATCTTTTGAGGCGGAGATGGGACAGGGCTTAGGCCAGGGAAGTCACTGCTGTTCCACAAGACCACTGGGAAAGCGTTCTCTTTCGTTGAAAAGGAATATGCTGCGGAAGCCACATCCTGCCTGAAGGGAGGTAACATGTGGAGAATACATGCTGGTTAGCATTTTTGGCTTCCATGAACCAGGCCAGGGGACCACAGACATACCTGAGGTGGGGCAGCGAGGTGGAGGACAGGGACCCGGCTCGGAAGGCCCGAAGGCGGCCCGAAGCAGAGCATCCTCCTCCATCCCTGAGCGGCCCGCTCAGGAATGCTTTCGCTGTCGCTTGCTACCAGGCTTGGCAGCGCCTGGAGCGGGCTGGGCGTCCCCACTGCGGCCGGCTCCATGCTGAGGCCTGGCTGGAGGCTGCTGCGGAGGCACAGCGGGTCGCCGGGGCAGGTGGGCCGGATGGCCTCTACCTGCGCTTGGGCTGCAGAGAACTGTTGGGTGCAGTTCTCCGCCGCGTGGCCGACCAGCTCAACCTGGGAAATTGGGGAGACCAGGAACCGAACCTTGTTCCCATCCGCCATATCAACCAGGCTGAGGCAATGATGGCGCTCCTGAACCTCTAAGGTGGACATCGCCAAACCAATTGCGCACGCCACGACACTCGTGCCCCGGTCGGCTGCAGTGCGGTGCTCACCTACGACCACACGGTCTGGGCTACCCTCATGCATGTCCATGAGTGCCCTGGCCTGATAGACCTGTAGCAGCGCCATGGCACGCAAAGAGGAGGCGGCTTACCCACAGGCTTTGTAAACTCTGCCCGTCGGAACGGACGAGAACTCACAGGCCTTAGGCCCTCTAACCAGCCGTCAACAAACACGTTTAGAAATGTGTTGCTGTTAAAACAGCAGTTGAGAGCTCAAAGCTTGCGATCACCGCTGCACTCGCGCTGTAGACACTACCAGCACTGGGAGAGTCTTCCAGAAGAACACCGACACACTCCCTCGTTGTAAACAACAGCATTCTTCAGAGACATCAAACGATCGGCACTGAAGCGGAAGGCAACTAGTGTGTGCATCCACTTCCGTATTTATATGTGGGGGCGGAGAGTGTGATGTAAATCACACACGCCAATTCCATTGGCTCGTTTCAATAGTACTCGAAGATGACTGGCTCCCTGGCGTGATCCCAATCAGTCGACATGTCGACTACATTGAACGTGAGCGACTGAAAGGGAACGTTTTTATTTAACTATTGTTTAGCATTTTAACTGATTATTTTATTAGGCTATATCAATATCAACCGCTCACCCTCCAACTATTTTAAGCCTGTCCCATGACCAAAAATGGATGTGGGAAGCGTTCTGGGGCACAGAGCAGAAAAAGGTAAAGGTAAAATAATAAGCGTAACCTATTATTCGATACTGGACTATTGTAATGCACTCCTGGCTGGTCTTCCAGCTTGCTCTGTCAAACCGCTGCAACTGATCCAGATGCTGCAGTGAGAGTGGTCTTTAATGAGCCGAGGAGAGCACACGTCACTCCTCTCCTCACAAAATTGCACTGGTTGCCAGTTGCTGCTCGCATTCAATTCAAGTCATTTGATGTTTGCCTACAGAACAACCACTGGCTCTACTCCCTTTTACCTAAACTCATTACTTCAGACTTACGTGCCATCCAGAAACCTGCGCTCTGCAAGCGAACGTCGTCTTGTGGTGCCATCTCAAAGAGGCACAAAATCTCTTTCTCAGACTTTTACCATGACTGTTCCCTGCTGGAGGAATGATCTGTCTAACTCAACCAGAGCTTCTGAGTCAGTAGCCACTTTCAAGAAACGGCTGAGGGCGCATCTTTTTCAGCAGCACTTGATCCAGTAATACTAACACTTTCTCCTCTATTCTATTTTTTTTTTTATAAAAAAAAAGAGAAAAAAAAGTACTGTGTTTAGATTAAACTGAGAGGGGTCATAGCACTTGCATATTGTTGTCCAACTGTTAGTTTAACTGTTTCTATTCTTCTCATTTGTAAGTCGCTTTGGATAAAAGCGTCTGCTAAATGAATAAATGTAAATGTCAATTATTTATTTAAAAAAAAAATGTATCAGTGTAAGTCTTTAAATTTATCAACATTTAACATTTAATAACTGTTAACTATGGTTCAACTTTGCATTTCATGGCTCGACATTTACTGTAAGCTTGTCCGGGAGAAGTTTTTTTTTGTTTGTTTTTTGAGGGGCAAGTGAAAGTGAATTTTACTTCAGTTTTTGTATATTTCTATGGCATCGCTGTCAAAGAGTAATTAACTGTAATTAGGAAGACACACTGAGCGCAGCGCTAGAAAGGGGCGGGGCTACACAAGTTTGCCTCTTATGAACAGTGATTTCACTGATAATAAACCTATACATAAAATACATTTACAACACAGTAAAATAAATGATGAACGCATGATAAATGTCTCCAAATAAGTTTTAATATGACCTAAACTTAGCAAATAGACAAAATCCACATCCTTAGATTTAGTCCTTGCACAGTACCTTGTGATTTAAAGCACACACAGTGAACAAACAAGGTTCACAACACAATGGAAATGCAACTTGGTTTTATTTTGTACATTTATGGCCAATGTAGTCAATATAGTCTATGTTTTTGATTTATTGTAAAAGTTTTTTTAAATCCTGGTTTTCTTGCTCAACACTGCTCTCTTGTGGTCAGGAGGCATTTCCTTTGTGCTGTGGATTCATTTCTTTGTTTCAACAGAAATAAACAAATTCCAAAAGCATAGAACAAAGCCAGCAGAAAACATGAAAACATTATTTCTGGTCACATATTTCTGATTCTAGGACATATTATGAAAATGAAAATCTCACATGCTTGGATATTATGTTTTTTTATTGACTTGCCCCTAAACAGCACATAAATTGATATCAACCATATTTATAAGCTTTAAACTTTAACATAGAGGAAGACATATTGTTTTACTTTATATTTTCATGTAACATATCAGTGTTTGTGTTGAGTCTTGAGGTTGTTAGAAATTTATATCTTGAAGATTTTGTAGGTCTGTATCTTGAAATTGTTTCAAGTTGTCTCTGTTTCTTGCATGAACAAACACCTTTAATAGTCCTTAAAAGTGACAAAGTGAATTCAAATTCATCATTAAATGAGTAGTTCACAGCCAAAAACATTATTTATTCACCCACATTTCATGATTTTGTTATTTCTGTAACATAACAATTGTAGTCACTATAAAGCTTTAAATGCAAGAGCTGTTAAAATATTCTTAATTGCTTTTTTAAAATAGCATACAGATATTATAGTGAGAATTTAAGAGCACAATGTCCAAATTTGGAGCCATCCAAATATAATTCAAAAGTATAATTTTACGAAAGAGCTCACCTATGATCACAATGATCAAAAGCCCATTTATGAAAGCAGATATGAAGATAATAATCTGCCAATGTGTCTGATTCTTCTCAATGTACTTCACCACTGTATGATTCTGGATATCAGTCGGTTCTATATAATATACAGTATATATTCAGCATCCATTGAAATGTTTAGTTACTTTACATGACAGTCTAAAAAGGATGCATTGTATAATAATTTGTATATGATCACTGAATGTTCACTCACCAATGATGTGTAGTCTGGTGCCGTCGCTGTATTTTGGAGGAGTGTCTGTGGTCAGACAGTAATAAAGTCCTAAATCATCAATAGTGACATTATTTATGAACAGGTGATGATTTCTTTGCACTGAATATTTTTGTCTAAATCTATTATTGAAGTAATGAGGAGCTGCAGATGCGAAAGAGCGTAATATCAGAACCGGAGAATCTGGAAGTTTCAGTAATAACCAGTTAACCTCCTTTACATTAAAATCACAGTTTATAGTCACATTTTGACCCAAATCTGTTAGTTGATCAGTTAAAGTCTCCGCAGCTTCACACCATATGAGCAGATCTATGAAATAGACACAACAGACACATTAAAAAGGATTATTATGTCATTAAACATTATAAATCAACTTATAAAGAAGAATAAAATATTCAATTAACTCACAGAGGTAAAGCTGCACAATCTTCATGATGTTAAAACACGTGTTTCTTTCACACGACTGTAGAGATGTAACTTTACCTCAGAGCTTTCAGAAGAATAGGGTGATGTAACCAGTCAAGAGGAAGTTAAAGGCAGGTTTGCTCTGGCCACACGTTTAGTTTTGTTGTCTATTTCTTCAAAATTCAACCATTGACCTATACATCATTTCTTGTCTTTAAAACAAAAAAATATTTATCTCTAATTCACTGCAGCAAAATGACCCAAGACACTGATAACAGCCCAGTTTTCTTTTTTTCAGTGTCATTCAAACACAAATATGATGTTTTCTTCAACTCTATTCTCGTTGTAACTCATGATTATTTACTCATAAGTTTGGATGAGGTTTTTAGTTTCTGTCTCTTGACAACATAAACAATATTTATCCTCGAGGCGAGTGAGTACTCTATGTATTTTAATTAATCTGGATTGAATTTCTATTTGCCTAGTACTTAGTACTTCTTTTAAACTAGAAAATAGTAGAAAGTGTGAAACTTATTTCTAACATTTGTTACACAATTTATTAATCTTTAAGTTAGTTGATACAAATTCAGCTGTTCATTGTTAGTTCATGTTAGCTCAGGTTCATTAAATAATATTAACAGATACAGATTGTGTTTTTAATAATGTACTTCAATACATTTCAATAACAATTAAATTAGCATGAACTAAAATTAATAACTGCTGTAGAAGTATTTCTTTTTTTTTATTGTTAGTTCATGATAAGTAATGAGGTTAACTTTAACAAATGATCATAATTGTAAAGTGTTATCATGGTGTTTCATGTCATGTTCACTTGGTTAAAGTTTAAACCACTTGATGCATGCGAGTGTGTGTGTGTGTGTGATCGTGTTGTTCATCAAGTGACTAAACCAGTGGAACATTCATTTGCACAAAACCACGCTTGTGTTAACCACAAAAAAGAAAACTGTGCAGAAGTTAGATGTTTTTAAATATGTGAAAAAAATATAAAAAACAATTAATATGCATGCAAAAAATATCTTTAGATTTATTGACATTTGTTTTCTTGACTTCAAGCTTTGTCAAATCTCTGTAAAAAAAATAAACTAGCAGAAAATGTCATAATTTAAAATTGTTTTATGTGATGTGATTTAATATCAAGAATAACTCATTTTTTTGCTGATGAAAAAAAAGCTGCTTCAGCCCCAAGAAAGCTCATTTGTCATGTGATTTACAACTTTTACTGCTGAACATGTCAGCGCACTTATAACTCATAAATGGCAATTAAAATCCACACATTTAAAACATAATAACAGTAAATTTTATTTTGTAAAAAAAAGAAGAAAAAAAAAAAGCATATGTAGGTACACTTTGTATTCATAATGTGTATCACATCCTACATTGGCTGTAGACAGTCGTGCTCTGCTCCTGACTAGACCTGGTGTTACTGGAGCACATGAAGAAATCAACTTCAGCACACTGAAAGAGACCATATTATATATGAATGGACATATACAGTATATTAGACAATGTACAGTCAGCTGGTCATAAACATTTCAGATCATTTAACCCTCTGAGGTCTATGGGTTTTTTGGGGTCCTTGAGGTGTTCTGACATGCTCTGACATTTGTGCTTTTTTCAGTTATTTATAAACATGTTAATGGCAAAGGTGTAAAATCACTCTATATAGCACAAACGGGGCTACCGTAATATGTGAGCAACATGTATGTACATGTTTGTATTTTTGAGAGAATATTGCTTATGCATGGTTATTGAAAAAACTAAAACTTAAAGTGTCTGAAATAAGGCCACAAAACACATACTAAATATGTGTCCACAAGACTTTTGACTAATGAGTGTTGTTGCCTCGAATTTTTGCTTCAAAATGATCTGAAAATCATCCTGCCTAATCATTTACACAAAACAATACATTGATTTAAATTTATAAGACACCTTTTGTTTGGAAAGGCAATATGCGTGGAGGCGTGTTCACACCTGAGAAGACAAAGGCCGGATAATGAGCCCTATAATGAGCTGCATATTAATTAGCCCTTTCACACAGGTGTGTCACAGGATCCCAAAGAACGCAAGGACAAAAGAAATTATCTATATATACATATTTTACAATTAGAAATTGTAACCAATTACAAATAGGTTACAATTACAACAACAATTACAATTTTAACAATATTTCAAGTGTATTTCTTTGTAAAAAGTATACATTTTATCATACGTATTAAAAAAGGTAAGGATTCATTAGTTTGAATATTGGAACAAACACTATAATAACATCTTAGTTGATAATTCAATATACCTACTTTATTTTTGACAAAACATCATACTATAGTATATTTAACTATGAGCAGAAATTGGTGAACAAAAGCTTAACTATTTAATGTGACAGTAGTCTTTTTTTACAGTCAAAACTTTATAATCTATCCAAAACTAATCACAAAATCTTGTCTAAACATTCATATTTAATCTGTAACATATTGTGTATGATATATTAGTATATACATGTGAATTTGCAGCTTGTTGCTTATACAGACATTTTATTTCAACATATTTCAGTCTATTTTTACTCATCTTAGTAGGCTATAGCAATATAGTTTGGATGTGTTCATGTAAACATAACGTTTACTAATGT
This sequence comes from Gila robusta, assembly GCA_030770095.1. Lineage (NCBI taxonomy): Eukaryota > Metazoa > Chordata > Actinopteri > Cypriniformes > Leuciscidae > Gila > Gila robusta. Next base: position 405,382 of record JAVALU010002437.1, read on the forward strand.
AGGTGCGAGAGTGAATGAACGGCACAGACACGCGCTGTATAACTGTAGTAAACAAAGCGCACGCGCCTGTGTCGTTCATTCATCATTTAGCCTACACACAGACACGCAATTCATATTTAAACAGTCTTTTTGCGGTTTACAGTCAGACACTATTCAATATTGCGATTAGAACAAAGCACTTAAGAATAAATGACTTACTACATCAGCTGGATCCGTTACTCCTCGAAATGAAACTACCAGAACTTCTTGTAGCCTACATTTTCCAGGGTTATTAGATAGTATTATTCCTCACAGCGAAAGGATACGCTGTGTACACAGCTGTACAATATACTTACTAAACACAATGTGTTTTATAATCCAGCTGGTGGGCGTTGGCATGTTTGAATGGCTTGCCTTAGATCATTTGCGTTTGAATACCGGCGCGCTGTCCGTGGGCGTGGCACATTAACGCGTAATGAGGTATAATGAGCTGGAAAGAAAAATACTGACATCTCTCTCTTTTCATACAGATTACATAAACTGAGAATATTTGTTTTGTATATAAATTAATGGTAACACTTTACGGTAAGGGTACATGAATTATCATGAATTCAGGTATAAATTCATGAATGAATTAGGCATTAATTCATGCATTAATATCTCATGAATCATCAGGAACTAACACGAGTTCAACGTTTTTCATTCATGACTTCATGGATGAACAACACCTTAATTAAAACATTAAATAAGATGAGTACATCATCATGAATTATGATTTATTACGCATGATCATGATGTTTTCTTTGTTCACAAAAAAATGTGTCTTTACTATCCATTGTGGATAAAGCTACAGTTATGGTACATGAATCATCATGAACTCATGCATAAAAAAAGCAATAATTCATGCATGCAAGACTACTCTTCGAATTATTAATACAAAAATCCACATTACCTCATGCATGCATACAGGCTAGAACAGTATATCAATTAATGTGAGAACTGTTTTTCTGAATTATGATCTGAGTTTCCAAGCATGTTCATGTCTTCTTCATAGCCTGTAAATGGACAGACCCCAAAATTGGCCAATCACAGCAAATAGCACACAAATTCTGTTAACATTCAAATACAGTCCTCATTAACTAAGCATAATCTTTTAATGACTTCATCATGTGTGTGGCCCCTCAACTAAAGTGATGACTTGGTCTTTTGAAACACTGATGAACAATGTGTTTTCATTATGATCTGAGTTACCCAGCATGTTCATGTCTTCATAATAGCCTGCAGGTAAATGCAGACCCCAAAATAGACCAATCCCAGCTCATAGCAAATCAATTCTGTTGACATGCAGTAGTCATTATCAACTAAGCATTATCTTTTAATGACTTCATCATGTGTGTGGCCCCTCAACTAAAGTGATGACTTGGTCTTTTGAAACACTGATGAACAATGTGTTTTCATTATGATCTGAGTTACCCAGCATGTTCATGTCTTCATAATAGCCTGCAGGTAAATGCAGACCCCAAAATAGACCAATCCCAGCTCATAGCACATCAATTCTGTTGACATTCAAATACAGTAGTCATTATCAACTAAGCATTATCTTTTAATGACTTCATCATGTGTGTGGCCCCTCAACTAAAGTGATGACTTGGTCTTTTGAAACACTGATGAACAATGTGTTTTCATTATGATTCGAGTTATCTAGCATGTTCATGTCTCTTCCCAAGTATTGCTGTTGATTGAACTGGTATACTGTTTCAGAATAAACAGCATGGTCTCATTGTTAATACGTAGGTATTAATACGTTATTTTCAAAGATAGAAAACGTACTTTTTTGTACGTTTGGATAGATGCTGAAACGTATAATATGGACATATCTGCAACATTTAAACGTAACATTATTACGATTTTACAGCTACAAAACGTTATTTACGTATATTCCATATCATAAAGATATCTGTATAATTTCCCTTTTACCATGCATTTTATAGATAAATGTAAGATCCCTTAACCCTATTCCCAAACCTAAACATAAACATTTTATACAGAATATAAAAAGGATAAAACGTAATGGACAGAGATGTGTAGAGAAATGGCAGTTTTATTAACAATATAGCATTAAAATATATTTTGAGCCACTAATCCTACCCATAACCATTCCTTAAAACTACGTAACGTTAGACTACAATTATGAAGAAAAACATAACAGACAGACAAGTATAATCACAATAATTTATTTATTTATTGCGAAAATGTCAAAACCGGTACCAAAAGTCGTTCACATGATGATGTGTTGGAGTCGCAGTCCTCTCTAGCAATATTATAATTTTGTATGAGGTACAGAGCAGATTTAAGTTAAGTTAATAATCCATGAAAATGTTAATCCGGCTTCGGTTCGCTCTGTGAAGGCGCGCACGCTTTTCCATTTCAAATGTACTAGTACACCGTCACCGACTGAAACACGGCATGTCGCAATCTGTGACGAAGCAGGGAAGAGCCAATGAGCGTTTGATATCACTACCGTAAAACATGACGTAACGCTTCTTGACGGCGCAATTTTTGAATTTGAATTCATCACCGGCGCGGGATTTGACTTTTACGGTCGCTGCTGAGAAATGGAGATGAAGATCACTGGATAAAAGGCTGAATTTGGATCTGTTTCTTGCAAACAACGTATGGATTCTAAAGATTTGGATTACAACAAACTAATAAAATTGATGTCTTTTGTGAATTTATGTTGTGTTTTATAGGAGAAAACGCTTTTTGTGTCTCACAGTAAATAAAAATGGTTAAACGAGTAAAGAAGGTATTTTTAAGGTTTTAAAGTGTTGGCCTATTCTTGTTTAACACCATGCAGGCAAAACGAGCAAAATGTTCATATTTATGAGTATTATATTAATAAATGCGACTGAAAACTTAATTGATAAGACAGTTGAATACAATAGAGTCGTTTCTGCGTGTATAAAACGTAAATAAACGTACGTATGATAGAACTAACTTACACTTTACGTAAAAATACACACGTATTCTCATGAGATCAAAGCAGTAAAGTTAAGATCAAAGTCCATTGTTTGCAAAGGCTTGAACGTTCATGTTCATATTCATGTCATTTCACATTTCACATCAGTGTTTCAAAAGACCAAGTCATCACTTTAGTTGAGGGGCCACACACATGATGAAGTCATTAAAAGATAATGCTTAGTTGATAATGACTACTGCATGTCAACAGAATTGATTTGCTATGAGCTGGGATTGGTCTATTTTGGGGTCTGCATTTACCTGCAGGCTATTATGAAGACATGAACATGCTGGGTAACTCAGATCATAATGAAAACACATTGTTCATCAGTGTTTCAAAAGACCAAGTCATCACTTTAGTTGAGGGGCCACACACATGATGAAGTCATTAAAAGATTATGCTTAGTTAATGATGACTGTATTTGAATGTTAACAGAATTTGTGTGCTATTTGCTGTGATTGGCCAATTTTGGGGTCTGTCCATTTACAGGCTATGAAGAAGACATGAACATGCTTGGAAACTCAGATCATAATTCAGAAAAACAGTTCTCACATTAATTGATATACTGTTCTAGCCTGTATGCATGCATGAGGTAATGTGGATTTTTGTATTAATAATTTGAAGAGTAGTCTTGCATGCATGAATTATTGCTTTTTTTATGCATGAGTTCATGATGATTCATGTACCATAACTGTAGCTTTATCCACAATGGATAGTAAAGACACATTTTTTTGTGAACAAAGAAAACATCATGATCATGCGTAATAAATCATAATTCATGATGATGTACTCATCTTATTTAATGTTTTAATTAAGGTGTTGTTCATCCATGAAGTCATGAATGAAAAACGTTGAACTCGTGTTAGTTCCTGATGATTCATGAGATATTAATGCATGAATTAATGCCTAATTCATTCATGAATTTATACCTGAATTCATGATAATTCATGTACCCTTACCGTAAAGTGTTACCAAATTAATTAATTTAAAAGAAGAGAGTTCAAGCTTCATTATGGAAAAACACTCGTGCCTGTATGACAAGTATTCGCGGAATTACAGTTAATTTTCGGACGCGTTTCAGAATGGACTTAACTGACAGAGAGAAGGCAGAACGCGCATCATGTTTGTTTTTCTTTATGTGGCGAAAAGCACAACACTTTGTTTTTATTGTGAGTATCCACAAAAAAAATAGACACTTATTAGATCCTGATGATGTACAACACTTAATATGTAAAATCAAAATCAACAGAGTATTTTGAGTTTCTTTTGCACTGATAAGAAAAAAAGCGAGACGACCTCAGAGGGTTTTAATGAATCTTGTGCATGCAGCTTGAAGTTGCACTGTAAGAATCACCAGGATAATAGAGGACAAAATAAGATAACATATATTAATATTGAAGATCTTACCTGTGGATTATTTGAGTTTTGAGCTGCAGATTTTCCAGTTGCATCAATGAAGCTCTTCACCATACCTGAAACAACACTGAATATGAAACATCACTGAATACACACATTGTAACAGTCCAAGAGCTGATTCACAGAGAATGTGTTTTACTGTGAAAAATGTGAGATGCAGAAAAAAGGGTCGAGAGAGATGCGGTTTTTAAAAGTTGAACTTTTTTAGGCATTTTTATAACGCCATGTCTCGCATGAGACGCTGAAAAAGAAGACAGACGTGAGCGCAGCGGTTGAACACATTTAGTGTGTGTTTACATAAAAAAAACACACAAAAGTATCGCAGTGGAATAGAAAAACACGTTCTGTGTGAACCGGATACATTTTGTAGATCTAGAGTTTGTCTCCTTGTAGTTCACTGACACTTTTACTGTAGTAAAACAAGAACAGACCTATTAATGCAATGATCAGAAGCACATTCAGCAGGACAGATATGATGATGGTCATATTTCTCCATGGTATCTGGTGTTGTGGAGCGTCTGTAATATTCTTTTGGACAAAGTCTGTAAAAGGTTTGTAGTTCAATCTTTCAATTTCAGTCTTTAACAGAACAATAAAACTATTATTCTTCATACAGTATATTCAATATGGAATCCATCATGTGGTTTATAAAGACATATGATATAATAAAATAACTTACCGCTGATGTAGATTTTGGTGCCGTTGTTGAATTTTAGTGGTTTAGTTTTTACACAAAAATAAACTCCTAATTCATCAATGGTGATATTTTTGATGAACAGAGTACTGTTAGTTTTCACTGAGTATTTGTGTATAAAGCTGCTGTTTTCATTTTTAGGTCCTTCATATGTGCTGCTGTAAGAGCGTAAGATAAACAATGGAGGATCCGGTAATTTCAGTTTGTACCAGTAAATCTCCTTTATATCAAGATCACAGGTTATATTCACATCAGATCCTAAAGTTACTGGTATATTTGTTAGACTCTCTGTGGCTTGATACAACATGAACAGATCTATGACAGAAAGAAAAACACAATTATTGAGATATAAAATCAAAATAAATCTGACTCAATCAAATGTGACATGAGAAACTCACAGATCTGCAGCTGTATGATCTTCATGATCTGATCCAGATGAATAATATCTGCTATGATCATTCAAACATCTCGTACTGTGAGCGGAAACACAAACCTCGACCACACAGACTAAAGGGGAAGTCAGAGATGCTTCTCTGAGAACATGATCATTCTTAGTGCTTTAAATCAACAAGTATAGAAGATACAGTGTGTGTAAATATGCCAGTGTGTTTTATTTGAATATACAGATGTGTGAATTTTGATTTGCTCCTCAAAAAAACACAATCATATAAAATTGTATTTATTTATTTTTGCTACTATACAGGTGACATATCAGATTGAGCTTTGACTAAAATGCCATTGCAAAGGCTCATGCTTAAAGAAAACATCTGATGATATCTTTATGACAACCGTTTGGAATTAGCATGCGGGATTTTCATCACACACACAAACGGGTATAAATACGGAAGTGGATGCACGCACTTGTTGCTTTTTCGCTGAAGAGCCGAGCGTAACTCGGAGTCAGCGGTGGTCCAGCAATAGTGGTGACGGGACTATGTCTCCATTCCCTCCTTCAGGGAACGAGGGTTACATACGTAACCGAAACGTTCCCTTTCAGTCACTCACGTTCAACGTAGTCGATGTGTCGACTGATTGGGATCCCAGTTAAAACCACGCCACTAGTGCTGCCACCTTCCAGTGCCTAGACAGAAGCCTCCTGATCTTTTGAGGCGGAGATGGGACAGGGCTTAGGCCAGGGAAGTCACTGCTGTTCCACAAGACCACTGGGAAAGCGTTCTCTTTCGTTGAAAAGGAATACGCTGCGGAAGCCACATCCTGCCTGAAGGGAGGTAACATGTGGAGAATATATGCTGGTTAGCATTTTTGGCTTCCACGAACCAGGCCAGGGGACCACAGACGTACCCGAGGTGGGGCAGCGAGGTGGAGGACAGGGACCCGGCTCGGAAGGCCCGAAGGCGGCCCGAAGCACAGCATCCTCCTCCATCCCTGAGCGGCCGACTCAGGAATGCTTTCGCTGTTGCTTGCTACCAGGCTTGGCAGCGCCTGGAGCGGGCTGGGCGTCCCTACTGCGGCCGGCTCCATGCTGAGGCCTGGCTGGAGGCTGCTGCGGAGGCACAGCGGGACGCCGGGGCAGGATGTGCCGGATGGCCTCCACCTGCGCTTGGGCTGCAGAGAACTGTTGGATGCAGTTCTCCACCGCGTCGCCGACCAGCTCAACCTGGGAAATTGGGGAGACCAGGAACCGAACCTTGTCCGCATCCACCATATCAACCAGGCTGAGGCAATGATGGCGCTCCTGAACCTCTAAGGTGGACATCGCCAGACCGATCACGCATGCCACGACACTCGTGCCCCGGCGGGCGAGGTCGGCTGCAGTGCGGTGCTCACCTACGAGCACGCGGTCTGGGCTACCCTCGTGCATGTCCATGAGTGCCCTGGCCTGATAGACCTGTAGCAGCGCCATGGCACGCAAAGAGGAGGCGGCTTACCCACAGGCTTTGTAAACTCTGCCCGTCGGAACGGACGAGAACTCACAGGCCTTAGGCCCTCTAACCAGCCGTCAACAAACACGTTTAGAAATGTGTTGCTGTTAAAACAGCAGTTGAGAGCTCAAAGCTCGCGATCACCGCTGCACTCGCGCTGTAGACACTACCAGCACTGGGAGAGTCTTCCAGAAGAACACCGACACACTCGCTCGTTGTAAACAACAGCATTCTTCAGAGACATCAAACGATCGGCACTGAAGCGGAAGGCAACTAGTGTGTGCATCCACTTCCGTATTTATACGTGGGGGCGGAGAGTGTTTTGTAAATCACACACGCCAATTCCATTGGCTCGTTTCAATAGTACTCGAAGATGACTGGCTCCCTGGCGTGATCCCAATCAGTCGACACGTCGACTACATTGAACGTGAGCGACTGAAAGGGAACGTTTTTATTTAACTATTGTTTAGCATTTTAACTGATTATTTTATTAGGCTATATCAATATCAACCGCTCACCCTCCAACTATTTTAAGCCTGTCCCATGACCAAAAATGGATGTGGGAAGCGTTCTGGGGCACAGAGCAGAAAAAGGTAAAGGTAAAATAATAAGCGTAACCTATTATTCGATACTGGACTATTGTAATGCACTCCTGGCTGGTCTTCCAGCTTGCTCTGTCAAACCTCTGCAACTGATCCAGATGCTGCAGTGAGAGTGGTCTTTAATGAGCCGAGGAGAGCACACGTCACTCCTCTCCTCACAAAATTGCACTGGTTGCCAGTTGCTGCTCGCATTAAATTCAAGTCATTTGATGTTTGCCTGCAGAACAACCACTGGCTCTACTCCCTTTTACCTAAACTCATTACTTCAGACTTACGTGCCATCCAGAAACCTGCGCTCTGCAAGCGAACGTCGTCTTGTGGTGCCATCTCAAAGAGGCACAAAATCTCTTTCTCAGACCTTTACCATGACTGTTCCCTGCTGGAGGAATGATCTGTCTAACTCGACCAGAGCTTCTGAGTCAGTAGCCACTTTCAAGAAACGGCTGAAGACGCATCTTTTTCAGCAGCACTTGATCCAGTAATACTAACACTTTCTCCTCTATTCTATTTTTTTTATTAAAAAAAAGTACTGTGTTTAGATTAAACTGAGAGGGGTCATAGCACTTGCATATTGTTGTCCAACTGTTAGTTTAACTGCTTCTATTCTTCTCATTTGTAAGTCGCTTTGGATAAAAGCGTCTGCTAAATGAATAAATGTAAATGTAAATTATTTATTTTAAAAAAAAATGTATCACTGTAAGTCTTTAAATTGATCAACATTTAACATTTAATAACGGTTAACTATGGTTCAACTTTGCATTTCATGGCTCGACATTTAAGCTTGTCCGGGAGAAGTTTTTTTTGTTTGTTTTTTGAGGGGCAAGTGAAAGTGAATTTTACTTCAGTTTTTGTATATTTCTATGGCATCGCTGTCAAAGAGTAATTAACTGTAATTAGGAAGACACACGAGCGCAGCGCTGAAAAGGAGCAGGGCTACACAAGTTTGCCTCTTGTGAACAGTGATTTCACTGATAATAAACCTATACATAAAATACATTTACAACGCAGTAAAATAAATGATGAACTCATGATAAAGGTCTCCAAATAAGTTTTAATATGACCTAAACTTAGCAAATAGACAAAATCCACATCCTTAGATTTAGTCCTTGCACAGTACCTTGTGATTTAAAGCACACACAGTGAACAAACAAGGTTCACAACACAATGGAAATGCAACTTGGTTTTATTTTGTACATTTATGGCCAATGTAGTCAATATAGTCTATGTTTTTGATTTATTGTAAAAGTTTTTTTTTTTTAAATCCTGGTTTTCTTGCTCAACACTGCTCTCTTGTGGTCAGGAGGCATTTCCTTTGTGCTGTGGATTCATTTCTTTGTTTCAACAGAAATAAACAAATTCCAAAATCATAGAACAAAGCCAGCAGAAAACATGAAAACATTATTTCTGGTCACATATTTCTGATTCTAGGCCATATTATGAAAATGAAAATCTCACATGCTTGGGTATTATGTTTTTTATTGACTTGCCCCTAAACAGCACATAAATTGATATCAACCATATTTATAAACTTTAACATAGAGGAAGACATATTGTTTTACTTTATATTTTCATGTAACATATCAGTGTTTGTGTTGAGTCTTGAGGTTGTTCGAAATTCATATCTTGAAGATTTTGTAGGTCTGTATCTTGAAATTGTTTCAAGTTGTCTCTGTTTCTTGCATGAACAAACACCTTTAATAGTCCTTAAAAGTGACAAAGTGAATTCAGATTTATCATTAAATGAGTAGTTCACAGCCAAAAACATTATTTATTCACCCACATTTCATGATTTTGTTATTTCTGTAACAACAATTGTAGTCACTATAAAGCTTTAAAATGCAAGAGCTGTTAAAATATTCTTAATTGCTTTTTTAAAATAGCATACAAATATTATAGTGAGAATTTAAGAGCACAATGTCCAAATTTGGAGCCATCCAAATATAATTCAAAAGTATAATTTTACGAAAGAGCTCACCTATGATCACAATGATCAAAAGCCCATTTATGAAAGCAGATATGAAGATAATAATCTGCCAATGTGTCTGATTCTTCTCAATGTACTTCACCACTGTATGATTCTGGATATCAGTCGGTTCTATATAATATACAGTATATATTCAGCATCCATTGAAATGTTTAGTTACTTTACATGACAGTCTAAAAAGGATGCATTGTATAATAATTTGTTGTATATGATCACTGAATGTTCACTCACCAATGATGTGTAGTCTGGTGCCGTCGCTGTATTTTGGAGGAACGTCTGTGGTCACACAGTAATAAAGTCCTAAATCATCAATAGTGACATTATTTATGAACAGATGAGGTTTTATTTGCACTGAATATTTTTGTCTAAATCTATTATAGAAGTAATGAGGAGCTGCAGATGAGAAAGTGCGTAATATCAGAACCGGAGAATCTGGTAGTTTCAGTAATAACCAGTTAACCAGATTGAGAGGGAACGTGATGACGTATTGACGTAGTGTGTGTGTGTGTGCGTTGGGTGCGAAAATTCAACATGGCAGCGCGCCGCTGCTAGAAAAAAGATAACACTTTTTTTTTTTTCCCTCTTCTCTCTCTCTCGTTTTTTCCGTAACAACATCACCCGCTTTAAACCTAATTCAAAACCTGGATTTCAACTCGGACCTGGACCAACTGGAGGATTACATTGACCATCACTTCAACAGACTCTGTACAATGGGCCGATCACGCAAAGCCAAAAAACCACGCACCTCGGATTCTCCCTCATCAACCGATTCACCGCCATCACCAACATCACCAGCATCCACTCCTACCAAAACAAACTGCTGTTCCGACATACTTTTATCAATCAACGAGCGCTTATCTAACTTGGATTCTAGACTCTCACTAATCGAAGTACTACACAAAGAATTTCAAAACCTCCGCCATAGCCTGGAATACAGTCAACAACAAGTCGATTCGCTCACAGAAGAAAACAAATCACTGAAAAGCTCCGTGGACACACTCACTGCAAAACTTTCCACTGTAAGCACTCAACTCACCTCCATCATCGCTGAGAACAAAACCATGCAAGAAACCATCCTGGATATACAGTCACGAAGTATGAGAGACAATCTAATCTTTTCCGGCATTCCCGAATCATCCACCGAAGACTAAGGATGGCTGGCGCGAAACAGACGTTCCGAAGCTTTGCGAGATCCCGAAGCAAAGATGATTCGAAACACTGATCCGAAGCGTGATTCAAAACACCCACGTCACGTGACAACGGCTAAATGAAGCGTCTAAGTGTTTCATCAGGTGGAGTGCTCCGCCGAATCAGGGTTTCATTGATTGGTCGGTTCGGGAACAAATCACACAATCACACAGTATAAAAGTTTTGTCAACGCATTTTCATATCGTGGGTTTTTGTGAGAGGAGTTTGGTTTTGAGATAGCGGATTTTTGGTGATATAGTGACATTTATAGTGCGATTTGTTTAGTCATATTTAGGATTTAATTTACATTTACACATTGACTTAGAGACACACAGAGTAGGCTACATATAGTGACACATTAATAGATGCATTGATAGAAATATATATATATATATATATATATAGATTAATAGATAGATACATATATTACAGATACATATAGATTATTAGATAGATAGGCTACATATAAAATAGATAGATAGATAGATAGATAGATAGATAGATAGATAGAAATGGAGGCTCCACAGAAGAGATGCCGTACATCTGTGGTGTGGGAGCATTTCCATTTGGAAACCCCAAATAAAGTGAGATGTGTGTATTGTGATCGGCAGCTAGCCTACTGCAACAATACATCATCCATGATGCGCCATTTGAGGAGCATTCATCCTGCCATTCTGCAGGGTGCAGAGGATGGTAGTGTTCCCCCTGTACCAAGGCCTGCTACTGACACTGCTGGGCCATCTAAGCAAGGTATGCATTGTTTTATGATTTGTTACTAATTGCCGTTTTCTTTTAATTCAGAACCACAAATGTCAACATCAGGCCCATCATCATCAACACCAGTTGAAACACAAGACAGTTTATGGGAACATTTTGACAATCGTATCCGTGAGACCCAGATGATACACAATCCTACAGCTGATGCCACAGTGGAAGTGAAAAAATACCTCAGCGATGCGTTTTTGCCCAGAACTCATGATCCTCTAACTTACTGGAAAGAGAGAGCAGTAATCTTTCCTCATTTGTATGTCCTAGCTAAAAAATATCTTTGTATGCCAGCAACAAGTGTCCCTTGTGAGAGAATTTTTTCAAAGGCTGGAGAAATTATCTGTAAAAAAAGAAGCAGGCTGAGTCCTTCAACAGCAGAGAAATTAATATTTTTGAATAAAAATCTATAAGAAAGGGAGACATTGTGGCTTGATTTATTTTTATTAATATTCATTTTTCATGACCAAAATCACATTATGCAATGTGAAGAGACTACAGGTTACAAGCTTCATATATTACAAAAATACAATAATAAAAAAAAAAAAAAACACATTTTTTTATTAGCTCTTTGTAAAGGTTGTTTCAGATCAACACCTGCAAGTGACCACTAGGTGTCACCGTGGAGACGGGTTTCGGATTGATTCGAAGCCTCGAAACAAAATGGCGCATTTGCTTCGACTGTTTCATTGCTTCACGAAGCCTCGATCTGCCCATCACTACCGAAGACCCCGAAAAATCTGTTAAGGACTTCATGGTTAACCAGCTCAAACTTACACCAGAGGCTGTGGAGCACATCACCTTCCATCACGTTCACCGTTTAGGACAGAAACCCATCAACTCCACCCGTTCCCGGCCCATCATCGCCAAATTTGAACATTTCAAGCAAAAAGTACTGGTTCAGCGACAAGGACGGCAGCTAAAAGGAACCCATTACGGACTCAACGACCAATATCCACAAGAAATCATCCGCAGACGTAAACTACTTTTCCCCATCCGTAAGACAATGATCAATCAAGGTAAAAAAGCAATCATCACAGTGGACAAATTATATATTGATGGACAATTGTTTAGAGACAAAGACACTACTCCCTGGCTTTACTAATTATTGAAATTAGCAATGTTACATTTCCAATCCGTTTATGCCCAATTTATATTCAATTCATAATCTTCATATTCTTTAATTAAACCACTTGCACCACGCACGCACATTGTATTCTAAATGCACCTAAATAGCCTTGTTCACTGTTTATATGTTCTGTTGTTGGTTATAGTTTATCTATGTTTTCCCTGTTTTATTTGTCATTTGGTGTTATAGATTTACACACACACACACACACACACACCCACACACACACACAACCACATTCACATCCATACACACAGACTTATACTCATACAAGGTAACTATGAAATATACATTATAGGTTCATGCAATTGAAATTCTTAACTTGGAATATTCGTGGAGTTGGTTCACAAACAAAAAAAAATAAAGTTTTAAATTACCTAAAAAATACACAAGCAGATATATGTCTAATACAGGAAACACACCTCTCACAATATACACAAAACAGCTTAAAAACTACTCATTTTAACCACTGTTTTTCCTCCCACTATAATTCAAAACAAAGAGGAGTATGCATCTTAATAAACAAAAAAATACAGTTTAACCACCATACAACCATTTCAGATCCTGAAGGCCGTTTTATCATTATTAACATTTCAATCAATAATAATCCAATTACAATTGGCAACATTTATGGACCAAACTCTGATGATTCATCTTTCTTTACAAATTTCTTTTCCTCTCTCTCAAACATTTCCAACGGTCCAATAATTATAGGGGGAGACTATAACACTGTAATCAATCCATCATTTGACAGGTCAAAACATACAGGGAAATCTTGGCAGTCCTCTAAAACAATAAAACAGTTCATGAGTGATTTTGGTCTTGGTGATGGTTGGAGGCTACAACACCCACTCGCCAGAGAATACACCTTTTATTCTAATGTCCACCAAACCTACTCCCGCATTGATTTCTTTCTAACCAGTAATTCAATCATACCAAATATCTTAGAAACCAAAATTCATCCGATCATTATTAGTGACCATTCTCCAGGAACTCTTACATGGAATCCATCTGCAATACCAAAGCACCCCACCAGATGGCGTTTTAATACATCACTCTTGAAAGATCCAGAATTTGACAGCTATTTCAAGAGAGAGTGGACGTCCTTCCTTGAAATAAATGACTCTCTAAAGTCGTCAGCATCACTGCTCTGGGAAACATAGAAAGTAGTTTTACGGGGAAAAATTATATCATATTCAGTACATAAAAAAAAAAAGGACAGAAAAAGAAGTCCAACTGGAAGAAAGAATAAAAGAATTAGAAATTGTACATGCAAATAATCAATCAGAAAGCATCTATAAAGAAATCAGAGAAAAAAAAAATTACTTAATGAAATAATAAACAAAAGAAACCAGTTTCTGATTCACAGGCTCCGTCAAGAAACTTTTCACCATAGCAATAAATCCGGAAAATATTTAGCCAGTCAAATTAAAAGAAATAAAGAAAGAACAGCTATAACCTCCATCAGAAACTCGGCAGGGAAGCTAACCAATTCACCAGTTGAGATAAACAAGATATTTCAAGATTACTATGTGTGGCGGGTGGAAACTTTTCGTTGGTAAAAGGGAAACTTCTTCTCGCCCTTGGGGGAGTGAAGCCCCTTTTTAACCTGTTCAGCGTCTTAAATTTTAATGAAAACACCAACTACGCCACCCAGGGAGTTTCACCCCGGGAAATAGAGTTAAACTAGCTCAATGAGTAACTCTCCAAATTTACAGGAAGCACACAGGTTCGGTTCATGCATGAAGCCAGAGACGCAGTTCCAGTAAAACAATAATTTTATTTAGATCATTAAAATGGACATCAAATATAAAGTAGGTTTCACACTAACACAAAAAAAGAAAAGAAAAAAAAGGAAAACGAGTGCTGAGGCCTTACCATTGGAGGAAGCCGGGTCAGAATGTGTGGGACCTCAGGGGTTAAGGATTCCCTAATCACACGTACACACCAAAGTAACCACACTCCAAATACACAATAACAAAAGGGAAACAGCACACAGGAGGAGACCCCACCACCAAGGACACCGACGCCACCACTTCTGGCACTCAGCACTAAAAGAAAACACATTCAATTAATAAAGACAGAAATCACACAATATACCAAAACGAATCAAACGAAAACAACAAAAAAAACAATCTTCTCTATAAACACTTAAACCAAAGAAACAAACTAATCAAAATCACTTAATCATAATCAAGCAACAAACACCGTTCACACACATACACACATACATTAATAACGCTGATAGGCCAGAAAAAGGCCAAACCGTCGGCTGTATCACAGTCACTGAAATACAGAATGACCAAACGCCCAATTGCGCGATGAATCCTGCGCTATAAAGTGCATCAAAGAGTCCCGAGGCCGGAATGAACTCCTCTAGCTCTTCCTCATGAACAGTCGGTCAGTACACCGGAATCAGTTAAAACAGAGCAATCCGTAGAGACAGAACAGCAGCATAGCGGGAAATGAGAGACTTGTGCAGGAACCGGCGCCAGCAAGCGCTTCACGGTCCCGTCAGGGAGCTGCGCATATATACTAATCGTGTCGTTTAGTACAGCTACACGAAACCAACAGCACCACGCAACCCGGTTCCGTTACAGGAAAGATCGGTTTGTGACAGGAGAAACACTGTTTGATAACCGTAACTGCACCACGAACACGAGGACCCACCACGAAAATGTGCCTCTGATGGCAAAACCATAAAGTGTCACACAAGCCACCCTCTGCCCATATAGCATGCAGTTCAGTCCTGATTGGTCCAGAGAGTATGACCTACACCTGCTGCAGTCAATCAACCCGCTACAATCTACCCCAACCATTGAATCGTCGCCCCGACGATTGGACACACCACAAATTTAACCCCAGCTACTTCTAGGGTCTAGAAAAGGCCAACACAGAATTAGCCAGAGGGTCCGGGAGGTCCACTGCACCACCTTCTGCTTCCCCCACGGCCCTCGGGAGATGATTAATATTAGAATGGTGGCCCGCTGTTGATCGGGCTGTCCGACGAACTGCCACTTTGCCGAAATCAGGAGGGGTAGCCAGTGGAATTACATCCGCAGGACTAGGAGCCCTAGCGGCCTCCAGAACCGGGGATACTGGGTTAGTTCGGGTTCGTTCTACCACAGGAGGCCCCTCCCCAAGAACTAGCACCTCATTGTCACCAAAGTACTCCTCTTCTGACTCGTTGTGGTCGAAGGGGGGTGACGGAAAGGCCACAGCAGCCCCAGAAGGGTCTAACCTGACCACAGCCTTCAGCAAGGCACGATTAACATGCCTGGACTTAGTGGGATCGTCAACAGGCGCTATGGTGTACACGGCTCCACCTTCAGCCGGTGCCCTCAGAACTCTATATGACGTAGAATCAAACAGATCTTGGATCTTATGACGACCCCGGGTATTGAAGTTCCGCAACCACACCAACTGGCCTACTTTCAAAGGGTGGTCTCGAACATGCTGATCATAATTCCTCTTACGACGCTCAGCCGCACCTCTTAGCCTTTCCCCAGCCCCTTCAAAGGCTATCCGTAAGCGGGTCTGATGTTCTTGGATCCAGTCATGGGTGCTGCCACCAAAAGGGTCCTGTACTCGACCTAACAAGAAATCGACTGGAAGCCTGGGCTCTTGCCCAAACATCAACAAAAAAGGGGACTCCCCAGTGGCTTGATGGGGAGTGGTGTTATACGAGTACAGTACCTGTGGCAGACAGGAACTCCAATCCCGCTTCCGAGACACCGGGAAGGTACGTAATAAGTTGTGCAGAGTGCGATTGAAGCGTTCACACTGACCATTCCCAGCCGGATGGTACGGGGTGGTACGAGACTTCTTAATGCCATAGAGCCCACAGAGCTGCTGGATCAGAGCACTCTCAAAGTTGCGACCCTGATCCGAATGTAACCGAGCAGGAACACCAAACTTAGAGAACCATTCCGTCACCAGAACCTGAGCCACGGTAGAGGCTCTTTGGTCACGGGTGGGAACAGCAAGCGTGTATTTGCTAAAAACGTCAGTCATAACGAGGACATTCTCCAACCCGTTATAAGTCGGTTCCAACATTGTGAAATCCATAGCCACAATCTCATTTGGCCTTGAAGCCAATAAATGCCCCATGAAGCTACGAGCGGCTGGTTGGGTGTCCTTGGCCACCTGGCACCTCTCACAGGCCTGACACCATTTTGCAACCGCCACGGACATACCTGGCCAGTAACACCGCCGTCGTAACAGCTCCAGAGTTCTTTCCACGCCCTGGTGACCATGTTCTTGGTGGACCTTGGTCAACACCTCTTCCCTTAAGGAAGCTGGCAAAATTAACTGGAATACTACCTCCAGGCCATCAGGGCGGAAGGTCTGACGATATAAGACCCCGTCCTTTTCCATCAAGCGGTCCCACTGGCGGAGCAATACCAGGGCAGGCTGTGAAACCGCCTTTCGCTCCTCCCCATTGGGACGACTTCCTCTCTGCCAAAAGACCAGGGCCTCTTTAATGACTGGATCTGCTTGTTGCAGGTCAGTAAGGTCCGATAGGGCATATTCTGGCAAAGAAACGACAGCAGATTGAACTGCTTCAACTGGGACATGCTGTAAAGAGTCTGGGAGTAACATACCAGGAACCACAGTCTCTAAGTCCTGTCTACCAGAAGGATGTTGACGAGACAGGGCATCTGCATTTCTATTACTCCTCCCTGATCGATATTTCACTTCAAAATCGAAAGAGGCCAGCTGCGCTGCCCAACGTTGCTCGGTAGCCCCAAGCTTCGCCGAGAACAAATGACTAAGGGGATTATTGTCCGTGAAGACAACACATTTATGGCCCAACAGGTACTCCCGGAATTTCTCGGTCATGGCCCACTTGAGTGCCAAAAACTCCAGCTTCATAGAGCTGTAGTTTTGCATATTGCGCTCAGTAGGCCTCAGACCTCGACTGGCATAAGCCACGGGTCTAACCTTACCCGCCTGCTCCTGGGAAAGCACTGCCCCAAGTCCCCCATAACTTGCATCGACTTCAAGAATGAACGGCAATGAGAAATCGGCGTAAGCAAGCACCGGTGCTGTAACAAGTTTGACCTTCAGTGCCTCGAAATTGCCCTGACATTGCTCCGTCCAATGTCCTCCCACAGACAGTTCCGCCCTTCTCCTCAACTTGGTGCCCCCTAGTTGAGCTACCAGCCTATGCAGAGGGGCCGCCAACTTGGCGAATCCCTCTACAAAACGGCGGTAATAACTAGCAAAACCGAGGAACGACCGCAACTCTGGGATAGTGGTAGGGGGCGGCCAATTTGCCACCACCTGCACCTTACTGGGGTCTGTGGAGACGCCTTTGTCCGAAATGACATGGCCCAAGTAGCGCACTTCCTGTTGGAAGAATGCACATTTGCTGAGCTTAGCCTTCAGGCCCTGTTGCTGAAGCCTTCCCAACACTACCTCCAACCTCTCCAGATGCTGTTCAACCGTGGACGAGAAAACCACAATATCGTCAAGATACAAAAGCAACGATTGGCACTGTTGGTCACCAAATATACGTTGCATCAGCCTCTGGAAAGTACTAGGAGCGTTGCACAGCCCAAACGGCATACGATTCCATTCGAAAAGACCAAATGGAGTACAGAATGCCGTCTTGGGTCGATCCGCCTCAGACACAGGGACCTGATTATAGCCGCTGGCCAAATCCAAAGTTGAGAACCAGCGGGCACCCGTCAAGGCATCCAGGGACTCATCGATACGAGGAAGAGGAAAAGCATCCTTTCTCGTTTTGTTATTGAGTTGCCTGTAGTCAACGCACATACGCATGCTTCCATCCTTTTTCTTCACTAACACAATGGGACTAGCATAGGGACTGCTGCTCTCCCGAATTACCTGTGCCTCCAAGAGTTGGTTGATGTGATCTTTAACTAACTCATACTCAGAAGGAGGAATACGCCTATGGCGTTGCCGAACAGGGACTTCGTCCAAAAGCGTGATGTCGTGAGCAATCAGATCTGTACAGCCCAAGTCACCATCATGAGTGGCAAAGACGGGGATATACTCTCGCAAAAAGGACCTAACCCGGCCCTGCTCTTCCGCAGGCAATGAGGACAAGTCCATGATCTCGATCTGGTCCTGCACCCCGGAAGCAACAGCTTGGGACCTCACCATGGCAACCACAGATGGCACCTCGGTCACCCCTGTAGGCAAGCTGACCACACGAACCCTATCCAGGGTACCCACCACAGTACGCGGGTACAGCACCACATCGATGGCCCCAACATTTACAATAGGGATGTAGGCCGTACCTCTAGCCACCTGAACCAGGGCTGGGGAGGCCAACAGTCCAGCCGGTAAACCAAAGTCCAGGGGCTCGAACAGTACCGGACAACCAGAGTACTGCTCTGAACAGGTCGCAGCGATGATCTTCATCGTGCCACCAGGAATGCGGCAGGACGTACTACCTCGAACCCTCACCCTACCTGGAACATCCCGAGGGGCCTGCTCGCTGGCCTGGTGACACCGCTGCAATGCCTTCACCACCGGCTCCGGAGCCCCAGATACCGAGGGTAAATTGAACAAGGCCAACCCATACTGGCCAAACAGCTCTCTGTAGCACCTGCGGATGATATTCATTCCCATCACACCAGGGACATGGAGTGGCATATCACCGGCGGGATCTTTAACCACCAGAACCCCGCACCTTGTCATTAACTTACTACAAAGTTTAACATCCAACTCCAGGTAGCCGATATAAGGGATGGCCAATCCATTGGCCGCCCTGAGCTGCAGCCAGTGACACGACTGAAGTCTCTCTCCACCCCACGGCTCAAAATGCTGAAGGAAAAAGCTCTCTGTAACTGTAGACACCATGGATCCAGTGTCCACCAAGCAGGGAACATCAACCCCTCCCATCATTACATCCAAATGTGGACAAGAGGAAATCAACATAGGACCCCTTTCCGAAACACTTGGAATAACTTCCGAGCCAATGACTGCCCCCCCCGAATTGTGACTCTGCAACTCGGCGGGCGCTAGTTTTCCGAAGATGGAAAATAGCGCAACTGCCTACCAGACTGTTGGGAGGCAGGCAAAACAGACGAAGCGTTAGATGGAACACGTATCCCCTCACACTCCCTGGCAAAGTGACCTGGTTGCTGACAGCGCCGACATATGACAGGGCCTTTATAAGATGGCCGGTTGCGCTGCTGGGGATTCTGTAAGAGGGAAATAGTTTGGGTAAGCTGGTTTAACTGCTCTTGCTGTAACTTCAACATTTCTCTCATCTCACTCAACTCAGATGCCTGAATAGTGGTACTCAACCCCTGAGGACCACCCTGGACTCCAAACTGCATGCCCAAGGCAGAGGGAACAGAATTACTTCGGCCGCGAGTATGTCCAGACGACCCCTCACGCTCCCAACGAATAGCCTCGCTCCTAACCTCAAGCAGTGCCGCAGTGGGCTTCCGACGCACCAGCTGTTTTAACTCACGACGAAGAGCACCCTCAAGCACGTGCTCCACAAACTGATCGCGCAGCAGTACTTCGGAATTTGGTACGCCACTCGGGGCGTTCTGTTTTACGGAGGCCATGAGACTCATCAGGGCCAGCGAAAACTCTTGCAGCGTTTCTCCCTCCTGTTGCCGTCTAGAAAAGAACGCCTCCTGAAGGGCCACGTAGGACTCGCAACAACCGTACAATTCCTGTAAGGCCGCTATAATTTTAGCCGGGTCACCTCGCTCTGTACTGGGTCGATGTTTTATCTCTTCGCGCGCTTCGCCCTCCAAATGGTCAAACAGGAAAAAGGCCTGATCGGAAACAGACAAGTAACGTGCCCTCATGCAGGCCTGCACCTCGTCAAGCCACTCTGTGAGCCCGATACCTGATCTACCCCGAAACATGGGACATCTTCTATCTCGGGGCACAACAATCAGTCGCTCAGCTACAGGGGGATTAACCATGGCAGTACTAGGGGTCACAGAGCTGGAACCAGGGGCTGTGGTATTCTGCTCCTGGCGCATCCTCTCATTCTCCACTCTTAACTGCGCGACCAACTCCCTCAACTCCTGTAGTTCCTCACCCATAACTAAAAACCCCACTGAGACAATGGAGCCTCAAAGGATGACCACAGTTTGTCGCACACCGCAAAGCTACTGTTCTGTCTCTACAAAAAAACACAAAGAAAATTAAACAATAACCCACAATACCAATAATCACACAAAATAACACAAGAACAAAAACGTCAATGGCTTTCAAAAATGCATGATCCTGCCGACTATACGCCAAATGTGGCGGGTGGAAACTTTTCGTTGGTAAAAGGGAAACTTCTTCTCGCCCTTGGGGGAGTGAAGCCCCTTTTTAACCTGTTCAGCGTCTTAAATTTTAATGAAAACACCAACTACGCCACCCAGGGAGTTTCACCCCGGGAAATAGAGTTAAACTAGCTCAATGAGTAACTCTCCAAATTTACAGGAAGCACACAGGTTCGGTTCATGCATGAAGCCAGAGACGCAGTTCCAGTAAAACAATAATTTTATTTAGATCATTAAAATGGACATCAAATATAAAGTAGGTTTCACACTAACACAAAAAAAGAAAAGAAAAAAAAGGAAAACGAGTGCTGAGGCCTTACCATTGGAGGAAGCCGGGTCAGAATGTGTGGGACCTCAGGGGTTAAGGATTCCCTAATCACACGTACACACCAAAGTAACCACACTCCAAATACACAATAACAAAAGGGAAACAGCACACAGGAGGAGACCCCACCACCAAGGACACCGACGCCACCACTTCTGGCACTCAGCACTAAAAGAAAACACATTCAATTAATAAAGACAGAAATCACACAATATACCAAAACGAATCAAACGAAAACAACAAAAAAACAATCTTCTCTATAAACACTTAAACCAAAGAAACAAACTAATCAAAATCACTTAATCATAATCAAGCAACAAACACCGTTCACACACATACACACATACATTAATAACGCCGATAGGCCAGAAAAAGGCCAAACCGTCGGCTGTATCACAGTCACTGAAATACAGAATGACCAAACGCCCAATTGCGCGATGAATCCTGCGCTATAAAGTGCATCAAAGAGTCCCGAGGCCGGAATGAACTCCTCTAGCTCTTCCTCATGAACAGTCGGTCAGTACACCGGAATCAGTTAAAACAGAGCAATCCGTAGAGACAGAACAGCAGCATAGCGGGAAATGAGAGACTTGTGCAGGAACCGGCGCCAGCAAGCGCTTCACGGTCCCGTCAGGGAGCTGCGCATATATACTAATCGTGTCATTTAGTACAGCTACACGAAACCAACAGCACCACGCAACCCGGTTCCGTTACAGGAAAGATCGGTTTGTGACAGGAGAAACACTGTTTGATAACCGTAACTGCACCACGAACACGAGGACCCACCACGAAAATGTGCCTCTGATGGCAAAACCATAAAGTGTCACACAAGCCACCCTCTGCCCATATAGCATGCAGTTCAGTCCTGATTGGTCCAGAGAGTATGACCTACACCTGCTGCAGTCAATCAACCCGCTACATATGCAAAATTATACTCATCTGATCTGGACCCAAACCAAGAAGACATAACCCAATTCCTCGATAACACCATTCTACCAAAACTCAACATGGAACAAGTAAACACACTAGAATTACCAATCACAGAAAAAGAACTTCACTCCGCATTGAAAAGCATGCAAAATAACAAAGCACCAGGTCCAGATGGCTTCCCTGCTGAGTTTTACGAACATTTTTGGTCAACCTTATACCCACTATTTAGCAGAACAATAACAGAAATAAAACATAACGCAAAGTTCCCTTCCCATATGAATACAGCACTTATATCACTGATTCCTAAACCTAACAAAGACCACACCTTCACATCTAACTATCGTCCTATCTCACTTATAAATGTCGACATAAAAATTATTAGCAAAGCACTAGCCCATAGAATTGAACAAATTATACCGTATATAATCCATCCTGATCAGACCGGCTTTATAAAAGGTAGACATGCATCCAATAATACCCGCAGATTATACAATTTAATGCATTACTCATCAGTACAACAGAAAGATACTCTCATTGCCACATTAGACGCCGAAAAAGCTTTTGATAGGGTCAACTGGAAATTTGTATTCACCACGTTACAAAAATTCGGCTTTGGAGAGTCATTTATTGACTGGATCAAGACTTTATACACATCACCATCGGCCACAGTCACAACCAATGGACTAACATCACAAAGCTTCACACTGCACAGGGGGACGAGGCAGGGATGTCCACTCTCTCCATCCCTATACACGATTTTTATTGAACACTTAGCAGCAGCTATCCGTCAAAACCCAGCAATCAAAGGTATTGAAACACCACAACAAACACATAAAATCTCACTTTATGCAGATGATATCCTACTATATATACAAGAACCCCTAGCATCTACTCAAGAAATAATTAAAACAATCCAGTCCTTCTCAAAAATATCAGATTATGCAATAAACTGGAATAAATCTTCCATCCTCCCTTTACATAAAACCAAATGGGATGTGGCACCCCATCAATCACCAATATCTATGTCATGATCACATCACTTACTTAGGCATTAAGATTTCCTCCAGACTGTCAGAGTTGGTAACACTCAACTTCACACCACTGCTAAAAAAAATAGAAGATGATTTGCTCAGGTGGCTCAACCTTCCAATCTCCATAATAGGCAGGATAGCAGCAATAAAAATGACGATTTTACCGAAAATTAATTACCTATTCTCAATGATTCCAACCCACCCCACACTCACCTGGTTTAAATCACTAGACTCCATTATAACTCGCTTCTATTGGAAAAATAAAATACCAAGGATAAAACTCACTACACTACAAAAAAGTAAGGTTCAAGGAGGACTAGAAGCACCAAATTTCCAATATTACTCAATGGCTAACCAACTGCAATACATATACAAATGGATTCACCCCACCCAATCTGATATTATATGGCTAGATATAGAACAATCACTATGCAAAGAATTAAATATAGCTGACATACCGTTTCTCACCAAATCAATTAAACAACACACGTTTTAATGCAGTAACTATAGCCGCCACTCTGACAGCCTGGTGGAAATTTCACCAAATCACAAATTCTACATTAGCTCCATCTAACCTCACCCCACTATGGAACAACCGTGACTTTATAAGCAATAAAAAAACATTGAATTTTCACACATGGGCGGAAAAGGGTATCACCCACATTAAGCATATTTTCAAATCTAACACATTTAGACCATTTTCGCAACTGGCCCAGGAGTATGGCATCGGGAGCAATGAATTTTTAAAATACCTGCAACTCAAATCTTCTGTTCTGACAAAAATAAACAGAGACACAAATTTAGAACTTCCACCGGCAATATCAGACTTGGTCAACATTTCCTCCCCAAAGAAACTTCTCTCTAAAATATACAAAATGATTTCAAACAAACTTCAGACCATACACTTACCAACAATAAAATGGGAAAACGATCTTTCAATAGCCCCTGATGCCAACTTCTGGACCCAAATCTGTAAAAACATCTATCTCATGTCCAAAAATGCGAATCTTCAGTTAATACAATACAAAATACTTCACAGAACACATTACACGGGAAACAGATTAGCTAAAATGGGTTTCACATCAGAAGTTTGCACACATTGCAATCAAAATTCTACAGATACATACATCCATGCAACCTGGCACTGCACTCCAATCAAACACTTTTGGGAAGAGGTCACACAGTCACTATCCACTATAGTCGGCTGCCACATCCCACTTTCGCCCTCTCTTTGCTTGCTGGGGGACCTCACAATAATCACTGATAAAACTATAAACTCTAAAATACTCCTCATAGCTCTAACCATCGCCAAGAAAACTATCCTCATGAACTGGAAAACTAGAAATAAATTACACATTAACATTTGGAAAAATCTTATTACAGACTTCATTACAGTGGAATACGCATCTCCCCTTCATAATTACGCATCTGAAACTGACCTCTGCCATCCAACACTTTCTGACCTCTTACAGCTATGAATCCATTCTCTGTTTTCAACTCCGACTCCTCCCACCTTCTTAATCAACCCACGAATATTAATGCATTTTAGTTGTTTGAACTTGTTTGTCATCATTGTTATTACTATCTTTACTGTTATTGTTATGGTTACTATTTTCACTTTTATTTTTTCATTGTTGTAATTGCTGTTGTTGCTGTCTTTTGCTTTTACCATTGCGGTCGCCACTGCCATCATCATTGTCATTTATTAATATTATTATTATCATTATTATTATCATTAATATTGCCATTGTCAATGCTGTATTGGAATTAAGTGTCATTGTCATCACTACTGCAATAACTCCCCCCCTATCTCTTCATGGGCTTTTAATGCACCACAACATAGAATAGAAAAAAAAAAAAAAAGGAATATGTATGGAAAACCTAACAAACACCAAGGCAGGCAAGACAGGCGAGAAGTGGTTTCAACGGGACAGCTTCTCTGTCCCAATTTGAGACACTCTCGCACTGTACTTCCTCTTTTAATGCACTTTAGACATTGCACATAACACACACAAAAAAAAAAAAAAAAAAAAAAAACAATAGGAAAAGATAGGGACTGATGAGATGTGGGGGAAGGTTATCTTATATTATCTTATTATACTATCTTTTATTTTGTACGGGATTGACAATGGTAATTGTTACATAGGAGGAAGGATGGAAATAAAAATCGACCAACACAATATTGGCAATATGGTGGTAGTGGGGAGTGGGGTGGTGATGGTAGTGACAATGGTAATAGATAATAAATGGTTACTTTGTTTACGCATACACACACATACACATACACATACCCACACTCACTCCCGCTCACATACACACTTAGACCAAACACTTAAATCACTTTTATGTCACTTCTGGAATTATGGATTTACAAGATTGCTCACTACTGCACTATGTTGGTTTGTATGTATGTCTGACTGTTAAAAAAAAAAAAAAAAAAAAGTAATAACCAGTTAACCTCCTTTACATCAATATCACAGTTTATCGTCACATTTTGACCCTAATCTGTTAGGGTCTGTTAAAGTCTCCGCAGCTTCACACCATATGAGCAGATCTATGAAATAGACACAACAGACACATTAAAAAGGATTATTATGTCATTAAACATTATAAATCAACTTATAAAGAAGAATAAAATATCCAATTAACTCACAGAGGTAAAGCTGCACAATCTTCATGATGTTAAAACACGTGTTTCTTTCATACGACTGTAGAGATGTAACTTTACCTCAGATCTTTCAGAAGAATAGGGTGATGTAACCAGTCAAGAGGAAGTTAAAGGCAGGTTTGCTCTGGCCACACGTTTAGTTTTGTTGTCTATTTCTTCAATATTCAACCATTGACCTATACATCATTTCTTGTCTTTAAAAAATATTTATCTCTAATTCACTGCAGCAAAAGCACACAAGACACTGATAACAGCCCAGTTTTCTTTTTTTCAGTGTCATTCAAACACAAATATGATGTTTTCTTCAACTCTATTCTCGTTGTGACTCATGATTATTAACTCATAAGTTTAGATGAGGTTTTTAGTTTCTGTTTCTTGACAACACCATAAACAATATTTATCCTCGAGGCGAGTGAGTACTCTATGTATTTTAATTAATCTGGATTGAATTTATTTTACTTAGTACTTCTTTTAAACTAGAAAATAGTAGAAAGTGTGAAACTTATTTCTAACATTTGTTATACAATTTATTAATCTTTGTTAATGTTAGTTGATACAAATTCAGCTGTTCATTGTTAGTTCATGTTAGCTCAGGTTCATTAAATAATATTAACAGATACAGCTTGTGTTTTTAATAATGTACTTCAATAAATTTCAATAACAATTAAATTAGCATGAACTAAAATTAATAACTGCTGTAGAAATATTTCTTTTTTTTTTATTGTTAGTTCATGATAAGTAATGAGGTTAACTTTAACAAATGATCATAATTGTAAAGTGTTATCATGGTGTTTCATGTCATGTTCACTTGGTTAAAGTTTAAACCACTTGATGCATGCGAGTGTGTGTGTGTGTGATCGTGTTGTTCATCAAGTGACCAAACCAGTGGAACATTCATTTGCACAAAACCACGCTTGTGTTAACCACAAAAAAGAAAACTGTGCAGAAGTTAGATGTTTTAAATATGTGAAAAAAATATTAAAAACAATTAATATGCATGCAAAAAATATCTTTAGATTTATTGACATTTGTTTTCTTGACTTCAAGCTTTGTCAAATCTCTAAAAAAATAAACAGAAATAAGCAGAAAATGTCATAATTTAAAAAAAATGTTTTATGTGATGTGTGATTTAATATCAAGAATAACTAATTTTTTTGCTGATAAAAAAAGCTGCTTCAGCCCCAAGAAAGCTCATTTGTCATGTGGTTTACAACTTTTACTGCTGAAGCGCACTTATAACAGAGAGAGAAAAAAACATTATATTACTATATATAAGCAAGATCTCCACTTAAAACAGTACCAGCAAAAAGTGTTACTATCATACCACACTGCATATTTACATACAAAGCAGCAAACTCATAAATAGAAATGGAAATTAAAAGCCACACATTTAAAACATAACAGTAAATTTTGGTTTGTAAAAACAACAACAACAAAAAAAAACATGTAGGTACACTTTGTATTCATAATGTGTATCACATCCTACATTGGCTGTAGACAGTAGTGCTCTGCTCCTGACTAGACCTGGTGTTACTGGAGCACATGAAGAAATCAACTTCAGCACACTGAAAGAGGAACATATTATATATGAATGGACCAACGTGATCTCATGAGAATACGTGTATATTTTTACGTAAAGTGTAATTCTACCATACGTACATTTACTTACGTTTTATACACAGAGAAACGTATAATACTGACGTATTTACAGCACTAAAACGTAAAATATTTACGTATGAACAACTCTACCAACGTACATATTTGTACGTATTCTTATTTATGCATATTAAAATCGTGGCATTAATGTTTTGGCTCCATTGCATTCAAATGTCTTATCAATTAGCCTACGTTTTCAGTCGCATTTATTAAACGCAGTTTACTCAAGAAATAGGCTAATAACATTTCGCTCTGTTCGTGCTTTCTTGCTGCAAACTCGTTTCGGAGGATTAGCCTACATGCAGTTAAACAAGAATACACTTTAAAACCTTAAAAATACCTTCTTTAATCGTTTAACCATTTTGTAATATTTATTTTAACGTTATTTACAGTGAGACACAAAATGCGTTTTCTCCAATAGAACAATAATACACCAAAACCCAACATAAATTCACAAAAGACATCAATTTTATTAGCTTGATATAATCCAAATCTTTAGAATCCATACGTTTGCAAGAAACAGATCCAAGTGAGTGATCTTCATCTTCATTTCACACAGGCTATCATAGCAGCGCAGTCGGTAACTGTCCCGCGCGGCGCTCGTGATGAATTCAAATTAAAAAATGGCGCCCTCAAGAAGCGTTACGACATGTTTTACGGCAGTGATATCAAACGCTCATTGGCTCTCGCCACAGATTGCGACATGCCGTATTTCAGTCGGTAAACTACATTTGAAATGTAGAAGCGCGCGCGCCTTCACACAGAGCGAAGCCGGATTAACCTTTTCATGGATTAATAATTTAAATTCTGATCTATACCTCATTCAAAACTATTTTATAATGAAAGAGAGGACTGTGACTGTAACACATCGTCATGTGAACGACTTTTGGTGCCGGTTTTGACATTTTCGCAATAAATAAATTATTGTGATTACACGTATGTTGTTTTTCTTCATAATTGTAGCCTATATAGTTTTAAGAAATTGTTATGGGTAGGTTTAGGGGTAGGAGTAGGATTAGCTGCTAAAAAAATCTTTTAATGCTATTGTTAATAAAATTGCCATTTCCCTAACGTACACATCTCTGTCCTTTTTATATTCTGTATAAAATGGGTAACGTTATGTTTAGGTTTGGGAGCAGGGTTAAGGGATCTTCATTTATCTATAAAACGGTAAAGGGTAAATTATACAGATATCTTAATGATATGAAAGATTCGTAAATATTTAACGTTTTGTAGCTGTAAAAACGTAATATTGTTACGTTTAATTGTTGCAGATACGTCCATATCATACGTTTCAGCATCTATCCAAACGTATAAAACATACGTTTTCTATCTTTGAAAATTACGTATTAATACTACGTATTAACAATGAGACCAGGCTGAATGGACATATACAGTATATTAGTCATAATGTACAGTCAGCTGGTCATAAACATTTCAGATCATTTAATGAATCTTGTGCATGCAGCTTGAAGTTGCACTGTAAGAATCACCAGGATAATAGAGGACAAAATAAGATAACATATATTAATATTGAAGATCTTACCTGTGGATTATTTGAGTTTTGAGCAGCAGATTTTCCAGTTGCATCAATGAAGCTCTTCACCATACCTGAAACAACACTGAATATGAAACATCACAGAATACACACATTGTAACAGTCCAAGAGCTGATTCACAGAGAATGTGTTTTACTGTGAAAAATGTGAGATGCAGAAAAAAGTGTCTAGAGATGCGTTTTAAAAAAAAAAGAAGACAGACGTGAGCGCAACGGTTAAACACGTTTAGTGTGTGTTTACATAAAAAAAACAATGCAAAAGTATCACAGTGCAATAGAAAAACACGTTCTGTGTGAACCGGAACATTTTGTAGATCTAGAGTTTGTCTCCTTGTAGTTCACTGACACTTTTACTGTTGTAAAACAAGAACAAACCTATTAATGCAATGATCAGAAGCACATTCAGCAGGACAGATATGATGATGGTCATATTTCTCCATGGTATCTGGTGTTGTGGAGCGTCTGTAATATTCTTTTGGACAAAGTCTGTAAAAGGTTTGTAGTTCAATCATTCAGTTTCAGTCTTTAACAGAACAATACAACTATTATTAGTTCTTCATACAGTATATTCAATATGGAATCCATCATGTGGTTTACAAAGACATGATATAATAAAATAACTTACCGCTGATGTAGATTTTGGTGCCGTTGTTGAATTTTAGTGGTTCACTAGTTTTCACACAATAATAAACTCCTAATTCATCAATGGTGATATTTTTGATGAACAGACTACTGTTAGTTTTCACTGAGTATTTGTGTTCAAAGATGCTGTTTTCATATTCACCTCGTCCTTCATATGTGCTGCTGAAAGTGCGTAAGATAAACAATGGAGGATCCGGTAATTTCAGTTTGTACCAGTAAATCTCCTTTATATCAAGATCACAGGTTATAATCACATCAGATCCTAAAGTTACTGGTATGTTTGTTAGACTCTCTGTGGCTTGATACAACATGAACAGATCTATGACAGAAAGAAAAACACATTTATTGAGATATAAAATCTAAATAAATCTGACTCAATCAAATGTGACATGAGAAACTCACAGATCTGCAGCTGTATGATCTTCATGATCTGATCCAGATGAATAATATCTGCTATGATCATTCAAACATCTCGTACTGTGAGCGGAAACACAAACCTCGACCACACAGACTAAAGGGGAAGTCAGAGCTGCTTCTCTGAGAACATGATCATTCTTAGTGCTTTAAATCAACAAGTAATTAGAAGATACAGTGTGTGTTAATATGCCAGTGTGTTTTATTTGAATATACAGATGTGTGAATTTTGATTTGGTCCTCAAAAAACCTCGTAATCATATAAAATTGTATTTATTTATTTTTGCTACTATACCCGGTGACATATCAGATTGAGCTTTGACTAAAATGCCATTGCAAATGCTCATGCTTAAAGAAAACATCTGAT
Organism: Gila robusta; assembly: GCA_030770095.1. Lineage (NCBI taxonomy): Eukaryota > Metazoa > Chordata > Actinopteri > Cypriniformes > Leuciscidae > Gila > Gila robusta. The sequence continues at coordinate 435,904 of JAVALU010002437.1, forward strand.
GATATCTTTATGACAACCGTTTGGAATTAGCATGCGGGATTTTCATCACACACACACACGGGTATAAATACGGAAGTGGATGCACACACTTGTTGCTTTTCGCTGAAGAGCCGAGCGTAACTCGGAGTCAGCGGTGGTCCAGCAATAGTGGTGACGGGACTATGTCTCCGTTCCCTCCTTCAGGGAACGAGGGTTACATACATAACCGAGACATTCCCTTTCAGTCACTTACGTTCGACGTAGTCGATGTGTCGACTGATTGGGATCCCAATTAAAACGCCACTAGTGCTGCCACCTTCCAGTGCCTAGACAGAAGCCTCCTGATCTTTTGAGGCGGAGATGGGACAGGGCTTAGGCCAGGGAAGTCACTGCTGTTCCACAAGACCACTGGGAAAGCGTTCTCTTTCGTTGAAAAGGAATACGCTGCGGAAAGCCACATCCTGCCCGAAGGGAGGTAACATGTGGAGAATACATGCTGGTTAGCATTTTTGGCTTCCACGAACCAGGCCAGGGAACCAGCGAGGTGGAGGACAGGGACCCGGCTCGGAAGGCCCGAAGGCGGCCCGAAGCAGAGGATCCTCCTCCATCCCTGAGCGGCCTACTCAGGAATGCTTTCGCTGTCGCTTGCTACCAGGCTTGGCAGCGCCTGGAGCGGGCTGGGCGTCCCATACTGCGGCCGGCTCCATGCTGAGGCCAAGCTGCTGCGGAGGCACAGCGGGTCGCCGGGGTAGGATGTGCCGGATGGCCTCCACCTGCGCTTGGGCTGCAGAGAACTGTTGGGTGCAGTTCTCCGCCGCGTCACTGACCAGCTCAACCTGGGAAATTGGGGAGACCAGGAACCGAACCTTGTTCCCATCCGCCATATCAGCCAGGCTGAGGCAATGATGGCGCTCCTGAACCTCTAAGGTGGACATCGCCAGACCGATCGCGCACGCCACGACACTCGTGCCCCGGCGGGCGAGGTCGGCTGCAATGCGGTGCTCACCTACGAGCACACGGTCTGGGCTACCCTCATGCATGTCCATGAGTGCCCTGGCCTGATAGACCTGTAGCAGCGCCATGGCACGCAAAGAGGAGGCGGCTTACCCACAGGCTTTGTAAACTCTGCCCGTCGGAACGGACGAGAACTCACAGGCCTTAGGCCCTCTAACCAGCCGTCAACAAACACGTTTAGAAATGTGTTGCTGTTAAAACAGCAGTTGAGAGCTCAAAGCTCGCGATCACCGCTGCACTCGCGCTGTAGACACTAACAGCACTGGGAGAGTCTTCCAGAAGAACACCGACACACTCCCTCGTTGTAAACAACAGCATTCTTCAGAGACATCAAACGATCGGCACTGAAGCGGAAGGCAACTAGTGTGTGCATCCACTTCCGTATTTATATGTGGGGGCGGAGAGTGTGATGTAAATCACACACGCCAATTCCATTGGCTCATTTCAATAGTACTCGAAGATGACTGGCTCCCTGGCGTGATCCCAATCAGTCGACACGTCGACTACATTGAACGTGAGCGACTGAAAGGGAACGTTTTTATTTAACTATTGTTTAGCATTTTAACTGATTATTTTATTAGGTTATATCAATATCAACCGCTCACCCTCCAACTATTTTAAGTCTGTCCCATCACCAAAAATGGATGTGGGAAGCGTTCAGGGGCACAGAGCAGAAAAAGGTCAAGGTAAAATAATAAGCATAACCTATTATTCGATACTGGACTATTGTAATGCACTCCTGGCTGGTCTTCCAGCTTGCTCTGTCAAACCTCTGCAACTGATCCAGATGCTGCAGCGAGAGTGGTCTTTAATGAGCCGAGGAGAGCACACGTCACTCCTCTCCTCACAAAATTGCACTGGTTGCCAGTTGCTGCTCGCATTAAATTCAAGTCATTTGATGTTTGCCTGCAGAACAACCACTGGCTCTACTCCCTTTTACCTAAACTCATTACTTCAGACTTACGTGCCATCCAGAAACCTGCGCTCTGCAAGCGAACGTCGTCTTGTGGTGCCATCTCAAAGAGGCACAAAATCTCTTTCTCTGACCTTTACCATGACTGTTCCCTGCTGGAGGAATGATCTGTCTAACTCGACCAGAGCTGCTGAGTCCGGAGCCACCTTCAAGAAACGGCTGAAGATGCATCTTTTTCAGCAGCACTTGATCCAGTAATACTAACACTTTCTCCTCTATTCTATTTATTATTTTTTTATCAAAAAAAAGAGAAAAAAAAGTACTGTGTTTAGATTAAACTGAGAGGGGTCATAGCACTTGCATATTGTTGTCCAACTGTTAGTTTAACTGTTTCTATTCTTCTCATTTGTAAGTCGCTTTGGATAAAAGCGTCTGCTAAATGAATAAATGTAAATGTAAATTATTTATTTGAAAAAAAATGTATCACTGTAAGTCTTTAAATTGATCAACATTTAACATTTAATAACGGTTAACTATGGTTCAACTTTGCATTTCATGGCTCGACATTTAAGCTTGTCCGGGAGAAGTGTTTTTTTGTTTGTTTTTTGAGGGGCAAGTGAAAGAGAATTTTACTTCAGTTTTTGTATATTTCTATGGCATCGCTGTCAAAGAGTAATTAACTGTAATTAGGAAGACACACTGAGCGCAGCGCTGAAAAGTAGCAGGGCTACACACGTTTGCCTCTTATGAACAGTGATTTCACTGATAATAAACCTATACATAAAATACATTTACAACGCAGTAAAATAAATGATGAACTCATGATAAATGTCTCCAAATAAGTTTTAATATGACCTAAATTTAGCAAATAGACAAAATCCACATCCTTAGATTTAGTCCTTGCACAGTACCTTGTGATTTAAAGCACACACAGTGAACAAACAAGGTTCACAACACAATGGAAATGCAACTTGGTTTTATTTTGTACATTTATGGCCAATGTAGTCAATATAGTCTATGTTTTTGATTTATTGTAAAAGTTTTTTTAAATCCTGGTTTTCTTGCTCAACACTGCTCTCTTGTGGTCAGGAGGCATTTCCTTTGTGCTGTGGATTCATTTCTTTGTTTCAACAGAAATAAACAAATTCCAAAAGCATAGAACAAAGCCAGCAGAAAACATGAAAACATTATTTCTGGTCACATATTTCTGATTCTAGGCCATATTATGAAAATGAAAATCTCACATGCTTGGGTATTATGTTTTTTATTGACTTGCCCCTAAACAGCACATAAATTGATATCAACCATATTTATAAGCTTTAAACTTTAACATAGAGGAAGACATATTGTTTTACTTTATATTTTCATGTAACATATCAGTGTTTGTGTTGAGTCTTGAGGTTGTTCGAAATTCATATCTTGAAGATTTTGTAGGTCTGTATCTTGAAATTGTTTCAAGTTGTCTCTGTTTCTTGCATGAACAAACACCTTTAATAGTCCTTAAAAGTGACAAAGTGAATTCAAATTCATCATTAAATGAGTAGTTCACAGCCAAAAACATTATTTATTCACCCACATTTCATGATTTTGTTATTTCTGTAACATAACAATTGTAGTCACTATAAAGCTTTAAATGCAAGAGCTGTTAAAATATTCTTAATTGCTTTTTTAAAATAGCATACAGATATTATAGTGAGAATTTAAGAGCACAATGTCCAAATTTGGAGCCATCCAAATATAATTCAAAAGTATAATTTTACAAAAGAGCTCACCTATGATCACAATGATCAAAAGCCCATTTATGAAAGCAGATATGAAGATAATAATCTGCCAATGTGTCTGATTCTTCTCAATGTACTTCACCACTGTATGATTCTGGATATCAGTCGGTTCTATATAATATACAGTATATATTCAGCATCCATTGAAATGTTTAGTTACTTTACATGACGGTCCAAAAAGGATGCATTGTATAATAATTTGTTGTATATGATCACTGAATGTTCACTCACCAATGATGTGTAGTCTGGTGCCGTCGCTGTATTTTGGAGGAACGTCTGTGGTCACACAGTAATAAAGTCCTAAATCATCAATAGTGACATTATTTATGAACAGATGAGGTTTTCTTTGCACTGAATATTTGTGTCTAAATCTATTATAGAAGTAATGAGGAGCTGCAGATGAGAAAGTGCGTAATATCAGAACCGGGGAATCTGGTAGTTTCAGTAATAACCAGTTAACCTCCTTTACATCAAAATCACAGTTTATAGTCACATTTTGACCCAAATCTGTTAGTTGATCAGTTATGTCATTAAACATTATAAATCAACGTATAAAGAAGAATAAAATATTCATAAAGTACACTTAACTCACAGAGGTAAAGCTGCACAATCTTCATGATGTTAAAACACGTGTTTCTTTCACACGACTGTAGAGATGTAACATTACCTCAGAGCTTTCAGAAAAATAGGGTGATTTAACCAGTCAAGAGGAAGTTAAAGGCAGGTTTGCTCTGGCCACACGTTTAGCTGTGTTGTCTATTTCTTCAAAATTCAACCATTGACCTATACATCATTTCTTGTCTTTAAAACAAAAAAAATATTTATCTCTAATTCACTGCAGCAAAATGACCCAAGACACTGATAACAGCCCAGTTTTCTTTTTTTCAGTGTCATTCAAACACAAATATGATGTTTTCTTCAACTGTATTCTCGTTGTAACTCATGATTATTAACTCATAAGTTTAGATGAGGTTTTTAGTTTCTGTCTCTTGACACCACCATAAACAATATTTATCCTCGAGGCGAGTGAGTACTCTATGTATTTTAATTAATCTGGATTGAATTTCTATTTGCCTAGTACTTAGTACTTCTTTTAAACTAGAAAATAGTAGGAAGTGTGAAACTTATTTCTAACATTTGTTATACAATTTATTAATCTTTGTTAATGTTAGTTAGTACAAATTCAGCTGTTCATTGTTAGTTCATGTTAGCTCAGGTTCATTAAATAATATTAACAGATACAGCTTGTGTTTTTAATAATGTACTTCAATACATTTCAATAACAATTAAATTAGCATGAACTAAAATTAATAACTGCTATAGAAGTATTTCTTTTTTTATTTTTAGTTCATGAAAAGTAATGAGGTTAACTTTAACAAATGGATCATAATTGTAAAGTGTTATCATGGTGTTTCATGTCATGTTCACTTGGTTAAAGATTAAACCACTTGATGCATGCAAGTGTGTGTGATCGTGTTGTTCATCAAGTGACCAAACCAGTGGAACATTCATTTGCACAAAACCACACTTGTGTTAACCACAAAAAACAGAGCAGAAGTTAGATGTTTTTAAATATGTGAAAAAATATTAAAAACAATTAATATGCATGGAAAAAATATCTTTAGATTTATTGACATTTTTTTTACTTTAAGCTTGGTCAAATCTCTGTAAAAATTAAATAAACTAGCAGAAAATGAAATTATTTTAAAAAAGTTTTATGTGATGTGTGATTTAATATCAAGAATAACTAAATTTTTTGCTGATAAAAAAAAGCTGCTTCAGCCCCAAGAAAGCTCATTTGTCATGTGTTTTACAACTTTTACTGCTGAACATGTCAGCACACTTATAACAGAGAGAGAAAAAACATTATATTACTATATAGAAGCAAGATCTCCACTTAAAACAGTACCAGCAAAAAGTGTTACTATCATACAAAGCAGCAAACGCTGCTAAAACGCATTTAAATAAAAATGATATATCGAAATTATAAATTAAAATTCACACATATAAAACATAATAACAATACATTTTATTTTGTAAATAAAAAAAGCATATATAGGGACACTTTGTATTCATAATGTGTATCACATCCTACATTGGCTGTAGACAGTAGTGCTCTGCTCCTGACTAGACCTGGTGTTACTGGAGCACATGAAGAAATCAACTTCAGCACACTGAAAGAGGAACATATTATATATGAATGGACATATACAGTATGTTAGACATAATGTACAGTCAGCTGGTCATAAACATTTCAGATCATTTAATGAATCTTGTGCATGCAGCTTGAAGTTGCACTGAGAATCACCAGGATAATAGAGGACAAAATAAGTTAACATATATTAATATTGAAGATCTTACCTGTGGATTATTTGAGTTTTGAGCTGCAGATTTTCCAGTTGCATCAATGAAGCTCTTCACCATACCTGAAACAACACTGAATATGAAACATCACTGAATACACACATTGTAACAGTCCAAGAGCTGATTCACAGAGAATGTGTTTTACTGTGAAAAATGTGAGATGCAGAAAAAAGTGTCGAGAGAGATGCGTTTTTTTAAAGTTTTTAGGCATTTTTATAACGCCATGTCTCGCACGAGACGCTGAAAAAGAAGACAGACGTGAGCGCAGCGGTTAAACACGTTTAGTGTGTGTTTACATAAAAAAAAAACAATGCAAAAGTATCGCAGTGGAATAGAAAAACACGTTCTGTGTGAACCGGAACATTTTGTAGATCTAGAGTTTGTCTCCTTGTAGTTCACTGACACTTTTACTGTAGTAAAACAAGAACAAACCTATTAATGCAATGATCAGAAGCACATTCAGCAGGACAGATATGATGATGGTCATATTTCTCCATGGTATCTGGTGTTGTGGAGCATCTGTAATATTACTTTGGACAAAGTCTGTAAAAGGTTTGTAGTTCAATCATTCAATTTCGTTCAAAGTCTTTTACAGAACAATAAAACTATTATTAGTTCTTCATACAGTTTATTCAATATGGAATCCATCATGTGGTTTATAAAGACATATGATATAATAAAATAACTTACCGCTGATGTAGATTTTGGTGCCGTTGTTGAATTTTAGTGGTTCACTAGTTTTTACACAATAATAAACTCCTAATTCATCAATGGTGATATTTTTGATGAACAGACGACTGTTAGTTTTCACTGAGTATTTGTGTTTAGAGATGCTGTTTTCATGTTTACCTTGTCCTTCATATGTGCTGCTGTAAGTGCGTAAGATCAACACTGGAGGATCCGGTAATTTCAGTTTGTACCAGTAAATCTCCTTTATATCAAGATCACAGGTTATAATCACATCAGATCCTAAAGTTACTGGTATGTTTGTTAGACTCTCTGTGGCTTGATACAACAAGAACAGATCTATGACAGAAAGAAAAACACATTTATTGAGATATAAAATCTAAATAAATCTGACTCAATCAAATGTGACATGAGAAACTCACAGATCTGCAGCTGTATGATCTTCATGATCTGATCCAGATGAATAATATCTGCTATGATCATTCAAACATCTCGTACTGTGAGCGGAAACACAAACCTCGACCACACAGACTAAAGGGGAAGTCAGAGCTGCTTCTCTGAGAACATGATCATTCTTAGTGCTTTAAATCAACAAGTAATTAGAAGATACAGTGTGTGTAAATATGCCAGTGTGTTTTATTTGAATATACAGATGTGTGAATTTTAGGGGTTTAACGATTCATTCGTTTTCTCGATGCATCGATTACAAATCCTGACGATGCATATGCATCGATCTTGAAACATGTATTTTGAATTGTGAATCGTTTATTTCGGTCAATATTCTATTTAAAATGCTAATAATCTAATAATTTGCGATTCTATAGCGATTCAGTGCTTTAAAATATATAAACATTAAATGACTAGGGGAGAGCGGGGCACAACGTAACGCTTTTTGACTTTAGTTTGTGTAAATCTACTTAGGGTTTAGAGTATTTATTTTTTTCCCACATTAATTTCCCACATGTCTAGTACAATTATGTGGTTTTGTTTTATTAATACAGTGTATACTTTTTTCTTGATTTACCCCGAAAGAATGGAAGTGAAATGTGACAACGTGTCCCATTGGTGGGGTACACTGTAACATGTGAGGGGCACATTGTAACATCACCATATGACAGCTTAAAATGCTATCTGATCTAATCAAAAAAATAAACAAGTCAAACCAAAATATTTTCTTAATAAAATACAATTATTAAAGGGGCTATGTGTAGTTTTTAGCGGCCTCTAGCGGTGATGTTTCAGATTGCAACCAATTTTTACAAGAGCGCTCACTCATGGTACCGGGCCGGCCACACTGAGACTTTCAACACACCGGCGAAAGCATCACAATAGGGATGAAAGCCAACTCCGGGTCTGTTCTTATACCTAAATATTAGGGCTGGGTAAAAAAATAACGATTTCTCGATTTTAATCGATTCTCATTTTTACGAACCAATATCGATTCTTAAATCCCAAGAATCGATTGGTCATCCTGTTTTCAGTTGATGAATTAATGGAACATTGTAGAGCGCATCCCATCCAATAAACGCAATAATCTTTGTGCTTTGTTACTATTGATATGAAACAAAGTCTCAGATTTCAAATTACGTCCATTTTCTTGCTTTGAAAATGCGCGAGATCGCTCTGGCGCGCGCAGCTCAGCTCAAGAGAAACAGCAGCGCCGAGGCCGAGCACACATGATCTTCTCTTCCGCCTTAATAATACCAGTTACAGCGTGAAATAAACAAGAATGAGCATCTGAAAGTGTGTTAAAAGATAGAGTACATCTTATCGAAATCCTTATTGTCACATGGAATCGCTCAATCTGTGTTTCAACCGTGGAAAGACGTCAGTGAAACAGCTTGTATAACGTTACAATGTCATGTAACGTCACATTTACCTCAGAAAAACCATATCCAGTGACCGTCATGAATTCGTTAGTCAGCTAGAAAAATTAACTCTAGAGAGGAGTCCATATATGCACCATATTACATATTCATTATAATTTTTTATGTTCTTCAATATTTAATGCATGTTTGAATAAATCTGGCAAGTTTTTGACAGCCACCATTTAAATGTTTATATTTCATATAACTTTATTATTAGAAAAATAAATAAAAGTGTAATTTAAGCAGTGTTGTAACGGAGTACAAATACATTGTTACTGTACTTAAGTAGAAATTTCACGTATCTGTACTTTACTTCGCTATTTAAATTTATGCCAACTTTCACTTTTACTCCACTACATTTCCTAGATAAAATGTATACTTTTACTCCGATATATTTCCACTAAGCATCTTCGTTACTCGTTACTACAAAATAAAATCAGAAGAAATGTGTGCGGCTGCAATAAGGGAGGTTTGGCGGATCACTGCTCCTAGATTGCATTACGCACGCTCCGCACGCTCTATTTCAGCAATGCTTGTTTGTTGCCAAAGGAGGAGGAAGCACAACTGAAACCGCCATGGAAGCACCTACTGGAGGACCGGGGGAAACTCCTTTTCCTCGATTTACTGAAGCCTATGTGTAAAACGCATTTGCAGCTGCATAGCTAGCACATAGAGCGTCTGGCTGAGAGTTAAATGAATTTCATGGTTATCTGAATAGCATTAACCCTAACATCAAGTTGTCTTTAGAATATAGCAAAGTGTGTATTAATTTTCTTGATTTGACAATTTCAAAAGATAACCAAGGAACCTTGCATACATCAGTATATAGAAAACCGACTGACAGAAACACAATTTTACATGCCAAGAGCTTCCATCCAAATTGGCTTAAAGAGAATGTCCCATATGGGCAGTTCCAGAGAGTGAAGAGGATCTGTGACCAAGATCATGTTTTTGAGAGTAAATCACTAGAGATGATGTCACGATTTAAGGAAAGGGGATATAGAAGCTCTACTCTCCAAAAAGCTTACACCAGAGCCCAACATGTAGCTAGGCCATCACTACTACAAAGGAATACACCGAAACAAAAGAGAGACCTGTTTTTGTCACTACATACAGAGGCTGAACAGATAAAGCAAATCATACAAAAAATCTGGGGTATTATTGAAAGTGATGAGGTACTAAGTCAGGTCTTTCCTGAACCACCTCTCATTAGTTTTAGAAGATGTCCCACCCTACAAGATAGACTGGTTCACAGTTATCTTAAACCAGAAGTAAAACAAACATGGTTAGGCCCTAGGCCCATAGGTTCTTACAAATGCCATCACTGTAACCATTGTGCTAATGTAAGACAAATTTCTCACGATGTTGTTACCCAAAAGGAATTCACTATTAACCATTTTATAAATTGTCAAACTACTTTTGTCATTTATAGATTGGAATGTCCTATGTGTGAAGTCTTTTATGTAGGAAGAACTAAGCGGCGTTTACTGGATAGACTGGCTGAACACAAATATGCAATTCGCACAGGAAACATCAACTATCCCATGGCTAGACACTATATGGAACATCACAATAGTGACCAATCCACTTTACAGGCCTGTGGGATTGACCACATTCCTTTGTCCTTAAGAAAAGGGAATAGGCAAAGGCAGCTGAATCAACGGGAAGCTTTCTGGATATATCGCCTGCAGGCTACTAAATATCCAGGCTTGAATGAGGAACTTGACCTTAGTGTTTATCTTTGATGTTCTGTTGTCTTATGGTGGTTCAAAATTCAAAATTAATTTACGATGCTTGTATTTTAAGTGGAAATGATGACATCTGCTGTCCCTTTTGTGTACTAACAATTGTAACCTGAGCACCTCAGTTGACAGATGGCGACTTCTGATTGGTGGACTGTTAGTTCATAAGAAACTCTGTTTGTTTGAGATCTGTTTAACTCCCAGAAGAAGGCATGTAGCCGAAACGCGTTGGAGTTTTTTAGATGGTAATTTGACCAAGCCACAATAATAAAGGCTTTTTAACTTTTTCAATTGAGAGTGCCTTGGAGTTCTTCTCTTTTTTTGATTTTTGGTATTTAGTTTCCCATCCAAAGAGCACCTCTATCTTAACCAAACTTTTGAGTCCAGGAAGCGCTCCTCTACCCCTTCCTTTTTCCATTATACATGTTATATATTGATTCATAGAAATTAGTCATATCTATGTTTATATTTAAATTAGTCATATCCATGTTATATTAGTCATATCTTACGCATATTCGCGCAGTCGAGCACAAGGCTCGTCATGGCACCCTGGAAACTGAATATGTCACAGTGTCTGGTTTGTGTTTCCCTGGGTTGTCACTAGAGGTCCTCGTTCTCATGGTGTCTTTCACGTTTGACTTCATTTCCCAGCATTCTGTCTGTCACTCATCAGTTCATTGCACTCAGCTGTTTCCCGTCACCTTGTTTGTTCTGTGTGTATATATTCCCTGTCTGTGTTAGTGTTCTTTACGGAGTCCTTGTTAATGTCTGACACTTCTTGGTCTGTGCCTACCTGTTCCTTGTGTTCTTTGTTGCGTCTTGGATTGATTATATGGTATTAGACCCTTGCCTGGATTGGTTAACGATTTATGGATTACCCAATAAATAACATCTAACTGCAATTGGATCTGCTGTCTCTCTCCCGTGTGTGTCGTGACAGAAGGACTCCGTCAGTATGAACAGATCCAGCAGTTCGGGATTCCGTAACCCTTCTCCCGTGTATGGGGAAGGAAGGAGACCGCAGAAAGGAGGTTTGCAGGTCGGTGAGGAAGCGCACCGACTGAACATTCATCAATGTTTTGCCTTATGGGCCCAGCTGACTGAGGAAGCAGCAGAGGGAAGCAGAGGAAGCATGCCTTCTAAGGCTTCAGCGAAATCTTCCATCAGAAATGGTGAGTCGTTTCTGGGGACTTGTCTGGCGAAGTTCTCCGGAACTCGGGGAGGTTGCAGGGGAAGAGGTGGTCGACAAGTTCCACGACACCGTCCTCCGCCTGGCGATTTTTCTGATCCGGAGCCGCCGGACTGGCCCAGCATAAGATCCTCGCCGCTGGTTCCGCCCAGCACAAGATCCTCGCCACTGGTTCCGCCCAGCACAAGATCCTCGCCACTGGTTCCGCCCAGCACAAGATCCTCGCCACTGGTTCCGCCCAGCACAAGATCCTCGCCACTGGTTTCGCCCAGTACAAGATCTTCGTCGCTGGTTCCGCCCAGCACAGGATCTTCGCCGCTGGTTTCGTCCAGTCTAAAGTCCTCGCCGCTGGTACCGTCTAGTACTGAGGCTGCACCTCGCCATCAAGGACGGAGGAGGAGGAGAAGGGCCTCTCATCTCCCCAACGCCCCGGTGGTCGTCCCGATGCAGCATGCGGTCATTTCAGAGGGCGTCCCTGTGCAGCGTGCGGTCATTTTGGAGGCCGTCTCTGTGCAGCATGCGGTTATTTCAGAGGCCGTCCCTGCACAGCATGCGGTCGTTTTGGAGGTCGTCCCTATGCAGTGTGCTGTCGTTTTGGAGGCCGTTCCTGTGCAGCATGCGGTCATTTCGGAGGCCGTCCCTGTACAGCATGCGGTAGTTTTAGAAGCCGTTCTAGTGCAGTCCGCTGTTATCCCAGAGACCATCCCAGAACCACCCGTCATCTGTCCGGCCACGGTCAAGAAGGTAGTCTTCCTTTTCTACTCATTAACGGTGTTACATGCTTGGAGGAGGTTTAGGAGGTCTGTCGGTCCAGAGACTGTTCACGTAGCTTCGGCCAAAACAGGGACTGGGTCTGTTCCTGTGTCTGAGTCTGTTCTTGAGTCAGAGCCAGTGTCTGTTCCTGAGCCGGAGCCAGTGTCTGTTCCTGAGCCGGAGCCAGTGTCTGTTCCTGAGCCGGAGCCAGTGTCTGTTCCTGAGCCGGAGCCAGTGTCTGTTCCTGAGCCGGAGCCAGTGTCTGTTCCTGAGCCGGAGCCAGTGTCTGTTCCTGAGCCAGAGCCAGTGTCTGTTCCTGAGCCAGTGTCCCCAGACAAGATGGCCACCGCCGGGTCGGTGTCTGTTCCTGTTCCCGAGCCGGTGTCTGCTGTTCCCGAGCCGGTGTCTGCTGTTCCCGAGCCGGTGTCTGCTGTTCCCGAGCCGGTGTCTGCTGTTCCCGAGCCGGTGTCTGCTGTTCCTGAGCCGGTGTCTGTTCCTGTGCCTGAGCCGGTGCCTGTTCCTGTGCCTGAGCCATGGCCGCCCGAGGGGTCGTCTCCGCCCTGGCCGCCCGAGGGGTCTTCACCGCCCTGGCCGCCCGAGGGGTCTTCACCGCCCTGGCCGCCCGAGGGGTCTTCACCGCCCTGGCCGCCCGAGGGGTCGTCTGCTTCGCCCTGACCGCCCGATGAACTGTCTGCCGCCAGATGAACTGTCTGCTTCGCCCTGGCCGCCAGATGAACTGTCTGCTTCGCCCTGGCCACCTGATGGACTTTCTGTTTCGCCCTGGCCGCCCGATGAACTGTCTGCTTCGCCCTGGCCGCCCGATGAACTGTCTGCTTTGCCCTGGCCACCTGATGGACTTTCTGTTTCGCCCTGGCCGCCGGCTAAACCATCACCCCCTGTTTCTGTTCCCTTCCATGGACCTGGCCCCCCATCCCTCCCCCGATCCTCCACCGTTCCACCTCCCTCCTGGACTCTTGTTTTGTTTGTTTTTTGTGGGTCTTGGAGCGTCTGGTAGCCACTCCGTAGAGGGGGGGGTTATGTCACAGTGTCTGGTTTGTGTTTCCCTGGGTTGTCACTAGAGGTCCTTGTTCTCACGGTGTCTTTCACGTTTGACTTCATTTCCCAGCATTCTGTCTGTCACTCATCAGTTCATTGCACTCAGCTGTTTCCCGTCACCTTGTTAGTTCTGTGTGTATATATTCCCTGTCTGTGTTAGTGTTCTTTACGGAGTCCTTGTTAATGTCTGACACTTCTTGGTCTGTGCCTACCTGTTCCTTGTGTTCTTTGTTGCGTCTTGGATTGATTATATGGTATTTGACCCTTGCCTGGACTGGTTAACGATTTACGGATTACCCAATAAATAACATCTAACTGCAATTGGGTCTGCTGTCTTTCTCCCGTGTGTGTCGTGACAGAATAATGCATTTCTTATTAAGGAAAAGTTAGAATAATTAAGAATAAGTATGAACAACTACGAGTTTCAGAAGAATTTTCACATCATTGAGAAAATCTGCTTTTTATAAAGCCTCAATTTGCCATAAATGTGCGTTGTGACAGGATTAAATGAACGTCTCGTTGAATAGTGCAATAAAATCTATGGCCTCAAATAAGAAGTCAGAGATCGACATTTTATCATAAAATGCATTACCTTTTGTAAAAAAAGCAAAATACAAACAAACAATAGTTAATCGAATGAGGTAACTTTCATTCTACGACTTTGTAGTGATTACTGGGTTTACAGGCCCTTTGCACGATTCAAATGCATTTGAAAGTGCGACGAGAAGTTTCGACAGAAATAAATCTCAGCAGGGAAAGTATTCAAAGTTTCTGCAAATGTTAATTTTACATCTTTTGATGAAATTGATGAAATAATTATTGTAATGCATATCTTCTCTAAAACAATCTTTGGGCAGTATACATTTAAATGTGTTTAATAATAATAATAAAAAAAAGTTATTACTTAAGGTCAGCCTTACTATAAAATACAGCAATACGTAGAATAGTTTTGTTCGTAATCGTGTTAATGAATCAGAAGTCTTGCAAATTCAAAGAAAATAGGTAATAACTTTTGTATTGCGAAATAAGATGGATAGGGACTGTATGGATGTGTAACTTATTAGATTTATGTATTTGCAAATATTTGTATGCAGTGTTTTTTTATTCTGTTTTTAAAATACTATACCTTCAACTCTGCAGATACAAGCAATGGAGAGTGGCTCGAGGTGGCGCAGGCTAAAGCCTGTGCAAGACGCAGAAGACCACATTAAGTCAAGAACTGACAAGCCAAATCTTGAGCAGCGGTACATTGACAGATTTAACCCTCTGGGGTCTAAGGTGTTTTTGGGGTCCTTGAGATGTTTTGACATGCCCTGACATTTGTGCTTTTTTCAGTTGCTTATAAACATATTAATGGCAAAGGTGTAATTACACTCTATTTAGCACAAACAGGGCTACCATAATATGTGAGCAACATGCATGTACATGTTTGTATTTGAGAGAATATTGTTTATGCATGGTTATTGAAAAAAATAAAACTTAAAGTTTCTGAAATAAGGCCACAAAACACATACAAAATATGTGTCCACAAGACTTTTGACTAATGGATGTTGTCGCCTAGAGTTTTTGCTTCAAAATGATCTGAAAATCATCCTTCCTAATCATTCACATAAAACAATGCATTGATTTAAATTTTGTAAGACACTTTTTGTTTGGAAAGGCAATATGCGGGTGGGCGTAAATGGGCGTGGAGGAATCATGAAAAATGCTTTGATTCACACCTGAGAAGACAAAGACCTGCATAATGAGCCGCATAATGAGCTGCGTAATGAGCCTTTCACACAGGTGTGTCACTGGGTACCAAAGAATGCGAGTACAAAAGAAGACACATTTTTTCAAGATGTTTCCAACTCTAACTTTGAATCAATTCTATATTCTAATATAGAATATACACTGCTGTTCAAAAGTTTGGGGTTGGTAAGATTTTTAATGTTTTTAAAAGAAGTCTCTTCTGGTCACCAAGGCTGCATTTATTTGATTAAAAATGCAAAACAAACCCAGTAATATTGTGAAATATTATTTCAATGTAAAACAGCTGTTTTCTATGTGAATATATAGTAAAGTGTAATTTATTCCTGTGATCAAATCTGAATTTTCAGCATCATTACTCCACTCTTCAGTGTCACATCATCATTCAGAAATCATTCTAATATGATGATTTGATGCTCAAGAAACATTTCTCATTATTATCAATGTTGAAAACAGTTGTGTACCATTTTTTTAGGATTCTTTGATGAACAGAAAGTTAAAAACAACAGCATTTATTTGAAATAACATCTTTTGTAACATTATAAATGTCTTTACTGTCACTTTTGATCAATTTAATTCCTCCTTGATGAATAAAAGTATTGATTTATTTTATTTATTTCCCCCAAAAAATAAAATAAAAATTCTTACTGACCCCAAACTTTTGAACGGTAGTGTTTAATGTTACAAAAGATGTTGTATTTTGTATTAAAAATGTCAGATAAATGCTGTTCTTTTGAACTTTCTATTCATCAAAGAATCCTGAAATAAAAATGTAAATAACTGATTTCAACATTGATAATAATGAGAAATGTTTCTTGAGCATCAAATCATCATATTAGAATGATTTCTGAAGGATCATGTGACACTGAAGACTGGAGTAATGATGCTGAAAATTCAGCTTTGATCACTGGAATAAATTATATTTTAAAATCTATTAAAATTGAAAACTGTTATTTTAAATTGTAATAATATTTCACAATATTAATGTTTTTTGTTGTATTTTTAATGAAATAAATACATCATTGGTGAGCATAAGTGACTTATTTTAAAAACATTAAAAATTGTACCGACCCCAAACGTTTGAACGGCAGTGTATATAATCCAAATATAAATGAAAGTCAAAAGCACATTTTTAGTACATAGTAATATCTGGAAACAAATTCAAATTGGCTATATGGGCCATTCTACAGAATTTGTTCAAAGTTAGAGTTGGAAACATCTTGAAAAGAAAATTGTCTTTTCCCATAAATTTCTTATAAAGTATTCTTTTTAAAAGTAGGCCAATACATTTTATTATACATATTTTAAAGTTAATGAACCATTCTTTCCAGGATCCAAATATAGAGTCAAACCAGTATCCAATATGTCTGTCTTTCCCTGCATTTTCAGCAACCTCGTCTTAGATCCTTCAGCTTCTTAAGGTGGGATTAATAATAACTGTGGCTGTTATCATTTTCCTTCTGTTGTTCTGCTGTGTTGTGCCTTTCCTCAGATCTATGCTGGCCAATGCAGCCGCCAAAAAGATGATCAATGTATCAGTTAAACGATCGGGAGTTGACATCGGGTGCACAAACTCAGAATTGTACCCAATTGGGCCAGGCCTGGATGAACTAGATGATTTCCTGTAAGAAGTTCTGGTGGAAGAGTAACGGATTGGGGTACCTTGCTGCTTTTGATCTCTACGAGTTTTGATTCTGTTTTTGAAGAGAGATGGAGTTAGTAACACTGTGTCTTTTCTTTTTGGGGTAAAATTAGGTAGACTATTAGAAAACAACGGGTAGAATAGGGAGTTAGTTAGATGGGTTTTTGTATTTCTTTTGAAAGGACCCCCTTCTGAATATATTTTACACTTATAATCATACTGAGAATATTTTTACGTATAATCACACTAATTGTTCACAATTATGAATATGTGAGTGAGAGGGGACGACAGAAGGTTTGAAGCAGGTCATTGCCCGTGCTACGAGGTAATGCAACCAGATATAAAGGGAACGATAAGAATGTTTTTATTATTCTTAAATCACTTTATTCACTTTTTTAACTTTTACATATTTGATACATTACTGAAACAAGCTTAGCAGACTAGATGTTACATGCATTAGACTACTGGAACATGTATATATATATGGTGCAAAAGAGAAATTAATAGCAAGTGCGGTTGTCCAATGTTGAACCGACAAGGGCAGACTCAACTGGTGGTTTAAAAACCCGCTGTCTGCTCCAACACCAGATAGCGCCCTAGGCAGCGCCAGGGCACCTCTGGCAACGATGGAGCAACCCAGATAGCACTCCAGGCCACCGGAAGTGCCTATGTAGTTCCTCTGGCATCGTGGGACAGATCCTGACTTCAAGTTTATACACTGCTGTATGTTGATTACACTGAATGTTTGAATGTTGAAGTGATGGTCTGACAGGAAGGTGAGATCTTTTACTCCACTCCAGACAAAAGGGGGTGAATATGTTTGGTCTCACTATTCCTCCTGTTATGGTGTGTGTTTTGTTTTTCTTTTATCTCTTGTTTTGTAGGTCGCGGTGGAGATGAGCAACATCTGATTCAAATTAGGAGGTGGAGATATAGGTTCCGGTTTCGTGCATGGAGGGGGGCGCGTACGGGGAAATGACATCATCCACGGTTCGCCTCTTGTTCTCCTGGTGATAGCGGGATTTGGCGTCTGTCGGCACTTTGGAAGATCCCATATGGCATAACATTTATTGTTGCACTTTGTGAAACCCCTAGATTTATTTAATAAACTACGTTGGTTATATTGATCGTTTGTGTTGGTTTTCCTATATTGTTGCGGCCACGAGTCGGCCGTAACAAAATGGGGGCTCGTCCGATGCGTTTGTTTGATTTTGTAGTCGTTGTAAAACGCATCGGTAATTAAGAACGCCTGTTGGTGTTTTCAGCAGCTCAGCTGTTTGCAAGTGAATGTGCCGACAGCTCAACGTGTAAGTTGGATAGTCACTGTTTTTTTTCAATAGTTGATCACAAATGTTCGTCACTTATCATTGAGAGGGAAGGGAGGTAGGTGAGTTTCTTTAAATTGACTTACATTTGGAAGGTGATAACCTTCTCTTGTTTGGCATTTGTTTAGTAGTCTGATAAGAGCAGTTGAGATCTGGCATTGATGTAAAGGTTGTTTACCTTTTTTGGCGTGGTATGTAGCCTACGTTGTTTGTTAGACTTCGTTAAATTTGTGTGAGATTATAGCGAGGTCAAATTGATGTTTGTCTTCTCATATTGGTGACGTTTCCCTTGTTAGGCTGAAGCAACGTTTACGTTGACTCTTTATTATTTTAGTTTGTTTTTTTTGTGCTGCCGCTGGGTTGAGGGCACTGCCGCTGTGTAGTCCCTCTCTGGTTTGTCCGAGAGGGGTCTGTACTGTCGGTATTAGAGTGCTTAAAGTCACTTAGCCCTTGGTGGAAGCATGAAGTCTAGGGTTGAGGTAGTGTGGTGTGTAGGTAATGGGGAAGGTCACTAAAAGTGAGGTTTGACAAAAGAGAAAAAAAAAATATATAAAAAATAAGATGACTACCTTTTTAGATGAGTTTTTTGAGTATCCTACTGAGGAGAGCTTTAATAAGCTTTCTAAAAAACAGTTATTGGAAGTAGCAGAAAAAATATGAAATCAGCCGTACCACTAAAGAAAAGAGTTTAAAGGAGGGAGTGGAATTTGTTGTTAAAGCTGCTCTTATTGATTTGGGTATTCTTGTATCTGAATCAGGGAAACCTGTAAGTTTTACTGGAGAAAGTGATGTTCCTGTTCGTATTCCTTCATCCCTGTCGTTTGAAGAGCAGAAGGAGTTGTTGCTCTTGGAAATGGAGAAGAGTCGAATAAATCAAGAAGTTGAGTTGCGAAAGTTGGACATTGAAAGGTTTGCTCTAATTAGAGAAGGTAAGCTGGGATACCACTCTGAGGGTTTGCAGGCCCAAGTAGTTAGTCCAGCTCCAAAATGTTTTGATGTTGCTCGTTCTCTTAACCTCATGCCAAAATTTGATGAGGATGATTTGGATACTTTCTTTACTTTGTTTGAGCGGTTGGCAGATCTTATGGGGTGGGAAGATTGTGAGCAGACACTACTTTTGCAGTGTGTACTGTATGGAAAAGCTCAAAAAGCTTACTCTACTCTAAGTGTCCGTGACAGTCAAGTGTACGTAAGGTAAAAGACGAAGGCATATGAGTTAGTTCCGGAAGCTTACAGGCAACGGTTTCGGACTTTACGAAAAGGTATACAGCAGTCATTTACTGAGTTCGCAAGAGAGCTAAGGATTCTGTTTGATCGTTGGTGCTCTGCTTCACAAGCGGATGATTTTGATTCTCTCTATGAGCTGTAACTGTTGGAACAATTTAAAAACACCTTACCTGAAAATGTGGCTGTTTTCATAACAGAGCGCAATATTCAGAATGCAGAGGCCGCGGCGGTCCTTGCTGATGAATATGTTTTGAAAAAAATAATTGGCGTCGTTTAAGTAGCTCTGTGGAAAGTCCTCCTATGGAGACTCGTTTTTCTTTGCCTGGTAATATGAAGTTTGAGAAAAAGCCAAGAAGTCCGGTTGATACAAGTGACCAGTGTGCTTACTGTTTGAATAAAGGACACTGGAAAAAAGATTGTCCAGCTCTTAAAGCAAAAATGAACCGTTCTAAATTCGAACCAAAATCTGCTCTTGCTGCGTCTTCCGTCATTGAAGTGTCTGCTGTACCTGGGGTTGATGTAAACTCTGTTCAGGAAAGTGAGGTGTTAGGTAAGGTAGAAAAGTTGAGCTATGCTCCTTTCATTACTGACGGCTTTGTATCTCTGGTCGGAAGTGATGAGAAAGTCCCAGTTAAGATTCTCAGAGATACTGGAGCTTCAGAGACCTTTATTTTAGAGTCCGTTCTAAGTTTCTCTGAAAGTTCCAGTACAGAAAATGAGATGTTAATAAAATGAATTGGGTTACAAGTTATGCCTGTTCCATTACACAATGTTGTACTTGAATCAGATTTGGTCACTGGTCAGGTTACTGTAGGGGTGAGACCCTCTCTGCCAGTGGAGGGTATCTCTGTTATTCTGGGTAATAATTTGGCTGGAGGGCGTGTATGGAGGGATGTGTCACCCCCTCCCATTATAACAGATTATCCTTCCTTACCAGAACAAGCTGATGTTGATAAACAGTTTCCTGATGTGTTTGTGGCTTGTGCTGTTACTCGTGCAATGAGCAAAAGAGTGTCTGAAATTCAGAGTATAGAGCTTAAATCTGGTTGTGGAAAAAAGAAAAAGATTCCTGGTCTTTCGTATCTTTTCCCTTCCATTTCTCACCAGGAGTTGGTGGTGGCGCAACGGGAGGATTCTACTCTGAAGGAAATGTTTTCTGCCACACTGTCCACTGAAGAGGTGGAGAGTGCAGTAAGTGGCTGTTGCTTCATCTGTAATGGAAGTTGCTGAGGATGTTAAAGCACCTGAAGATGGCATGCTCCAACCCCGTCTTAACAACTCTGAAACGCTTAACAACTTGGAGGATTTTGTACAACATTTGCCTCTTCATCAGATAACTGAATTGTTAGCTTTGATTTCAGTTTTCCCTATGCTATTTTCAGATTCTCCTTCACGCACTCATTTGATAGAGCACAATATAGATGTCGGTGACGCAAAACCAATACGCCAGCGTTTTTATCGTGTTTCTTTGGATAAACAACGTCATCTTGATTCTGAGATTAAATATATGGTGGAAAATAACATTGCTAACCCTTCCTTTGCAAGCTGGGCATCACCTTGTTTAATGGTGGGAAAGTCAGATGGGTTGTACCGTTTCTGTACTGATTACAGGAAGGTAAATAATATAACAAAACCGGATTCTTTCCCATTGCCCCGAATGGAAGATTGTGTAGATTCTGTCGGTTCTGCAAAGTATGTCAGTAAATTTGATTTATTGAAAGGATATTGGCAAGTGCCTTTGACCACTTGTGCACAAGAGATTGCCTCATTTATTACCCCTTCTGGGCTATACTCTTATTCGGTAATGAGTTTTGGCCTTAGAAATGCGCCCGCTACTTTCCAACGTTTGATGAACCGCGTGACCTCTGGGTTGAAGGGTTGTGCTGTTTATTTAGATGATGTGGTTGTATACAGTGACACGTGGGAGCATCATCTTTTACGCATCCGAGCACTTTTTGAGCGTTTGGCAGAAGCTAGGCTCATGGTCAACTTGGCAAAGTGTGAGTTTGCCAAGGCTACTGTGACCTATTTGGGGAAGGTAGTTGGGCAGGGTCAAGTGCGTCCCGTGCGCGCTAAGGTCTTGGCCATTGATAATTTTCCTCCACCTAACACAAAACGAGAGCTTATGCGGTTTCTGGGTATGGTGGGCTATTACAGGAACTTTTGCTCAAATTTTTCTTCAGTGGTTCCTTTAACTGATTTGTTGAAGAAAAACTTAAAGTTTGAGTGGACCTTGCAGTGTAAACAAGCTTTTGAGAATGTGAAGCTGTTGCTTAGCACTGCCCCTGTGCTGGCTGCCCCATGCATTGGACAGCCTTTCCAGATCCAGGTTGCAGATCCAGGTTGCAGTCAAGTTGGGGCTGGAGCGGTACTTTTACAAACTGATGAACAGAGTATAGAAAGACCAGTCTCTTATTTCTCTAGAAAGTTTAAGTCTCACCAGCTGCATTATTCCACTATTGAAAAGGAGGCATTAGCGTTGATTTTGGCTTTGCAGTTTTTTGAAGTCTATATAACAAGTGGCATTTTTCCAATTGTGGTATTTTCAGACCACAATCCACTCACCTTTTTGCACTCTTTGCAGAGCCCAAACCAGCGTCTTATTCGGTGGTCTCTCTTTTTGCAACCCTATCCTTTGGAGTTTAGACACATAAGAGGTGTGGAAAATGTTCTGGCTGATGCCTTGTCTCGTGCCCAGTGTGAGAGTTCTTGCGACTGATTCAACTGATTTGATTTTTTGTTTTTTCTCATCTGTGACTGGTTTTTCCTAGGCGCCAGGAGTTGCTGTATTCAAGTTGCAAAGGGGGAACCAGATTAAGAAGGCCACATGCAGGAGGTCCTTTGCAAGGATCCTCTCTTTTAAGAGGGGAGGTGTTATGGTGTGTGTTTTGTTTTTCTTTTATCTCTTGTTTTTTAGGTCGCGGTGGAGATGAGGAACATCTGATTCAAATTAGGAGGTGGAGATATAGGTTCCGGTTTCGTGCATGGAGGGGGGCGCGTACAGGGAAATGACATCATCCACGGTTCGCATCTTGTTCTCCTGGTGATAGCGGGATTTGGCGTCTGTCGGCACTTTGGAAGATCCCATATGGCATAACACTTATTGTTGCACTTTGTGAAACCCGTAGATTTATTTAATAAACTACGTTGGTTATATTGATCGTTTGTGTTGGTTTTCCTATATTGTTGCAGCCACGAGTCGGCCGTAACACTCCAGAGTGTACCTTTGTGACAAAAAGCCTATTGATAGAACAAGTGGATGGTCTATATTGACCATGTTTGCTAGACAGGTGAAGAGAGGCTTGCTCATGAAGATACCCCATTTGGGACGATGTGTTGGGGAATCTCCTCTGTCTCATGCACACGTCTAAATGCTCTAATGCCAAGCAGAAAACTAGGTCACAGAAAACTGGGTCACAGGGATAAGAGAATGGAAAAGTACCCCAAAAACTTGTAGGAGAGATGCAGGTGTTGGGAAGCACTGGAAGAGAAACATATTATATAAAATGTTTAAGATGTTCCACCAATAGAAGAATATCTAGGGGAGATGTTTTTAATGGTTGCGAGAACACGAGGAAGAAAAAAGATAACAATACAGATGCCCATTGTGTAAAAAGATAACAATACAGATGCCCATTGTGTACCTAGCGATAAGAAAACGGTATAAGACCTGAATGTTGACCACTGTAAAGTCAGTTACAGTTTCTTCTTCTGAGACCTGGAACTTCGACTCTGAAAGATTTTCTTTGAGACCTGAATTAGAAAACTTTGAAATCTGCAGACTTGAACCAGAGCCCTTAAATCTGCCACTACACTTGCAGCTATATTTTACTTTTATTATTGTTTATTTTTCTATTTGTATTTTTATTGTGTAAAGTGCCTTGAGAAGCTGCTATATAAAATAAAGTGTGTTGTTATTATTATTATTTAGATAGTAATATTGTGGTCTAAATTGCATTCAGTAAACATGAGAATTAAATTTTATGAAACCTTTTTAACTTTTATGGAACCTTTAAACGTTCAAATTTGATTCAAGACACTCTTGATACTCAGCACTCTTATGATGTGTATACAAATATTTAATGTAATCATATAGATCAGATATTAGTGTTGTAATAGTGTATCTTGTTGAAAAATCACAAAGGCTAATTATTGGCTGAAATAAACAAGTTTATTAAGAAAGGTACTTTTACAATGAACATTCATATTATATGACTTCAGTAAATGCTCCTTTTAAGTGTTAAAGATTCATTCTTCTTTGGCCTGGGAAAGAAGGAAGAGGCAAACATTAGTTTTATTAACAAAAATGTACTTAACTTTACATAATGAAGAGATAACAGATGTGCAAATGTCATACAGGATATGTAACATCAGCATAATGCAATTATTATAGTTCCATTACATCTGCTGAAAGGTAGTTCATGCATTTGGATAAACAAGTTGAATAAATAATATGGAAAAAAATCATCTACTTCGTCTAACCTTTCCAGAATCACGGCTCTTAACTCTGAGCTTGTTGACCTGAGACTCGGAAATGTCAGCACGCTCCTCAGCCTCCTCAAGCTCATGCTGCACCTTCCTCAACTTGGACAGGTGACCATTGGCTAGCTCCTCCTAAAGGTTTTTTTTAAATGGTTCATGTATCATGTTTCATCAAATTACCATTCCAATATAAATAATTACATTTTTTCAAAATGTTCAATTCGATTTTACATACCGCCTCTTCAGACTGCCTCTTGTAGACTTTGACCTTCAGCTGCAGTTTGTCCACCAGATCCTGGAGTCTGGTGATGTTCTTCTTGTCCTCGTCAGTCTTCAAAAAATACATATTTAAACGATTAAGCATTGATCCTTGACTAAAAATAGGCATTGTTAGTACATACACTATTACACAGACTCTTTTGTTTGAACAAACTTAGGGTCATACCTGAGGAATAGGGTCATACCTGATAAGTGAGCTCTTTCACTCTCCTCTCATATTTACGGACACCTTTAACAGCATCAGCTCCACGTCTCTGCTCAGCTTCAACTTCAGCCTCAAGCTCACGGACCTAAAGAAAATATTATTTTTATTCAAACATATCATAATATAACTTCACTTTGCCCATATCATAACTATAAAGAGGCTTACTCTGGACTCCAACTTCTGGAGTTGTTTCTTTCCTCCTTTCATGGCCAGATTCTCAGCCTCATCCAGACGGTGCTGCAGGTCCTTCACTGTGACTTCTAGATTTTTCTTCATTCTCTCAAGGTGAGAACTGGTGTCCTGCTCCTTCTTCAGCTCTTCTGCCATCATTGCAGCCTTTTGCATTAATACAGAAAGTCATTAGATCCACATTTTTTAAGTATGCAAGCATCTTTTGAAACATTTGGCAGCTACTGTTGCTCACATCAGTGATGGCCTTCTTGGCTTTCTCCTCTGCATTTCTGGCTTCCTGTACAGTGTCATCAACTTCACTCTGGACATGAACAAGGTCAGCCTCAAGCTTCTTCTTGGTGTTTAGGAGACTTGTGTTCTACAAAATGGAAAGCAAAAGTTTGAGCATTTTGAATGATGCTATCAATTCCCTTAATTTCAGGGAAACAATATGCCCTTACCTGAGAGTGCAGCAGCCCAACACGCTCACTGATATCCACCAGCTCTTGTTCAGCCACTTTGCGGCCTCTCTCTGTCTGCTCCAGAGCAACTCTCAGCTCCTCAATCTCAGACTGCATTAGAGCGTTTCTGCGCTCCACCATGGCCACCTGCTCCTTCATGTCTTCCTGTCCTCTCTGGGCATCATCAAGGTGCAGTTGGGCATCCTGAACATAACAATAGCTTTAGAATGAGCTTTTGATGTGGTTTCTGCTATGCTGTACTTACCATATGTTAGATTATTAAAAAATATATATATATGAATACATCCCAAAGTCAAAAAGAAGAATTCCTATGCATACCTTGAGTTGTCCCTGAACGTTCCTGAGCTGTTTCTGGGCCTCAGCAGCCTGGCGATTGGAGTGGCTCAGCTGAATCTCCATCTCATTAAGGTCTCCCTCCATCTTCTTCTTGATTCTCAGGGCATCATTCCTGCTCCTGACTTCAGAGTCCAGAGTGCCCTGCATGGATTCAATGACTCTCTGGCTGTTCCTCTTGATCTGCTCCATCTCCTCATCCTTCTCTGCAAGCTTCCTGTCAACCTCTCCCTTGATCTGGTTTAGCTCAAGCTGGACACGAAGAATCTTGGACTCCTCATGCTCCAGTGTACCCTATGAAAAATAAAACAACATTTAAATATAAGAATGAAAATACACACAGTGTATTGATGAATACAACAACACAGTATGATGGTTCTAGCAAGAATTCCATATTGATCTTCAGATACTCACTTCAGCCTCCTCCAGGGCAGTCTGAATCTCTGACTTCTCAGTCTCCACTGTCTTCTTGGCCTTTTCCAGCTCATGGATGCTCTTACCAGTCTCACCTAACTGCTCTGTCAGATCTGAAATTTCCTCTATATAGAGAAAAACATATAGTATTTATCATAATGCACATTCATTAATCATATGTGCTTATTTTTTAATGCTCACTGAGAATTAGAACATTTAAAGGGAAAGTTCACCCAGAAATGAAAATGTTATCATTAAATAATTACTCACCCTCATGTGATTACAAACCCGTCAGACGTTCATCTTTAGAACACAAATGAAGATCTATTTGATGAAATTTGAAAGCTTTCTGTCCCTCCATAGACAGCTACACACTTGATTATTTGACGTTTCAAAAAGGTTATAAAGAGATCATAAAACTAATCCATATGAATTGAGCTCTCAGATTTAATCAAAAAGATCTTCATTTGTGTTCAGAAGATGGACAAAAGTCTCACGAGTTTGGAACGACATGAGGGTCAGTAATTATTAAAAGAATTTTAATTTTGGGTGAACAATCCCTTTAAGTTTTTTCTAATTTAATGGTTTCATTCTTACGCTGCAGATTTTTGTTCTCTCTCTTGAGGGTCTCCAGCTGATCCAGGCTCTCCTCATAGGAGTTCTTCATCTTGAACAGTTCAGTGCTGAGTGAACGAGCCTCTTTCTGGGCACCTTCCAGCTCTGCCTGACCTTCCTCATATTTCTGCTTCCATTCTGCCAGGACCTTTGGTGGAGATATTTTAGGATCGGTTTGTTTAAAAAATGTTTAACAAAGCCCATTCCAGCAATACTTTAGAAAGAGAATATAATATGACTAAAATTGTTACCTTGTCAAAGTTCCTCTGTTTCTTGTCAAGGTTAGCAGCCAAACCATTGGCTCTCTCCACATCAATCATGAGGTCCTCCACCTCACCCTGGAGTCTCTGTTTGGTCTTCTCCAGAGATGCACATTTAGAGTTCACTGCCTCAACTTGTTCCTCTGCCTCTTGCAGACGCTGAGCCAGCTTCTTCCTGTTAAGTAATACACATTATTTTGAATTCTAATCTATAAAATAGCTGTAAGAATTGGGAATATTATACAATAATATACATACTTGGACTCTTCAAGCTCCTCAGTGCGCTGGATGGCATCAGTTTCATATTTGGTTCTCCACTGAGCAACCTCACTGTTGGCCTTTGACATTCCCCGCTGCAGCTCAGCCTTTGCCTCCTGCTCTTCCTCAAACTGCTCACGGAGCAGGTCGCAGTCATGACGGGCTGATTGCACAGCATGGGCCAGTGCGTTCTTAGCCTAAGGGACAAAGTCGCATAATATTAGCTTGTCTCTACAGTAAAGCAATTGACAAGTATGTGCATGAATTGATTATGCTGTATTACCTTAACCTCCTCTTCAATAAGCCTCTTAAGCTCCTCAATTTGCTGAGTGGAAGCTTGTTTGCC
Source organism: Gila robusta (assembly GCA_030770095.1). Taxonomy (NCBI): domain Eukaryota; kingdom Metazoa; phylum Chordata; class Actinopteri; order Cypriniformes; family Leuciscidae; genus Gila; species Gila robusta. The sequence continues at coordinate 463,038 of JAVALU010002437.1, forward strand.
TCTGGTGAGCTGAGAAACCAGAGCCTCCTTCTCCTCCAGCTGACGGCCAAACTCACCTGTATAGATTTAGATTCATTAGTGTCAGACTTTACTCTGTCTCTATCAGTTTATTTCAAAACAAATGGATGTAAGATTTTATCAGTGTTACAACCAGAAATGTACAGCTGAATAATCTTAATACACAATTATTTTTGATTCATTTTTGTTGATAATTATTATTGATTATTCTTGATAATTATTGTTAATTATTGACATTAATTACTTTTGATTTAATATTAATTTGTTCATGAGTTACCATTTTCAGTTTGAAATCTTGCACTTTGAGTATTGAGATCATTTAACTGACGAATGTTCTCGTCATTCTTGGACTTAATTTCACTAAGTTGGTCCTCAAGTGTGCGGCACATCTTCTCAAGATTGCCCTGCAGATACAAAAGTCATTAGATATTTGAAAGAACTTCAAGACTTGTTGTATGTGACCCGTAATGGTAAAATGAGTCACAATGAGCACATTTTCAAAAATTAGTTATTGTTATTTACTTTTATTGTTATTAAAAAACCTTCATGTATGATGATATATGATTTGTTGGAATCAGACAAAATAGGACTGCGCTACACCTATTTGAAGTCAATAGAGTCAGCAAAATAAATTTTGAGAAAAATCTAGTTAAAGTTTTCTGTTTTCTGAAGGATCCAAAACAAAATCACCTAGCAACCATACCTTAAAATCCCTGGTAATACCACCAAATTTGGCACACACCAAATCAAAACCAAATATCTATAGGAAAAATATATATACATTTTTTTTCCATGATACCACAATTGTTTGATTAACATTAATGAGACAGCAGCCTGTATATTGAGACCTACTGTAATGCACGTATCTAATATAATGTTACATATCAGATGTTTTTCCCCAACAGTTAACCAAACGTTTACTTAAGGCATAACAGATAATGTTTGCGTGAATATTCGTCAAGACAGATATTTTGAAATACTGCAATTCTGTGTACATGTGTATATCGGGATTGCGTGCTGTCTGAGAAGCGTCTTTGTGCGCACTTTGTGTTGATCTGTCAGTCAGTTCGAGTAAGATCGGCATCAGCATGAGTTTAAAAATCATATTTCATTGGTTCAGACTTATGCCATTGAGAATTCGCTATGTATATTAAAACTTGTGCTGAGGGGAAGCACCAGTGGTTGAGAAGCGAGCCAAGAAAAATGGCAATTTTTCATGGATTATTAAAACAAAGGAAAGATTTAGGAAGGTACACCTCTCAGAAAATGTAAAAATAAAGATCATTTTAGATGTTTAATTACTATTTGGAGCATTGGGATCGCTAGAAGAGGGCTTAATGAAATTCGACCAAAATAGCTCGTATTTTGTGCCTGTTGCTCGTAATTAGCCCATGCGTATTCCAACTCATTTTGCCAGTATGGGTCACATATATTCTTTAGAATATTTCCCAACCTTTGCTTTGGCAACAGCTTCCATGTTGCTGGAAAGATCATCAATCTCCATTTTGAATTCGCTCTTCTCTTTCTCGAGCTTCTGCTTGACACGCTGCAGGTTGTCGATTTGCTCTCCCAGCTCGGCCACACTGTCTGCCTGCTTCTTGCGGAGGGCAGCAGCAGTAGCTTCATGCTGGAGGGTGGACTCTTCAAGATCACGACGCAGCTTCTGGAATTCAGCTTCACGCTTCTTATTCATCTCTATCTGAGCAGAAGTGGCTCCTCCAGCCTCCTCAAGCCTCTCACTGATCTCCTCAAGTTCCCTGGAGAGATCAGCTCTCTGCTTCTCAACCTTGGCACGAGCAGCGCGCTCAGCCTCGATCTCTTCCTCAAGTTCCTCAATGCGAGCCTATGGTGGAAAGTATTTAATTAGATTTTTGGTGATCTGCATTTGATCATAATGATGTAATGTTTGAAAAAATCTCAAAATACCTGAAGCTCCTTGATTTTCTTCTGGAGTTGAGCACCTAGAGATTGTTCATCTTCAATCTTGCTGAGCAGCTGACTTGTTTCAAAGTCTTTCCTGTTCAACAACAAGTAGTTGTAAAAAAAAACATAACACAACAATAAAAGATTTCAATGTTTTCAAAGATTTGCTGCTTTAATTACTTTTTTATTTTCTCATCAGATTGCTGCTTGTCATTCTCCAGGTCCATGACGGACTCTTGGGATAATTTCAGGTCTCCTTCCAGCTTTCTCTTGGCTCTCTCCAGGTCCATGCGGAGCTTCTTCTCTTGTTCAAGGGAACCCTCAAGCTACAGGACAATGATATATAAAATATGTTCACAGCAAAAAACAGTTGATTTGATGAATAAATATAATTCATTTACATAATCAACTCACATCATCAACTTGCTGCTCAAGCTTTGTCTTGGATTTGGTCAGGGAGTTGACTTTGTCCTCCTCGGCCTGAAGATCATCCAGTGTCTGCTGATGTGACTCTTGGAGGGCTTTCTTCTCTTTTGTAAGCTTAGCAATGCTCTCATCCTGAGCTGACATTTCCTCAGTCAAGTTCTTGACCTGTATGATTTTTTGTTCCAAATAAGCTTAAATATTACAATTCATATTCTATATCAATAAATAAGACAGAGATTAAATCTAATCTTAAACCAACTCAATCTCTAACCTTATTCTCAGTGGCATGTTTCTCCTTCTCCACTTTAGCCAAGGTGAGCTCCAGGTCATCAATGTCTTTCTTCAGCTCAGAGCACTCATCCTCCAGTTTCCTCTTCTTGGCTGTCAGTTCAGCATTGATTTCTTCCTCATCCTCCAGTCTCTCAGTTGTCTCCTTGAGTTTAGCTTCAAGCTGGATTTTGCTTTTAATCAGACCCTCACACCTCTCCTCAGCATCTGAGAGACCCTCAGATTCCTGTTAGTAAAATAGATTGCTATTTCATTGGAAACAACCTTGCTCATTTTTAATGGAGCCAGTATTCAGTTAATAATATACTCACAGATGCTACTTGCAGCTGCAGATCATTTTTCTCTTGCAGCAGTGCTACCATCTTCTCTTCAAGCTCCTTCTTTTTGGCTTCAGCCTTAACCAAAGCCTCTTTGCATTTTATAAAGTCGTCTTTCATGTTTGCCAGCTCCTTCTCAGTCTCTGCACTCTGAAGCAGAGGCTTAATCTTGTAATAAACCTTCATCCATGGCCAGTGTTTGACATTCATGAATGAACGGATGTTGTATTGGATGGTGTAAATCGACTCCCTGTGAATAATTTATCATTAAAAATCATAATCATCATTAAGTTTGCACAGTTATCATTGATGTCAACTTTACTCATGACAATAGTCACCTCCTCTCCGTCATTTTGACATACTCCCTCCTCATCAGGTAACCACGACTGAGAGCCTGAGTCATTGTGACCAGAGCAGCCAGTTTCTCATCACGCATCTCCTCAAGAACACCCAGAAGACCAGCTTTGAAGAACACCTGAATTGATGTAAAACATTAAATCAAAATATATTGATTTAAACTGTATAAGCTAAATGACCATGATCACTGAATCTTTGAAATTTGTAAAGCTAAATATGAACCTTTGTATGTCCAAATCTGTAGTCGTCATGATTAACGTCGATGGATCCCAGGAGTTTCTCACTGGCCTTCTTGTTATCCATAAACTGTCCCTCTGGGATAACACCGGCATTCAGCACCTTGTATCTGTGGAAAATGTATCAAAATACTTCATATCTTTTAATTAGGAGTCTCCTAGGAAATGTTGTTATCATGTGGTCCCATTTACCTCTGCTTAAAGTCACCATATTGGATTCTGCTGGGGAAGCCCTTTGTGCAGATTCTGATACCCTCCAGAACACCGTTACACCTCAGCTGGTGGATAACCAGGAAGTTCTCCATGAGACCTATAACGAACAGTTTACACCATGCACTTGGTAAATTAACTTCATCATATATATTGAGAACCAAAATATCTGTACGTTTTTTTTTATATACTTTACCTGGAGTCTTGGACTCATTAGGAATCAGGCAACGCACAAAGTGAGGGTGAGTGGCCCTTAAGTTGGTCATGAGTTTCCCCAAGTTCTCCTGTGGAGAATAGAAAACGTTTGGCATGCTTTGTATTTCTTTTCTTTTTTCTCAAATAAAGCAATATTGCTGTGATGTCATCTCTATGCATACCCTGAACTGGGAGGACACAGTCTGCATGGAGCCACCCTTCTTCTTGCCTCCCTTTTTAGTATTATCTATTGAGATAACAATACAAATGAACATGTATAAATGCAAAAACAAGAAAGAAAGTTCAAAACTGAATCAAAGTTTTGTTAAACAGATTTTTTCTTTACCCTCAACAACAGGTGGGTAGAGAGTAGCCAGCAGTTTGACAGAAGACTTCTGGTACAGCAGCAGAACAGAATCATTCAGTGGATCCTTGTTCTTATCCAACCAGCCAGTGACATTGTAGTCCACAGTTCCAGCATAGTGAACCAGGGAGAAGTGGGCTTCAGCCTTGCCTTTGGCAGGCTTTGGTTTCTCGAAAGCTTTGTTCTTGCCAAGATGCTGATCATATAGCTTGTTCTTGAAGGAAGTATCTGAAGCCTTGGGGAACATGCACTCCTCTTCAAGGATGGAGAAGATACCCATGGGCTGTTTATAAAAGAATGTTGTTTATTATCAAAATAGGAGTTTTCGAGAATATGATCAATGGAAATTAATAAATTCATAAACCATTGATAACCTTCTCAATGAGCTCAATGCAAGAAGCCAAGTCCATGCCGAAGTCAATGAACTCCCAAACAATGCCCTCCTTCTTGTACTCCTCTTGCTCCAGCACAAACATGGTGTGGTTGAAAAACTGTTGCAGCTTCTCATTGGTGAAGTTGATGCACAGCTGCTCCATGCTGTTGTACTGGAGGACAAAAAAAATGACAGAAACATTTACTACCTTCTGAATATCATTCATTTTGACATAAAAATAGATAAAAGAATCACATCTTACATCAAAGATCTCAAAGCCAGCAATATCCAGCACGCCAATGTAGAAATTTCTTTGTTGTTTTGTGTCCAACATCTGGTTGATACGAATGACCATCCACAAGAACATCCTCTCATAGATAGATTTGGCCAAGGCGCTAACAGAGTTGTACACCTGTAAGTAGAATAGAGTGTATATTTTATTCTGCTTCTGCAATAATTAGCCAGAATTTTAGGTTAAACACATGGCATGCTGGAAATGCTACTATACCTGTGGGACGGTCTGGCCTTTGGTCACATACTCATTTCCGACCTTGACTCTGGGGTAGCACAAACCCTTCAGCATATCAGCAGAGTTCAAACCCAGAAGGTAGGCGATTTTGTCAGCCTCTGTTAAATACATTTTAACATAAATTATCTTTGCTCTATAGAGTCTTTTGTGTTAAATTATAATAAATCAGGCACTAGGTACTTTCCCTTTTATTTTTAGATTTATTGATATGCACACAACTTCTAGTTTATATTTACACGAAACATTTTATACACAGTTTCTGTGGTTTAAGTCGATGCAACGGTTACTATTTTAAAGCCCAGGATAACACAAGTCTCACCCTCTGTGCCATCAGGCTCAGCCTGCTCCTCACGCTGCTTCTGCTTGAACTTCATGTTACCATGATGAAGCACAGCTCCAGTGAACTTGTAGATGCCCACTTTATCATCACTTGTGAAACCAAGAATGTCAATAGCTTCCTGTAAATTACAGAGAATAATAAAATATATGATTTGCTATATTTAAATAGAATATGTCAATATTCAAATAGCAATGACTCACATCAGTAGCATCCAGCTCAACTTTATCATCAATGCTGGCCACTGTGATCTGACCCTGACTGCACATGGGGAAGTCATAGGGGTTGGTGGTGAGGAGCGACATTTCTGTAAAATACACAGCATTTATGAAAGAGCATCTTAAAATATTCTCTGAAACATTGAATGAATTAAATATGTGCACCTACCAACAATCTCAGGCCTATGGTTGGTCATCATCTGGAAGAAGATGTGGTAGCCTCTCTCATCTGGAAGCTGGAATGACACTCTAGACTTCTCCAGCAGATCTGTTGAGAGAATGTACTTGAGTCACAATCATCTGAAGAGTGACAGACAAAGGCAAATGTTCAGGATGGATCAATGAAATCGTGTCCACCTACATGTCTCAATGTCAGCACTAGCCAGTTTTCCAGTTGTGCCGAAATGAATTCTGATGAATTTACCCTGTTTAAATCATAATAGCATAATTATTATAATCTCTTTATAGAAGCCTCTGTACAGTAAAATTGAACACAACTGACCATCTGTACTGTAAATAAACAGTGGTTAACTTACAAAACGAGAGGAGTTGTCATTTCTCACAGTCTTGGCATTACCATAAGACTCAAGCAGAGGGTTGGCAGCAATGATCTGGTCCTCAAGAGAGCCCTGTGATGTTTGAAGGGTTTTCATTTATTTTCAATTGTTTTTCTATTTCATGACTAAACACAATTTATAGGCATTTCACAAATTCACATATTGTATAGTTTGTGAGATGAGTGTAAATCATCATCTTTTAAAATAATATATATGACATCGTTTTGTATCTCGTACCTTTATTTTACTGGCCTCTTTCTTGACACCTGACACTGCAACTGTGGCAAAGTACTGGATGACACGTTTCGTGTTCACAGTCTTTCCAGCACCAGATTCTCCACTGGTTTATAAGAGATTAGAAGACAGAAGATTGAAAGACATTTAGACTTTTCAAAGTATATTCAATCTTAAATTCAATTTTGTAAATATCTCCATAAATTTTCCATCTATGTTATACTTTTTATTTTTGTCATGGTCTGAAATTAAATGAAAATGCTTACGTGATTAGGACAGACTGATTTTCTCTATCTGTTGATTGAAATTTGTAAAATATCCGGTAAATATTTATTATATTAACAGCAACATCTAATTAATCTGAATGAATTCTATAGAATTCAATTCCATAATGTCTTACCAGTCTGCATGAACTGATAGGCATTGTCAGAGACAGAGAAGATGTGGGGTGGGGCCTCCATACGCTTTTTGCCTCTGTAGGCAGACACCACTTCTGCATCATACACTGGGAGCCACTTGTAGGGGTTCACAGTTGCGCAGAAGAGTCCAGAGTAGGTCTGAAATGAGCAGAGACTTGGTCAGATTCCAACAACACAGAAAAAAATGAACTTAAATGCTTTTTTATGTCGTTTCAGAACTTACGTAGATCATCCACGCAGCATAACGCTCTTTGAGGTTATACAGCACAGAGGCTTCATTGAGATGGGTCATCATGGCCATGTCCTCAATCTTGTCATACTTGGGAGGATTCATTGGGTAGACATCTTCTTCCTTAGCAACCCTCTCCTATAAATTTGATAAATTAGATATTAGATATAAAAGAAAACAATGTAATAAGTGATTTAATGAGCATCTACATGAAATGGAAATATACCTCCTTAGTATCAAGCAGAACAACTGTGACTTTGCCACCGTCTTTGCTCTTGATTGTTCCCTTGAGGTACAACTCTTTGACATCAGCCACATAGCAGGCAGACTTGGCATCAAATGGTTTGGCCTGAGCCTCCATTCTCTCCCTCTCAGGCTTACGAAGGTAAATGGCAGCTTTGCCATAAATGGCCATCTCCGCGTCCGTACTCATGGTGGCGGCTTACTAAAGAGAGAAAATATCAACTTATCCATTACAAATTTCATAAATATTCAACAAAGGCAAGACACATAAAATATAAAACAGATGAATTGTGTTAGGAAAGAGGCATATTCCTAAGTTTAGGCTTACAAGTGAATACAGACACATAAAGCAATACTAGATAAACATTTAGATAGCAAGCAAGAAGCAGGTAAGGGGCCCATTAATGGCAAAAATGTCGATTGAATATGTCTTTCTGGTGATGAAATTGAAATGCTGGTGTCAGGGGACGGAACATACAGTACAGTATGAATTGTGGCATATATGAAGTTTCAGGACACTACAGAGATTTTCACTGCCGACTATTAGTCTTACTTGTGGACTCTCAGCCCGAGTGGATCCTCCTGCTAAGAGTATGAATTAAACGGACATTACATTGCATGTGTGTACTCACTACTGCTCACAAAGAGAGCTAAAGAGAGGTTTTTCTCTTCTGTAGATAATTGTACTTGAGTTTTTTTCTCTCAATGGATGCATAAGATTTCCTGACAAATATTAAGAAATGACAGATTTTTTTTATTATATTAATTCAATATTTTATGATAAAAGTTAAGACATTTCTAATGATTTATATTTATGCAAATTTCATCATGGATTATAATAGCAACACTGCATCCCAGTTTTGAATTTAATCAGACCAACAGTTCTGTAGTTAGAGCCAATTTCATGTTTCGGTCTATTATAGCATCATCAACTGGCCCTTTCCCGCTTCTTTTTCTGTTTCCACAAACTGAGTCTGCACAGAAATGTGTCGAATGACCTCTTTATTTGGGCCAAATTTGTATAACTTTCCCACAAGGGGTTTTATGGGCTCTCATAGACTCAAAAGTGGAAGAAGAAAAACAGAATTCAATACAACACAATAAAAAACAAATACAATAGGTGCCTATGTTTGGCACCTAAATAAAGGGTCAATGGGACCCCTTCCTTAAATTCATCTTACTAATACATTTTAAACACATTTCTTTGTAAATAAATTACATAAGTTTTAAAAAACAGCATGCTTCTCCAGTTTTCGTCTATAATACAGACTATAACAACTGTTTTCATCTACCCTAATCAACACACTGAATCTTAAAATCACTTGCCTTTTGTCCCTTAGACCAGATGAAATGTTCACTACCCTTGGATTAAAAAAAATAAATTAATTAAAATGTATTAATATAAATAAAAACACAATTACTTTGAGTACAGACGCATAAGTGATGACGTTAAATTCCTTTCAGTCACAGTCAGCATAGGCTCTTACCACTTGATGAAACTTCTGAGGTCTTCTATGCATCTCTTCTGGTCTACCCTCTTGGCTTTTATATAAGTTGATCATGCACACTAAGCAGAATCTATACATGGGCAACCTCATATATTTTGATATATGATGAGCTTTCTTGACCCCTTTTTTTTTTACCCATGAGCTTTCTTGACACAAGAAATGTATGGACAGACTCACAGACATACCTAATAAAATCAGTTATAAGTCAAACCTTTATTGCTTCAAAATATATGTCACAGCTTCCATCTCAAAGTTCATGTGTATTATAATTATTTATTTTTAGTCTATTAATATCTTACTTTGACATATGACACACACTGAGTAAATAAATCCTTTTTGGGATGAGGGTACATTCAGCAATGTACCTCCCCCCCCCCCCCTTTTTTTTTTAATCTGAAAACATTTCACCTTTTCACCCATGGAAGTTCTTGTTGCAGGCTAATGTGGCAGCAATTGGGCTAAACAATAAAATATGTTACAGATCTGACAAGATATATAGTTCAAGAACATAGAAGAATAGAAAAATACTGTA
>JAVALU010002438.1:0-76932 GCA_030770095.1 Gila robusta
GTTTATGCATGGTTATTGAAAAAACCAAAACTTAAAGTTTCTGAAATAAGGCCACAAAACAATACTAAATATGTGTCCACAAGACTTTTGACTATTGGATGTTGTCGACTAGAGTTTTTGCTTCAAAATGATCTGAATATCATCCTGCCTAATCATTTACACAAAACAATACATTGATTTAAATTTTGTAAGACACTTTTTGTTTGGAAAGGCAATATGCGGGTGGGCATGATTCACACCTGAGAAGACAATGACCGCATAAAGAGCCGCATGATGAGCTGCATAATGAGCCTTTCACACAGGTGTGTCACTGGGTACCAAAGAATCCTAATTGTAAAAAAAAAAAAAAAAAAAAAAAAATATATATATATATATATATATATATATATATTAGGCTATATATATATATATATATATACAGGTCCTTCTCAAAAAATTAGCATATTGTGATAAAGTTCATTATTTTCCATAATGTAATGATAAAAATTAAACTTTCATATATTTTAGATTCATTGCACACCAACTGAAATATTTCAGGTCTTTTATTGTTTTAATACTGATGATTTTGGCATACAGCTCATGAAAACCCAAAATTCCTATCTCAAAAAATTAGCATATCATGAAAAGGTTCTCTAAACGAGCTATTAACCTAATCATCTGAATCAACTAATTAACTCTAAACACCTGCAAAAGATTCCTGAGGCTTTTAAAAACTCCCAGCCTGTTTCATTACTCAAAACCGCAATCATGGGTAAGACTGCCGACCTGACTGCTGTCCAGAAGGCCATCATTGACACCCTCAAGCAAGAGGGTAAGACACAGAAAGAAATTTCTGAACAAATAGGCTGTTCCCAGAGTGCTGTATCAAGGCACCTCAGTGGGAAGTCTGTGGGAAGGAAAAGTGTGGCAAAAAACGCTGCACAACGAGAAGAGGTGACCGGACCCTGAGGAAGATTGTGGAGAAGGACCGATTCCAGACCTTGGGGGACCTGCGGAAGCAGTGGACTGAGTCTGGAGTAGAAACATCCAGAGCCACCGTGCACAGGCGTGTGCAGGAAATGGGCTACAGGTGCCGCATTCCCCAGGTCAAGCCACTTTTGAACCAGAAACAGCGGCAGAAGCGCCTGACCTGGGCTACAGAGAAGCAGCACTGGACTGTTGCTCAGTGGTCCAAGTACTTTTTCGATGAAGCAATTTTGCATGTCATTCGGAAATCAAGGTGCCAGAGTCTGGAGGAAGACTGGGGAGAAGGAAATGCCAAAATGCCTGAAGTCCAGTGTCAAGTACCCACAGTCAGTGATGGTCTGGGGTGCCATGTCAGCTGCTGGTGTTGGTCCACTGTGTTTTATCAAGGGCAGGGTCAATGCAGCTAGCTATCAGGAGATTTTGGAGCACTTCATGCTTCCATCACTGAGTGATTTCATTTTTCAGCACGACCTGGCACCTGCTCACAGTGCCAAAACCACTGGTAAATGGTTTACTGACCATGGTATTACTGTGCTCAATTGGCCTGCCAACTCTCCTGACCTGAACCCCATAGAGAATCTGTGGGATATTGTGAAGAGAAAGTTGAGAGACGCAAGACCCAACACTCTGGATGAGCTTAAGGCCGCTATCGAAGCATCCTGGGCCTCCATAACACCTCAGCAGTGCCACAGGCTGATTGCCTCCATGCCACGCCGCATTGAAGCAGTCATTTCTGCAAAAGGATTCCCGACCAAGTATTGAGTGCATAACTGAACATAATTATTTGAAGGTTGACTTTTTTTTGTATTAAAACACTTCTTTTATTGGTCGGATGAATATGCTAATTTTTTGAGATAGGAATTTTGGGTTTTCATGAGCTGTATGCCAAAATCATCAGTATTAAAACAATAAAAGACCTGAAATATTTCAGTTGGTGTGCAATTAGATTGGCCTCTCTAGCGAGATTCCTATTGGTCAGTCATGACCTACGTTGTAGTGACTGACCGATAGGGAACCCAAAATTCCTATCTCAAAAAATTAGCATATCATGAAAAGGTTCTCTAAACGAGCTATTAACCTAATCATCTAAATCAACTAATTAACTCTAAACACCTGCAAAAGATTCCTGAGGCTTTTAAAAACTCCCAGCCTGTTTCATTACTCAAAACCGCAATCATGGGTAAGACTGCCGACCTGACTGCTGTCCAGAAGGCCATCATTGACACCCTCAAGCAAGAGGGTAAGACACAGAAAGAAATTTCTGAACAAATAGGCTGTTCCCAGAGTGCTGTATCAAGGCACCTCAGTGGGAAGTCTGTGGGAAGGAAAAAGTGTGGCAAAAAACGCTGCACAACGAGAAGAGGTGACCGGACCCTGAGGAAGATTGTGGAGAAGGACCGATTCCAGACCTTGGGGGACCTGCGGAAGCAGTGGACTGAGTCTGGAGTAGAAACATCCAGAGCCACCGTGCACAGGCGTGTGCAGGAAATGGGCTACAGGTGCCGCATTCCCCAGGTCAAGCCACTTTTGAACCAGAAACAGCGGCAGAAGCGCCTGACCTGGGCTACAGAGAAGCAGCACTGGACTGTTGTTCAGTGGTCCAAAGTACTTTTTTCGGATGAAAGCAAATTTTGCATGTCATTCGGAAATCAAGGTGCCAGAGTCTGGAGGAAGACTGGGGAGAAGGAAATGCCAAAATGCCTGAAGTCCAGTGTCAAGTACCCATAGTCAGTGATGGTCTGGGGTGCCATGTCAGCTGCTGGTGTTGGTCCACTGTGTTTTATCAAGGGCAGGGTCAATGCAGCTAGCTATCAGGAGATTTTGGAGCACTTCATGCTTCCATCTGATTTCATTTTTCAGCACGACCTGGCACCTGCTCACAGTGCCAAAACCACTGGTAAATGGTTTACTGACCATGGTATTACTGTGCTCAATTGGCCTGCCAACTCTCCTGACCTGAACCCCATAGAGAATCTGTGGGATATTGTGAAGAGAAAGTTGAGAGACGCAAGACCCAACACTCTGGATGAGCTTAAGGCCGCTATCGAAGCATCCTGGGCCTCCATAACACCTCAGCAGTGCCAGAGGCTGATTGCCTCCATGCCACGCCGCATTGAAGCAGTCATTTCTGCAAAAGGATTCCCGACCAAGTATTGAGTGCATAACTGAACATAATTATTTGAAGGTTGACTTTTTTTGTATTAAAAACACTTCTTTTATTGGTCGGATGAAATATGCTAATTTTTTGAGATAGGAATTTTGGGTTTTCATGAGCTGTATGCCAAAATCATCAGTATTAAAACAATAAAAGACCTGAAATATTTCAGTTGGTGTGCAATGAATCTAAAATATATGAAAGTTTAATTTTTGTCATTACATTATGGAAAATAATGAACTTTATCACAATATGCTAATTTTTTGAGAAGGACCTGTATATATATATATATATATATATATATATATATATATGTATATTTTATTATTTATTTTTTTTCTTCTCCATACATTCTGCCAAATCTTCTGATCCACACTCACGTACAGTAGGTGGCGGTAAAGCACCTAATAAGCTGGTTTGCCAACTGCCAATAAAACCATAAGAAGAAGAAGAAGAAGATGTTAAGCAGAAATAACTTAGGATGTCAAGTTTCTGTATGGGGAGGATCATTTGGTCATTTGAAATTCTCCCTGTGAGTGCCGAGTGAACTGCGAGTGAAGAAGTGCCCGATTGTGGTGCCGTCATGGCTGTGAAGGCTGTTAGTTTTTGAAATAAACATTGCTTCAAGTCGAATGGTGAGTGTTTAAACAAAGTATTTGTAAGTAACGTTAGCTTTCATGGAAAACTGACCGACTAAATGAGTGGTCCGGTGACAACAAGTTAGCTAAACGCTAAAGTTAGCATAGTGTTAACATGTCTGTTGCATAGACAGTAAAAGAAATGGACACAGCGACCCCCTTGATTTCAACGGAGAAAACTGAAGCCTGATTAAAGCACTCACTTCCTGATGGCTGAGTGTACTGCACAGGCTCAAACTGAGCTTGACGACAGTCTGACAGTTGTAAATCTTCTAGTAGCTGTGCCAAGACAAATCTGAATCACCTAATTCCTCAAAAACGTTGTTGAAATATTTTGTCCCTTTGCTTTTATGGACTCTCTATCTATGGGCTTCTCCCTTGACTTTATGCCTCTATGTCCCCCCGATTGCCTCATAGACAGTAAAAGATTGCCTGCGAGCTTCTCCTCCTCTCTATACGTTAATTTCTCTATTGCGCGACAGAAAGTTGCGTGGTTATGACGCAATCGTTACCCTATTTTTACAAAAAATGGCTTCTACGTGGCCATAACGTAAGATACAAAGTAATGGAGCCTTTTATACATTGTCGTGTTTCTTTAGAAATAAATAATGGACAAATTAAGTCTCTGGACGCCTCAGATGTAAAGTTATTTGCTGTCAAAGTGACGCCACAATGAATGGGAGTCAATGGAATGCTAACAGCAGGTGAAGTTCTGCTACAATGGCGGCCCCCATTGTTGGCTTCAGTTTCCGGCTGATGGATTACCCCCTTGGTCTGTTGGCAGTTTCAATGTTAGCACATGTCTGCATGCTTGTGACTGAGGCTAGCTTACTGTATCTCTGTTGAATATAACGTGTCAATTCGAAATGATGTTTGTTAAAGTTGTACATTAGTGATTTGTTGCTTCTATTGCGGTAACTTAGAGAACTTTTCAGTGGACGAGATCATACTTTTAGTAGTAGTACTAAAGTTAGTAGGTTGGTTGTAGATTTGTGGTGGGCTAAATATAAATTCCAACTGAGTTGTGCTAAAGGTTTTCTTTTGTTCTTTTATTTTACAGGTTCTTGTGAAGATGCAGTGGAAGTGTACACAGTTGTTCACAAGGATGTCACAGATATCATTGAATGCTGTGTCATATTCCTTCACTAAACAAGTTGGAATTGTTACCAAGCAGGTTTAATACTTGTTTTTTGGTTATTGCTGCAATAACACATTGGAGTGTTACTTTGCAATGTTTTATTATAATAAATTGCATTAAAACATTGAAATGTATTGTTTAATTTCTTCCCTTCCAGTTTGTTAAAACAAATGTATTTAAATGCAATAATTTCATAGCCAAAATATAATAAAGGACAAAAAACAACATTATTTATATGAACAAATTATTTTAAGTAATGTTTTGCTTTATATTTGTTATATTTTCTTTGCAAGTTTAACTTAAAATACTTAGTTTAGAAAACATGACTTAAGGATAAAAATTTTGAGTAATGACTACTAAAGCAAACTTGTTTTGTCTACTGCATCGACTTAAGGTTCTGTGTTAATACAACTTAACCCATTAAGTTTTACCTTGTGTACATCGCTATATTTGAAAATGGCGGAAAACGGCTGTAATCAAGTTTATAAAACACTTTTTGTTTCTTTGTGGTTAAGTTGTATTTGTTTAACATCATATAAGTAAACGATTGACTTGTTAAAAGTTTAAATAATGTAAATCGTGGGTACAATTTTGTGAATTGGCTGCAAAATGACAATTTTATCATTATTATTATTACCGAACAGAACGAGCTAATGCCTGTCAGCTAGCTAACACTGTTTTCTTTAAACAATGACGTTCGTTGTTTCGCAGTTTAATGAGATAGTTACAAAACTTTTATTTTTTATTTCTCCTTTACCAGTGTTGATATTATGTAATATTTGTTGGCTACATAGCAAGCTACTGTTAACTAGTGTTACCTCAACTTGTCCATGTAACATTAATATTAATAATATAGATTGACCATGGTTCATCACTAATGTTAAATTTTGTGCTGATTTTGCAGGGGGCTGATGAACAAATGTTACACACTCTTTCCATTTATTTGTTGTTCATTTTGACATGCTGTTTCAGCAGGTTTTATTACAAAACACTTATTCCCAGGGATTTACAGTAGCTAGATTGTCAGTTGTAAAGTGTTTGATATGTGGCATTGAGTAATTCATATTTTTAAAGTGTGTTGTGTGTGCACTTATTTTGTGGCAGATTCCAGATGTCTTTTTAAATGAGCAAATTGCAGGTATATCTGAAAAATGTTGTCTAAGTGAGTGCCACACTGTAGAGAAATACGCACACACTCCAGACACCTTTAAAATGTATTTGCTTTATTTTTGTGAATTGTGTATAACTTTTAAATGGAAACAGAATTTAAAATAGATACAGAATACAAAGCTTAAAACAAAACTTTGGCACAAAGTAGTATAATAGAGCTTAAAGCACAACCAAAAGCAAAAGTTTTAAAACGTTATTTTTATAGTGTCATCATGAGGGAAGAAAATGAACTTCAGCAACTTCAGTAAGGTAATTTTTACAGGTTTCTAAAAGATCTAAGGGACTTTGAATCTAATTTGTAGGGCATCACTTTACAATAATTCAAAATCTGTTTCTTTCAAAGCATGTGTACAAGATGAGGACTTTACACCTTGGGTAATTTTTGGATGTCCACTTGAATTTTTTCTACCCAAATGTAAAGTAAATCATTTGTAAAAAATGAATCTCAAATTCGTAGCTAGAACACCTGCACCGGTTTAACTGGATTAACAATCAGGTTTAACTGCAGCAATCAGTGACTGGATGGACTGGATGGATATATATATATGAATGAATGAATGAAGACTTCAGATCTTCAGATAAAAGCCTCCTGTCATCTGAAATTTTTTTCTAGAATGATAATTTTTTATCAAACTTGTATTGAGAAGTCGATGCTGAGAACGATGACAGCACATTATTTCCAGACAGATTTTCCATAATTTAAGTTATGGTGAGTACTGAACTCTGTATTTATTAAGTCTTGTGTACGTTAATTTGAGTGCAGGTCTCAATTTCAACATAAAACCGAAAAACATGGGTAGGCTATTACAGGAAGTCACCTGTGGGAGAAAAAAAAAACTATCCGTAGCGATGGTTTTGCAATCCATCCGCTCAGTTTATAAACCGTACTCAGGAATTCTCAAACTGTTCCCTCGGTTTAAAGGGGTCATATAATGGTACATGCACTTTTACAAGTTGGTTGTACTGAAATGTGTGTTGGCAGTGCCTGTACACAACCATCATATAATGATAAAAATCCATCCAGTGTTTTTGTTTTAATCTCCTTATATGTTTTCCCCTGCCTCAAATTGAGCCGTTCGATTTTGTGACGTCACTAAATTGGACGCCCCTCCCATGATTGATAATTGACAGCAGCGTTTCTATGGTTTCAACACAGACCTGCCCTGAGCGAGCTGTCATCGTAGTCCATCATTGTTGATACACTGGAGCAGAATGGCGTCTAAGCGATTGTGGTGTTCTGTTCTTGGGTGTAATAATAAACACAGCAGTCATTTTGGTGTTCCTAAATTCGAACCGCTGAAGACGCAGTGGCAGAGTTTTATTTTTGAAGGGAATATTCCCAACGATCTACGTAAATGCTTTTATGTTTGCGCTAACGTTAATCATTTCTCACCAGACTGCTTTATAAACGAGGGTCAGTGTAAATCTGGTTTTGCTAAGAAGCTGGTCCTGAAAAAAGAATCGGTACCAACTAACTGTTATTCGTGTTCCTGCTGCACCTCCAGAAGAAGTGAGTGTAACGTTGTATTAACCTTTAAATATTAATCTTTGCAAATCGCTTGCACGCTTCACGATGAATGCGGCTAATGTTTACACTCAGGGTACACTGTTAGACCTTACCAGGTTTTTTTTACAGTAAAAAACTGGCAACACTGTTGCCAGTAATTTACTGTTAATTGTACAGTTCTTTACTGTAATCTACAGTATGTTACTGTAAAAATGCACTAAAACTCGACTTAACTAATTTCACTTGCAGAAACAGACTGCCTTAAATTCACTAAACTTTATAATGCATTAATAACGTGAGCAAAGTATTATTGTGAACTTATTTCATTTGAAACCACAAAAAAACTTTTGTAAATAAAGAGATTTCCACTGGACCAGCAACTACATATGGGCCAGTTCTTGACTATTTCTTAAAGTGGTGTGAAAAGTCAAGCCTCCTTCTAAACACCACCAAAACAAAAGAAATGTTTATTGATTTTAGAATGATTCAATCATCAAATTCAACTTTTATCAACGGGGAGGCTATACAATTAGTTACAAATTATAAATATCTTGGCATTGTGATTGACCATAAGCTTAAATGGGATCTGTGGTCTGACCTCATCAGCACTAAGACACAACAAAGAATGTACTTTTTAAAGAAACTGTTATCCTTTAATGTTCACAACAAAATGCTGCAGATGTTCTATTGTTCTTTTATTGAAAGTGTTTTGGCTTTCTGCATCACCTGCTGGTTTGGTAATGCAACTGAGGCACAGAAGAAGTCTGTAAGAAAAACAGTAATATCGGCCAGTAAACTATTAGGGATCAAGTTACCAAGTGTGGAATGCATTTACAGGGAAAGAGTAATGAACAAGGCAAAAACCATTGTGGGAGACAAGAGGCACCCCCTTGCCTCTTCATTCGAACTGCTGCCTTCTGGGCGACGATATTGCCTCCCTCTGTTTACCAAAAATAGATCAAAATCTTCATTTGTGCCTCAAGCAATTAAGTTTTTAAACATGTAAGTTAAATAGGTAGGATACTCAGCTGGTCTGGTATGCCTAATTTAATCGGTAGTAAAGTGCGGGGTATGGGGAAACATGTGTTAAGTGTATTAGTATGTGTCTTTGTATGTTTAAAGGTTCTCTTTTGGTGTATGATGTATGATGTATGTTGTAATGCCTACTTGATAGCCATGCAAACAAATTTTCCTTACGGGGACAAATAAAAATGTACTTTACTTTTACTTTGTACACAGTCACTGCCTTTTAAATAAAGCAACATGCAGAGTATCATCAATGTTTATTGATCTTCTCCTGGACTGAAGCACAGGCTCTACTCTTCAGCACAATGGTGAACCAAAAACAAGATTTTACAGTAAACTACTGGCATAACTTACAGTTTATTGTTGTTAAAATACATTTTGTGGGTGTGTCTTTTTAATCTTACACTGTTAACCCTTTCAACCCCACAGGAAAATCCACACTACAAAGAGTAAAAAGTAACATTGACGCAGTGTTGCAGTGAGATAGTTAAGGGAATATGTAAGTGATTGTTGAGCATTAGTGATGAACACCTGCTGTTAACAAGCAGAATCACTGAAGGAAAGAGGAACACAAGAACAGAAAATAGAGAAACACAATAACTACAACTGACTTCCAGCCATTACACATTATTACACTTATTATTAATCAGTATGGCTTTATTTCTGTCATACATCTACAGAAGTTGTTATTGAGATGTTTAATTGAAAATGTTTGGTTTGAAGTTACCATTATAGAGATCAGTGTTTGCTTTAGTTGGTATGCTGATGCTATAATATGAGTTTTTCTTTTGCTGCTTGAGCTGTGTTTTTGCACGTCACACTTGTGCACACACAGAGTTTATGAATGATTGCGGTTATAATGATTATGATAACAACATCATCATATTGCCTGTTCATTCACTAAGGATTTCATTCTCACTCATTCATAGTTTAATCCTCAACCAAAAGTGTTACCACCACCGTGAAACCACAGCAATAAATTACGACTCATTTTTTTTAACACATCATACATAAACCAAAAAAAAAAAAGTTACACTGTTTTTTTTTAATCTTTTCATGAATCTCAACAATGGTGGCAATATTATTATTATTTTTTATTCATGCAGCAGTGCATGCTGGGAGTTTTATACTATCCTGGAACCCAGCATGCATTGCGACATGAAACTTTTGATTGTCACCATTGTTGAGATTCATATGATGATTGTTGATGTCTGTGTGTGTCTAAGTCAAGCAGGAGTTAAAAATGTTTTCATGCACTATATGATTACAATATTCTTCAGAAGACCTGATTACAGAAATATTGATTTCATGTTGTAGATTCACAGATATATGCTAAATATGAAATACCCATAAATTCAGAGAATATATACAGGAAAGATCTGAAATTCAGACATGTCCAGGATGATTATGACATGATCACTAAAGCCAAAAACAACAGATCAACTTTCTCTTGACTTTTTTTGCCACAACAAATGTGCTTTTTAAACTCACTGTTACAGCAGTCAGAGAGAGATGAATTGTAAGAAGTCCAGGGACAAGAGACCAACTAAAGCCAATACTGATCTCCATTATGGTGACAACAAACTTTATTATTTACTAAATCTCTGTTAATGCTTAATACTTTTGTACATGTATGAAATAAATAATCGTAAACTGGTTTGTAAACTGTTTCACACTCAGTGTTGCTGGAAGTCAGTTGTAGTTTTTGTGTTTCTCTTTTTCAGTTCTTGTTTCTCTGTCCTTCAGTGATTCTGCTTATCAGGTGTTCATCAGTGTCTCAATTCACTCACTTCTTTTCATTCAAGTGGACCATATTAGTGAACTAATGTAGGGAATAGTGAATGAGGGTATAGGGTGTGAATGTGAAAACAGCCTCTGAGTGTCGACTTTGAGAGCTATTAATTCACAGTATATTCCTGTAGGCCATTTTTGTTTTCTACGGTATATTACTGTTTAAATGGAAAATGGTATGATATTGTCAGAATTTATCCTTTTTTTACAGCAAGGGTTAACAGTGTATATTACGGCATGTTTTCTATGTAACGTTACAATGTTCTCAATATAATTCATAATCCCATGTTTATAATGAACAACGCGTTATGGTTAATGTGTTATTAAAAACTGTGTATGCAGGTGTACATTACGTGACATTACGTTAACCAGCCATTCAGAAACGTCCTGTTCGAGCCTTAATTGTCGAAATTCTTTCGGGGCCGTCATCTTGTTCCGGGTCCGACTCCGGTTCAAATTGATACGGTTGCACAGATGTGTCCTCAGAGACTCCCGCTGACATTCTTGTTCCAAAATATACCCTCAACAGTTGTCAAGGCAACACTCCACGTGCGGTTGTGTCAAAACCAAAACGCCCCACAGAACAGAGGGGCGGAGTGAGCAAAGCTCATTATCATTTAAAGGCATATGCACTGAAACGGCGTGCTGAAAACAGAGCTGTTTTTGACCAGGTAAAATTTGTGTTTTCTTATAATACTAATGAGAATTTTTAATAAAAGTATATTACAAAGTGTTCATTTAGACCCTAAAGATTCATATTAACTTGTACAAAAATGGCATTATATGACCCCTTTAACAATTCGTGCCCACGGATTAATAAACCGTACCCACGAGTTCCTAATCTGCGCTCTCAGATTTGTAAACCATGCCTTCAGTTTTGGCAATCTGTAGCCTACCAAAAAATTCATAAACCGTGCCCGCACTTTCGCAATGGAGGGTTTTCACTACACGTCATCAATCCGGAAGTCGGCCATTTTGGAGGCACTGAACGTAAACAATGGCACTGAACCGAACGGACTTGCATATTTGGCTGATTATTGGGTAACACTTTATTTTGATGGTCCCTTTTGAACATTCTGTTAACTATAAGTAACTTTGCAACTACATGTCAACTAACTCTCATTAGAGTATTAGTGGTCTATCTGCTTCATACCTGCAAACTCTTTATTGTGATGGTCCTCCAACAGACATTCTACTGACTATAAGTAACTTTGCAACTACATGTCAACTTATTCTAACCCTAACCCTACCAGTCTAACTACTAATACTCTACTAATACTCTAATGAGAGTTAGTAGACATGAATGTGCAATGTTACTTATAGACAACAGAATGTGTTAAAGGGACCATCAAAATAAAGTGAAACCGATTATTGCTCCTGAAAAATGGTTGTGTTTTGGTCTGTACTGATCGGTCGCACTGGGAAAAAACATTTTGAGTTCTATAGACTGCCAAAAGTTAAAGAGAAGAGTGCAAAAAACGGATGAAAGAAGGCGTTTGTGGTTAAGATAGGCACAGCATTAGCCACATGTGTAAATGAAGCGTTGACTATGGCTGAAATGTTGACGTAAAGTAGTTAACTATGGCTACATTCACACTGTCAGTCCAAATCCGATTAACTTTGTATCCGATTGGAATCTGATCTAAAATGATGTCCACACTGTGTATCTCAACTGTTCAGATCCGATTTGTGTGTTCATGCAGCTCTTTGGCAATATGGCAATGACGTTGTGTTGATGGAGGGGTTTGCATTTGCAATAGAGATGTTGTCTTATTTAAATTTTACAACATGGAAATGTGTAGCCGCCACGCTGGACTCCTGCATCTTGAGCTGCAGAACTATAGGAGGCTGGTATGCACAGCTTCAAAAATAATAATTTTCTGCTTGTCCGGCACTTTGCAACAACACAGCCTTGTTTCGGCAGTGACTTTCAGCATGTTCCCTATAACAACGTCTGACGTTTACATATTACGTGGCGTGAGAAAGTCACATACCACGCGAAATCCGATCAGAGCGTTCCGACTAAAGCGGATTTCCTGATATGTGATTTGAATAGGATCTCAAACCACATATGGATGTAGCTTGAAACGGATTTCATGTGCTTTTTTTGGACTGACAATCTGAACATAGCCTATGTCGGGATAAGAAATAGAAGGAAGAATAGCGGTAAGGGCTAGAGAAGCTAGCTCGTTCGGATCTTTACCACATATTAACTTTAATTCGTCAAAATTCCACACTCTTTCCTGCTTACTAAGTCCTTCTCTATATGATTTCACAGCTTCCATGTGTTTTTTTCCGTAGTTTAGACATCATAAATTAGTGTAACAATGTGTTCAGTAGTAAGTTTAGTAGTTCAGTAATCTCCAATATGGCCGCGCATCCGGGTAACTGACCAAATCGTGACTTGGTGCAAACCCTCTATCCGTTCCCACGGGTTTGTAAACTGTAGGCTACTCACGGATTTGGCCCGCCCTCATTTTAGAAGAACACCATGTTGTTAACGACTCTTATATTGTTTTATTGTGTATTAGTGGAATACATCAAAATGTCTAAACTGCGTCTGCATACTTAAAGAGATTCTCAATTGTTGCGGGTATGGGGTGAGGTGAACCTAGAATGAGTGGGGGCACCAGAAAAAATTAATCAATGAGGGCCTTTTTATAAAATATTAGTGCTGTCAAACGATTAAAATATTTAATCACGATTAATCCCATTAATGTCATAGTTAACTCGCAATTAATCGCACATTTTTATCTATTCTAAATGTCCCTTGATTTTTTTTTGTCACATTGGTTTTTTCTCATTTTAATGCTCTTATCAACATGGAAAGTGGATCGGCAGTAAGTTTGTTCTTAGTTGTGGTATCTATGTGCAGTGCTTCTGTCTGAAGTCATCCATTGTCACCTGTCTTTGACGAGGGGGGCATCAGCTGTGTGCTTGTGTCACCGGCACAGGTCGGGGTGGTCACCAGATGTCCACTCACGCCCCTCAACTGTGAACCCCCGTGAGGAGCCGACACCACAAGAACACACAGGCAGGCAAGTAAGATATATAAAGTATAAATGCTTTATTGATATATAAAAGAAGGTCGATTAAAAGCAGCCTTTATTGAGTAGGCCACGTGACTCAATGGTGGGTCCCCAGGGAACTCCTCTTCACAGGGCCCAGGCGGGAAAGAAAGAATTCGGGTCTCCCAGCGCAGCAATACGTCACAAGACTCAAGTGGAAAAAGTGCTCCGTGCTGCACCAGCGCTGCTGTATTCTCATGAAACTCAAGCAAAGAGGATGATCAATGTTTCATCAACATTACAGTGCATTCACAGGGCTCCAGCAGAGAAAAGACACGTATCTCACCAGCGTTGCTGTATACTCATGGAACTCAAGCAGAGAGGATGATCAGTGGTTCATCAACATTACAGTGCATTCACAGGGCTCCAGCAGAGAAAAGACACGTATCTCACCAGCATTGCTGTATACTCATGGAACTCAAGAAGAGGGGATGATCAGTGGTTCATCAACATTACAGTGCATTCACAGGGCTCCAGCAGAGAAAAGACACGTATCTCACCAGTGTTGCTGTATACTCATGGAACTCAAGCAGAGGGGATGATCAGTGGTTCATTAACGTTACAGTGCATTCACAGGGCTCCAGCAGAGAAAAGACACGTATCTCACCAGCGTTGCTGTATACTCATGGAACTCAAGCAGAGGGGTTGATCAGTGGTTCATCAACATTACAGTGCATTCACAGGGCTCCAGCAGAGAAAAGACACGTATCTCACCAGCGTTGCTGTATACTCATGGAACTCAAGCAGAGGGGATGATCAGTGGTTCATTAACGTTACAGTGCATTCACAGGGCTCCAGCAGAGAAAAGACACGTATCTCACCAGCGTTGCTGTATACTCATGGAACTCAAGCAGAGGGGTTGATCAGTGGTTCATCAACATTACAGTGCATTCACAGGGCTCCAGCAGAGAAAAGACACGTATCTCACCAGCGTTGCTGTATACTCATGGAACTCAAGCAGAGGGGATGATCAGTGGTTCATCAACGTTACAGTGCATTCACAGGGCTCCAGCAGAGAAAAGGTATGTATCTCACCAGAGTTGCTGTATACTCATGGAACTCAAGCAGAGGGGATGATCAGTGGTCCATCAACGTTACAGAGCATTCACAGGGCTCAAGCAGAGAAAAGGTACGTATCTCACCAGCGTTGCTGTATATTCATGGAACTCAAGCAGAGGGGAGGATCAGTGGTTCATCAACTTTACAGTGCATTCACAGGGCTCAAGCAGAGAAAAGGTACGTATCTCACCAGCGTTGCTGTATATTCATGGAACTCAAGCAGAGGGGATGATCAATGGTTCATCAACGTTACAGTGCATTCACAGGGCTCCAGCAGAGAAAAGGTACGTATCTCACCAGCGTTGCTGTATACTCATGGAACTCAAGCAGAGGGGATGATCAGTGGTTCATCAACGTTACTGTGCATTCACAGGGCTCCAGCAGAGAAAAGACACGTATCTCACCAGTGTTGCTGTATACTCATGGAACTCAAGCAGAGGGGATGATCAGTGGTTCATCAACGTTACAGTGCATTCACAGGGCTCCAGCAGAGAAAAGGTACGTATCTCACCAGCGTTGCTGTATACTCATGGAACTCAAGCAGAGGGGATGATCAGTGGTTCATCAACATTACAGTGCATTCACAGGGCTCCAGCAGAGAAAAGGTACATATCTCACCAGCGTTGCTGAGAAGAAATAGAAAGCACATTCAATACTTCACCCCCAGCGGAGTTTCTCTTCATTGATGGTATCCACAAAGATCGACGTGTTGGCGATCCAGGCCCACCACTGCCTCGGCCAGCACCCCAAACTCGTGCTCGATTTCAATCTTCACCCAAACAAACGTGGAAGGACATGGAAAGTACTGCACAACACTGCACTCACACAGTTAAGGCCTAGACGGGAGGCTCCGCCCACCAATCACGTTGAAACTCCGTGTGAATCAAAGAGCAACATATTAAACACATCCGAATGCAGCAGACCCATTCATTCCAATATTAATTCTCCCCCGATGTTCACTACAAGTATCAATTATGCAGAAATTCAGTCCCCAAAGTCACTTATCTCTCTCTTCCAGCAGACTCCAGCCTGTTACAAGTATCCTCGGCCCAGTTTCCAACCGCCCATCACACCTGCTTTGTGAGTCCCGCCAGGCCCCAGCACAACGCGACCAGATCTCGCCCGTCCAACGGCTCGACCGGAACTCAAAGAAAAACCCCACGCTCATACCAACGTGCGGTGATACTATTTATCCTCTCTTCCATCGGCTCGTGCTCCAATCGCAACGCCCCCTTCTCGTCCCACACCGATTTCTAATTACTGGTGATGAGTTCCGTCATCGGTCGCTACAACCAGAACTTCCTGGATCCCGCACCGGAAGTCTTCCCCTCCGGAAACTCCGGCTCACATCAAACGTTCCCATCTAGGAATTGGTCACCCGTGACACTTGGCCATCAAGTGGTATTTCAGACTGGACATGCTGCGATGCAGGGCTCAGTGTCACGCATTGAGCGTGACAGTCACTCATTTCGGTCTTTTGTCACGCACTCCCGCCACACATTGTATTTCTCACGCAGAAAAACTATTTATAATATATTTAATATGCCGCAAAGCCCAAAATTTCTCTGGCCGCACCGCGTTCATTATGGAACCGGTGTGGTGAAGAGATGAGTCCCACCGAAGAGATGGGTCCCACCTTAGGACCCCATTAGTTTGCCAGTAGTATGCCTGATCTAAATATGTTCTCGCGATAACTTGTAGCTAACGTGAGCTGTTTTAGCTTTATGTAGAATGCTAAATCCCGCTGCTATGGTAGTACCCCAGAGTGCAAGATAAGATAAAAAATAAAAGATAAAAGCGGTTTGTTGCCATCAAGTAATACATTTATTTGTATAGCGCTTTTCATAGTAGGTTGCGTTAATAGCAGAGGAGAAAGGCCGCGAAAATGTAAAAATACTTTTATTTTGTCACGAAATGTAGTTTTAATAGTTTTTCAGTCAGGAATGTAGTTGTTTACATTTAAAATCTGTGGTTTATTTATAAAGATAGCGCCTATTTAAAAATTTGATCTGAAGTTTTCGGAGTTGTGAGATCCAGGCGATCACCGGGCGCTCAGCGCTCATGTAACCCGCCTGGAACAGCCTTAACTTGGCTTGTCCTTCTGACGTTTGCCGCTGGCTGTCTCTAGTCTAGTGGTTAAACATGAGATATAATTCGGCTTGTGTATATCTAACGGGCAAATGGACGCATTCACTTCCGGGTAGGCTTCATTTTTCAGATTAGAATGTTGCCGCTTGGTCCCTCCAGAAAAACGCGATTATGCGATCGCTGAATTCAATGCATAATCAGCCAAAGTCTACATATTCATGCGGGGGCTGCATTTTTTCAAATACGCCGCACTTTCGCCGCATAATTTGCCGATTTCCGTGCAAAATATGCAGGGTTTGCATGATTTCATAATCCTTGCATTTTCGTTGCAAAAAAGTCACATATATCTTAGCAGAAAGTTGAAAAATGTTGCGTTTGCTTCACACAAGAGCAGCCATTTCCCCGTTTCCATGGGAACGTTATGAAGTGACGCAATTACGCGACGGGATAGCTCACAGCTGAAGTTATTGCAGAGGCCAGACAGACTCACGGAGGCGATTGACATCTCACAAATCAAACTCGTATAACTGTCTGTCACACGTTCTACCGTCACATCGTTACTTAATAAACAAAATAAGATAAAAGAAGTAGCATCAAACAGAAATTACCCGCACACATGGGGTGTTCGAGGCGCACATATAATATAACACTGCAGACAGTTCAACAGGGAGCGCGCAGCTCTTAAAGGGGCCACACCTATTTACACTCGTTACAGTCTGAAATAAAACAAGATGAGAAATTAAATATTCCCAGCACTTTCTATGATGTAGTATGCTTGCTTATCAAAGGAAGTAATAAGAAATGACTCTTTACATTAAGGTAGTAGCCTAGTGAGAACAGGGTGTTGGGCGAATCACTTTTTTTCTCTTTTTCATCAAACCGCAGTTTTTGCAAGTTCCCGCAATTTTTGCAAGTTCCCGCAATTTTTGCAAGTTCCCGCAATTTCATCGCATAAAATTGCATAAATATCCCGCATATTCCATCGCATTTTTAAAGAAAACGGGCCGCATAATCAAGGATTTTTGCCCGCAACAATCACAAAAAAAACTCCGCGTTTTTCTGGAAGGACTGGTAATTGGCAGTCGGCAACGGCAGGTCTTAAAGGCACAGCACCCAATTAAGCTGTCTGTCACTCAGGGTCAAACAAAGAACAAAAGGAACAGATAAAATTACTCACTGTTCTTAACTAAATAACTTTTGTAGCTTTAATAAGGAGTAATTTATTTTTAATTTATAAATTATGCAGTGCAGTGTTTGACCGCTTTATTCAATTTCTGTATATTTCCTACATGTTAGACAGGTAGGGTTATGGTTGGGGGGGTCATATTTATCAAGACATCCCTAGCTGTATTACTATCAGTGATACTGGCCTTCATTCATAAAAAGATGTCATTAAACAAGTACTTAAAATATACTGTCTTTATTTAGTAATTTTATGTTGTTTCTACATTAATCTTGAGATTAAATGTGAAATTATTAAATGATAAAATATATTAACGCATACAAACTTGAGCGTTTTTAATTGTGATCAATCGCAATTAATCACAGAAAAATATGTGATTAATCTAGTTAATTTTTTGGACCACTGACTGCACTATTAATAAGTAACCTAATATTAATTAATTAACCTAATATCATTACTTTTGTTTTGAATTAAAGTTATGTTACAGTTTTCATGTATGCGGAGGTGAGGCAGTACATGGAGCGTGGAGATTACCAAGAGAACGCTGACAGGGACCGCAAGAGAATTGTCAGGCGTTCTTCTAAGAAGTTCATTGTGCAGGGGAAGTAGAAAAAATATAGCCTTTTAATGTATTATTTTTTCTGTAATTTACAGTATCCACTACGTTTGCTTATGATAAAACAATTCATTTTACATATTTTTTTCTTAAATAAATAACATGATTTAAATATTGTGTGTTGCGTTCACTCACATTACCTTTGTATGTCTCTAATTCAGATGGACATCTTTATTTTAAAACTGCAAATGGGTCAAACCGTCTGGTTGTCATGGATGAGAAACAGAAGGAATGAGTTCTTCGGGACTGCCATGACAACTCAACTACAGGTGGGCATCAAGGGAGGACAAGGACATTTAATAAGATTGCAAGCGCATACAACTGGCAAGGCATCTTTTCGGACGTCACGAAATGGGTAAGATATTTGAAGACTCAAACTCCTGGCCCACGAGATGGTTTCATACAGCCCATCAAGTGTAAATAATTTACTCATGGGTACGTTATGTAGAGGCCACGACATATTATATTTAGGCCACAAGATCATATATTCAACTACATACTTATGTTGTGGCCATGTGTGTTAAGTCATGTCCTTAAGATCCTATGTTGAGTTTGAGACCCCTGATGTAGTTGTAGAAAATAATGTGTTTCTTTTGTTTGCAATGTTACAAACACCAAATGTTTTATATTTTAGATTGCCCACTGTCCACAGTGTCAGCTTAATTATACTATTAAAACAGTGGCTCCAGTGTTGCACCCTATCAAGGTCACTAAACCCTGGAGTGTCGTAGGAATGGATTTGATGGGACCATTTCCAACCAGTCCTCAGGGGAACATTTATGTCCTTACAATGACTGACCTCTTCACCAAATGGGTTTTCGCCAAATCCCTGAAGTGTAAGACCGCAGTTGAGGTGGCTAAAGGGGTCTTACAAGCATTTAATGCATATGGACTGGTTGAAAGAATAATCACAGACCAGGGGAGGGAGTTTGTGAACCAGGTTATTATTATTTAGTTAAGAAGATTTTATTATTAAAATGTTTGTCTATATGTTATAAAAATCTACCATGCCTTGCATACCTTTTTGATAATAGCTAAATGAGGACATATTTAAGGTCTTGGGTGTGAAGCAGTGTGTCACGTCAGCTTATCACCCTCAGTCAAATGGACAGGATGAGAGGACTAATCAGACTATAAAGAGGGCATTGTCAAAGTACTGCAATGACATGCAGAATGACTGGGACGAAAACCTGGAGGATGTGGTGCATGCCATCAACACCTCAAAGCAGGTGATTGGAACTATTTAAAAAAAATAAATGATTATATGCAATTGATTATGTAAATGTAATTTGTTGAAACACACTTTTTTTAGGGCTCTACGAAGTATACACCATTCTTTTTGATGTTTAACCGGCACCCAATCACGCCAGAGGTTATCAACGCAAAGGTAGTATCTGAGACAGATTGCTTTGTAGCAGAGAATCCGGAGGTTGGCATGGACACACGGATTGCAGAGGTGACTGCACTAAGTTCAAAGGTGATTGTTTGTAGTATAAACTATAATTAAGTAATAATTAAAAGTTTTTCAGGTATTCTATTCAGTCTTTTTATTATACGTTATTTTCATAAGGTGCGGGATTACATTGAAAAAGCACAGGGGAGGCAAAAGGTGGAGTACGAGTCCCGGAAAAGAAAAAATGTGAAATCATTTCACATCCACGAAGGAGAGGAGGTACTCAAAGCAAACAAAAGAAAAGAGGGACGCAAAGGTGGACGTTTAGAGGGGAACTGGACCGGCCCTTTTCTAGTCAAAGACATTACCGGAAAAGGGGTTGCTACACTTGCAGACAAATCAGGCAACATTCTCCGCCAGAAAACCAATGTGTCCCAACTCAAACCATACCTGCGGCGTGACATTAACCTGGATGGTGAGAAAGGCAGTAAATTACAGTAGATGGTCCACTTTTTAGTTTAGAAGTAAATGTTTATGGCAAATTAAAAAATTACATATACAACCTTTTTCAGTTAATATTCATGATGACCATGATTACTGCCTGAAGACAGACATGGCAGGAGGTGATGCATCACGCACAGGTATGCTTTATTTGATTTTGATATTAGAATTAAATTTGTGCCTTCCTTATTTAGATGTAAAAATAAGTAACTTTGACAAAGGTTTGTCCAATGTGTTCACAGAAATTGTTCAGTTTTCTGTGGATCGCTTTCACATCTTGGAGCTAGAAGAGGTAAGATGTCAAATAAATGTAAGGCTGTTATATCTTATATAATACTGTCGATATAAGACAATTACAAAGCATTACTTTTTCTAGTAAATATATATGAAAATTTTGAGTGAGGAAACCGACAGAAAGCGGCCACTCATTAAGTTTTCGAGATGCCAGGCCACAGTTGAAGATTTCGAGACACTGTGTCCACAGAAGAAAAGTTTCCCATGGCTGAATGACGACGTTAGAATTTCAATTTGATAAATTTTTTGTAGTGAATACATATTTGTAATATCTCTAGTTAGTCCTTGTTTAAACGTCCAAACAATAAGCTGCAATTGGACACAATCCTACCTGCAATCCATTTAATGGGGCTTTAGACAGTTTGTTTGGTAGACATTTTAATTAAAGTTCCTGTCATGATAAAAACTATTTTACTGCACTTAACAGGCCCAGAGTCTGTAGCACCAAGTTTCATCACAAAATTAAAAATATCTGAGCTCTGGAAGGCTCTAGAGCATCCAATCTTGCACTCATGTCTATGTCTCAGCACCCTCTATCAGAAATCCAAGGTTTCGAGAAGATCTGAGAAACTTTATTTTTTGACCCCAAAAATCTATAAGGCCTACTACCCTTATAGATTTTTTGGGTCGAAAAATAAAGTTTCTTGGATCTTCTCGAAACCTTGGATTTTAAGGATCTTAAGGACACGACTTAACACACATGGCCACAACATAAGTATGTAGCTGAATATATGATCTTGTGGCCTAAATATAATATGTCGTGGCCTCTACATAACGTACCCATGAGTTAATTATTTACACTTGATGGGCTGTATGAAACCATCTCGTGGGCCAGGAGTTTGAGTCTTCAAATATCTTACCCATTTCGTGACGTCCGAAAAGATGCCTTGCCAGTAGTATGCGCTTGCAATCTTATTAAATGTCCTTGTTCTCCCTTGATGCCCACCTGTAGTTGGGTTGTCATGGCAGTCCCGAAGAACTCGTTCCTTCTGTTTCTCATCCATGACAACCAGACGGTTTGACCCATTTACAGTTTTAAAATAAAGATGTCCATCTGTATTAGAGACATACAAAGGTAATGTGAGTGAACGCAACACACAATATTTAAATCATGTTATGTATTGAAGAAAAAAATATGTAAAATGAATTGTTTTATCATAAGCAAACGTAGCGTATACTGTAAATTACAGAAAAAATAATACATTAAAAGGCAATGATATTTTTTCTACTTCCCCTGCACAATGAACTTCTTAGAAGAACGCCTGACAATTCTCTTACGGTCCCTGTCAGCGTTCTCTTCGTAATCTCCACGCTCCATGTACTGCCTCACCTCCGCATACAACGAAAACTGTAACATAACTTTAATTCAAAACAAAAGTATTGATATTAGGTTAATTAATTAATATTAGGTTACTTATTAATAGTGCAGTCAGTGGTCCAAAAAATTAACTAGATTAATCACATATTTTTCTGTGATTAATTGCGATTGATCACAATTAAAAACGCTCAAGTTTGTATGCGTTAATATATTTTATCATTTAATAATTTCACATTTAATCTCCAGATTAATGTAGAAACAACATAAAATGACTAAATAAAGACAGTATATTTTAAGTACTTGTTTAATGACATCTTTTTATGAATGAAGGCCAGTATCACTGATAGTAATACAGCTAGGGATGTCTTGATAAATATGACCCCCCCAACCATAACCCTATCTGTCTAACATGTAGGAAATATACAGAAATTGAATAAAGCGATCAAACACTGCACTGCATAATTTATAAATTAAAAATAAATTACTCCTTATTAAAGCTACAAAAGTTATTTAGTTAAGAACAGTGAGTAATTTTATCTGTTCCTTTTGTTCTTTGTTTGACCCTGAGAGACAGACAGCTTAATTGGGTGCTGTGCCTTTAAGACCTGCCGACTGCCAATTACTGCTGTGCAGTCTGTCTCTGCATCGTGTGTGTCAGGACATTGACAGACAGCGCGTTCTCTTCTTAGTGGGGCGGTTAAGCGCAAAAATCGATCACTTTGCGATAAAAGCATCAAATTTGGTAGGAAGGCTCACAAAGGGGGTCTGATCAGATTTAGGACCGTAGGCGCTTGAAATTTGACCCCTGGGGGTCATGGCGGCCATTTTTCAAAATGGCCACCAAATATGGATTTCGTAATGGGAAAATGGATTAAAAGCTGCCAGAAACATAAAATGCAATAACATATTTCACCATAAATACATGTAAATATGAGCACACTTTCACAAAGAAGGTCTTTAAACTTTAAAATATAAGATATGTTTTAAAATTTGCTCCTGTAATACTAAATATTACTATACATGGGTTAATGAATTATCTGTAAATTCATGTTATGTGATCAAAATTAGACATCACAGTGACAAGTGATTAAGAGCTGATCTTTGTCTGGTCTCTACCAAAGCAATTCACCAAAGTAATACTTGGCCCCAAATATGACCACCCTGATATGTTGCCCTTTTCACATGCTGTTCAAGAGCTGCACTTGTTGGTGGAATTCGGCGAACACTGTGCCTTTTTGAAAAAAGCTTTTTCCTAGCCGTGTTCACGCTCTCACATGTACTGGTTCTGTCATAAAGCAGAACTGTGAACCTTTCAATTGTCTCTGATATACTGTATGTGAGGGAATATCAGATGGAGCACAGCTCAATTCCAACAATGCCTGAGTAAGTTCGGGGAGGACTTTCCATGTTGCCCATGCTGTTTTTTTCCCATAACCAACAAAGCTAGACACTGAGTCACAACCAGTCAGAGCATGAAACATTGTAAGTGCATGTGCCTTCTCAGGACCAAGGCTGTGTGCAATTTCATGTGCTGCAATGTGCCTACAATTCTTCCCTGTTCCAATTGCAACCCAGAGTTCAGTGTCACCAAGGCTTTGCACCACAGAAACTGCCAGCACTACAACATCTGTATCAACAGTTCGAATCATGATCTTTTGATGGCCATTCTGCACAGCATGAGATGCATGCAAAATCATCCTGCTATCTGCTTCCTCATGGTTGCATGGAGATAAAGCACATATGTCAGGCAGCTGTGGCTTGCAGAGGATATTACCTCCCTGAGTAATGACAAGTTGCTTCTCTCCGTGGTCAAATGACTTAACCAAGATGTCTGAAAGGTATTGAAAAAGATCTGTTTTATTTTGATCCACCCAGTTTTGATCCAGAAAGTTCGCTGGCAAAGCTGCTTCAGCACATACATGCCTGCGGATCCCTTTACCACGCTTTGCTCTAAGCATCATACGCATTTGTATGATTGCTGCTCCATCAAGGACAACACAGGAGACATTGGGAGCCTCTGACTTGGGAGGACAACCTTCTTCAAGACAAAACAGGAGGTCACTCTTGGTACACTGGCTGAGCTTGCCATTCTCAGAGAAAGCAGGAGGGCAGGGTTGATTTTCATGGCGGA
The DNA here is from genome assembly GCA_030770095.1 of Gila robusta. Classification (NCBI taxonomy): domain Eukaryota; kingdom Metazoa; phylum Chordata; class Actinopteri; order Cypriniformes; family Leuciscidae; genus Gila; species Gila robusta. The sequence continues at coordinate 24,043 of JAVALU010002438.1, forward strand.
AGAATTCCTCAAGATTTCCATCCCTGTTCAGGCAACCTATGTAAAGCCTTGAAAAGAGTTCCATATCATTTCTGAGAGTCACTAATCTTTGTTGACTGTTGCTGGGAGTTTTCATAGAACTTGTTCGGAAGACCTTCAATTTATTGTGACAAATGGGATCATAAATGGATTTTGTTCTATTCACTAGGCGATCGAGTGTAAATGCCTTGAATTGATCTTGTCCAATTTGATGATGAGGGTGGTGATGGCGCAGTGGATAAGACACATGCCTTTGGTGTGAGAGACCTGGGTTCAAATCCACTGTGAGACACCAATGTGTCCCTGAGCAAGACACTTAACCCCTAGTTGCTCCAGAGGCGTGCGACCTCTGAAATATAGCAATTGTAAGTCGCTTTGGATAAAAGCGTCAGCTAAATGTAAATGAACATTCTGCACAGTCTTTACCGCACAAGGGTCAGCTATTTCTTTTGAATCAAGCACAATGATATCCCTGCTCTCCTCTTCAAATGGGTTCCCAAGTTCTTGGATCACCTTTACAAGGCACTGAACATCCCTAGCAAATTTCACTTGGACACTTTGATCATGGTGTTGCCTAATTCTGTCCTTAGGGCCACTCTGATGTGCCTCTTCAAATTCTTGGATAACCCTAGCCACTTCAGGCCCAGTAACCATCCACCGCCGCAGTGCACTAGGATTGTCTAGCAAGCCAACGGCTCCACCTATCTGAGTTATGTTTGCTTACTTGCAGTATTAGCCTACATTATTTTTACTGAGTAACAGTGAGAAACACATTCAACTGACTTTGACTTTATCTCACTTGTAGTCAAGAGTAAAACATCCCACCAGTTCCCTAGATTTTAAAGAGAATAATATTCAACTGTGGCCACCACAAGATGAAACCTACTGACTGAATAAGGAGGAGTCACTGACAAACTACCAAGTAAAAATAATGCTTATTAGTATATGCACACAATTTAATATTAAATATTTAAATATACATTTAAAAAGTACATCATTTCTGATAGATATCATAACCTCTTTTCCTTTTTGTTTAAAAATGAACTAGATTGATTAATGATCAAATGTGCAACTTTTTTAATTGTTAATTTCGGTCGTCTATCCATTATGACATTATGAAATCCATATTTGGCTGCCATTTTCAATTTTTTTAAAAACATATCTTATATTTTAAAGTTTAAAGACCTTCTATGTGAAAGTGTGCTCATATTTACATGTATTTATGGTGAAATGTGTTATTGCATTTTATGTTTCTGGCAGCTTTTAATTCATTTTCCCATCACGAAATCCATATTTGGTGGCCATTTTGAAAAATGGCTGACATGGCCCCCAGGGGCCAAATTTTGAGCGCCTACGGTCCTAAATCTGATCAGACCCCCTTTGTGAGCCTTCATACCAAATTTCATGCTTTTATCACCAAGTGATTGATTCTTATGAAAATCTGTGCTTAGCCGCCCCACTATCTGTTTTGTCGCACTTGAATGGTATAAAACCATTTGCAGGAATAAGAACATGATCAATGTAACACTAGCTAAAGGATGATAGAAAAAAAAAATACTGCGTTATTTGCGTAAAATATTTTAACGCGTTAAACTGGACAAAAAGTAATCGCATACGTTAACTTTGACAGCACTAGTTATTAATATAATTAATTAAGTTATTAAGGCGTTTCATGCAACTGTGCCCAGGTGCTCAAACTCCCAATTTGTGCAAGGTGCCTTAAGGAGGCCTTCAATTTTTAAATTTTCATTCAGCCACAACGGCAGAGATTTCAAAGACTTTCGTCCAAAATGTATTATAACATTGCAAATAGTTTATTCGAAAAAAAAAAAATATATGAGCTCATGCAAGAATTATGAACTTTGTCTTAAGCATCTATAACGGTAAAAATTATTACAGGCCGATCATTTCGTTTATATTGAAATGTAATTACAATTAAACATTATTAAAATACACAGTGTGATGTATACTTACTGAGATGTTGGATGAAAAGAAGGAACAATAATTAATGTTAATTTAAATTTATAATTAAATTGTATTTTTGAATTAAGTAAGGTAAATGTATTGGTCGAAGTGATGATATTGTCCAGAGATGGTTGGTCACAGAGATGAAACTGTCCAGAGAGATGCACAGATGTCCAGAGATTAAATTTTCGCCGAGATACTTAGCAAAATTTCGTAGAATTTCTGACGAAAGGGACCTGTGAAACATGACAAGCGTATATATAGCATTAAAAAAAAAAATGATGAGAGACATTCTCATTGGCCATTTTCAAGTGTCTTTAAAAATGACAATGTTTTATTGATTGTATACGTTGTAATATAAATAATAAAAATTGTTTCTAAAAACATATGACATATATATATATATATATATATATATATATATATATATATATATATATATATATATATATATTGCCCTTTCGATCGACCGTGTGCAAAAATTTGAATTACATTAGAATAGAATGCATAAGAATATACAGAACAGGTGCATAAAAGAAATACAATACAACAAGAAAAAAATATGGGCTAGGTTTTGGTGTTTTTTGTTTTCTAAATCATATTCTTCTTTAATACAAAAAATATTTATTGAATTCTTATTTTTCATCACTTTAAGGGCTTTTATAAAATACATAAGCTCATTAAGAAATGCACAAAACCTTGGTTTCACCTTCAAGTACAAATTGTTGTGTATAAAATTTACCCAATGTAAATCATTTCTAAGCGTGAAGAGATGAGTCCCACCTAGACAGGACCTGAAAAGATGGCCGCCACGGTGCCCGTTCGCAAAACGCCACTAGACAGAGTTGTCACGAATCAATCAAAGCATCAGTTTAAAGAGTACTGAAATAATCGTGTGATTTTGTTTTTACATGTATGTCGTAAATATGATGGTGTGTACGCTTTAAAAAAACGCTTAAAAAAAATTTGCGCACAGGCAGTGCAATGTCTACGTCTCGGGTGGGGGATGGGAGTGTAAAAATATGTGCTTGGATTCGGAAAAACAGCAACATCCAGATGCAGTGGAAATGGCCCTTATATATATCTTATATATAGCAAACAGTTTGAAATATCATTAACCCTCTGGGGACCAAGAACGTTTTGTTCGTTTTTTTTCACATAGCAGAAAAATAGACTTAAAGTACTACCATCATTTCTGGTCATATAGAGTTAAGAAATATGAGAAAATAATCTGTTAAATGTCTACTTTTTTATGTGCCCACATACAATCGAAATAAAATATTGTGATTTTGTAAAATAAAGAAAATAAACACGGTGTGCGTTCTGCCTCTCCGTCACCGTGAACTTTTTTTCTGGAGCACGTCTCTAAACATAAAAAAAACCCCAGCAAATACTATTCACCCAGCCATAAGCAATATATCTTTTAAATCATTTGAGTTTGTACTTTTAAATGATCCGATTCAAAACTAAAATAAATATTCTCCGTTTATGTCATCTATATAAAAAGAGAGACGTGTCAGCCGGTCTAATTATCTTCCTCTCAGCTCATTATTCTGGTAATGTGACACGCCCACGGAGAGCGCGCGCTATTCAAACGCAAATATGTGAAGCAACACATTGAGACGCGTAAACGCCCATATAGGCTAAACTCTGTAAACACACTATATTTTTTAGTCAGATTATGATTCGTCTTGCGCGGCTATGAGGAATAATCCTGGGACATTTACCTACCTCAGAACAAGTGCTGGTTTATTTTCACTTCGAGGAGGAGCAACAGATTCAGCTGAGAAGTGTAAGTGTTGCTTGTGCTTTGTTCTAATCGCGATATAGAATAACGTTAGTGTCTGTAAACGGAAAAATAGCATACTGTTTAAATGTGAATCATGTTTCTCTGTGTGTGTGTGTGTGTGTGTGTGTGTGTGTGTGTGTGTGTGTGTGTGAATGAATGAACGCACAGATACGCACTGTTACAGACGAAATAAAAGACAACATTTCGTTGACTAGTTTTGGATAAAGTTTTTACTCTAAAATAGACATCAAATAAGCTTTTGTTAGGAGTTTCTGCTCATATGTTAAATATATAGTATGTTTTGTCAATAAACTAATCAACTAAGATGTTATAGTGTTTGTTCCAATGCAAGCTATATCAAAATAATGAATCCTTAACTTTGAAATATGTATGATCAAACTAAGACATTTATGGAAAAAGACAATTTTCTTTTCAAGATGTTTCCAACTCTAACTTTGAACTATGTATGTGTGTGTGTATGTATGTATGTATGTATGTATATGTATATGTGTATATATATATATATATATATATATATATATATATATATATATATATATATATATATTGTTCTTGCATTCTTTGGGGTCCTTGCATTCTTTCTCACACCTGAATGAAAGGCTCATTACTATGCAGTCATTACTATGCAGGGTCTTTGTCTTCTCAGGTGTGAACCAACTAATTATTCACAAGGGGGTTGGGCAGTTGACGCCCATTCGCATATTGCCTTGGCAAACAAAAAAATGTTTTTCACAATTTTAATCAATCTATTGTGTTATGTGAATGATTAGGCAGTATGATTTTCACATCATTTTGAAGCCAGAACTCGAAGCGACAACATCCATTAGTCAAAAGTCTTGTGGACACATATTTAGTATGTGTTTTGTGGTCTTATTTCAGCAACTTTAATTTTTATTTTTTTCAATAATCACGCATAAACATTATTCTCTTAAAAATACAAACATGTACATACATGTTGATCACATATTATGGTAGCCCCGTTTGTGCTATATAGAGTGAATTTACACCTTTGCCATTAACATGTTTATAAATAACTGAAAAAAGCACAAATGTCAGTGCATGTCAAAACATCCCAAGGGCCCCAAAAACACCTTGGTCCCCAGAGGGTTAAATATTGGAAGTTGATTACAAAATTGTGTGGATTCATTATACTTTAGTTACATTTATTTTAATTCCAATACTTCAAATGGTGGAGAATGGAATAAAGATGTGATTGAAATTATACCTAATCATACACTGTAAATGTTAGAAGCACTTTACCCCTGCTGAAGGTACTCCTTTGCAGAGATCCCAACCCTAACCTAAGCATTTTGTGCACTCTACAATGAACTACAAATAACAGCGCCATGTTTACCCATTCCATTCATAGAATGACAGAGATATATGGGTAATGTAGTTGAAAGCATTTAGTAACGAAACCTTTTAGTACCATTTAGTACCTGTCTTTAATGGACAGGTTGATATCTAAATATGTTTATTGTGCAAACATTTATGACATATATGAGGGACAGCCTGAAATTTTATTTTTTTTGTGTGAGAACTTCTAAAAAACCTTTATGCCACCTTTAAAAAACTGTGTCCAACATTATTTAGTAAACATAGCAAGAGCAGATGTCCTGCCAATTTTGTCCTAACCATACTTTGAGTTATAGCCATTTGAAATGTGCATTTGTGTGCTCTTCCAGGGGTGTTACTGGACCCCTGTGGAAGGGCAGTACAATCTAATTGTCATCATGGACAACAAACTTTGTTAATTTTTTGCCAAAATTTCATCTTCACCCCCTCTTCTTGTGCCTTACATTTCTGACATCAGTAATGTGCATGCTTCCATTTTTAATAGATGTATGATTTTTTTTTTTTGTTTATTATGAAATAAACTCGTATGAGCCTAGTAAAATGTTGTATTCACTGTACAGAACACCACGTTCACACCATATTCACCATACTTTATTGCACAACACTTTATTGGAGGATACAGCATAAAGTTGATAAAATAGCATTGTAGGAGCCATTTTAATGCAATTATAGATTTGTCCATTGGGGGCACTCTGACATTGGTATATTAGGAGCACATGGGTAATTAGACAACAGGTGTATTGGTAGTGGGGAAGCACACAGTTTTTTGACCGTGTTAAGCCATGTACTACGTGGAATACCATGCTGACCGTGCCTAAGATTGTTATGTGTTGGATTGAGTTTAATGGTGCTTAACCATGGTTCGCTGATAAAGAGTGATGGTCAAGGACATATGGAATATGGACAATGTGCGTGCGCTGTATCTGCAAGGTATGGATTTAACATTAGTATGCTTTGAACAACAAAGAATGAGACACCACAAGAAGCTAATTGGAAGCAACGTTTATCAATTAGAGCACAAGAAATAAAAGACATTGTTTGCATCTTACATCTGAGTTCATGGAGTTTATACGAGTTAATTACTTGCTCACTCCTATTGCCAATACTACAGCGGCTTAATGGAAAGCTGTTACATTAAGTCAAAAAACTTTGTTTCACTAAGCAGTGAGCATATTAAATAAACTTGCTTCCAATGGACTGTGAGCATAAACTGCATGTGGACGCCACTTCAGAGTCAAAGGCTTTATTGAGCATGAGTTCTTCAGCACGTCAAGGATTCGCTTCATGGATATCACTGTTCCTGTTGGATTCGTACTGGATTTACCTCACAGTTCCGGTTGGATTCGTACTGGATTTACTGTTCCTGTTGGATTATTGTTACTGGGACAACGCTTGATTCGCCAGCGGATTAAAAGGTAGTGTTTCAACAACAAATGTTTTAATGGCCACTGACTCTGTCCATCCAATACATTGGTTGCCAAAAGTTACACATTTGTTCTTTGTACTGCATGGGTTTTGAGTACTGTGTGTAATATGGATGAGCAGTGTTTGGCCGCAGAGGAATCTGCTGTGACAAAACAACAACTTTGTAATGAAAATGAGCCTGAAATGCAAAAAAGGACAATTAAACTCTCAGCAAAGGCTTTGGTGGAAAGACTTGATTCATTACAAAAACTGAGAAAGTCAAAGTTGAACAAAGCACACAAAATGATCGAGACTATTAAAAGGTTGATGCAAAGTAACAAAGAAATGACTCTGGAGTACGAAACGTATGAAAACTTTAATGATTTGTGTTTAGGGGCTAAGGAAACACATTATTCATTGTTGACTGTGTTGCCTGACAATGAAATTGAGAAACATGATATATGGTTCAAGGCAAAACTGATTCCAATTAATGTTTACTGAACATGTGAATGTATGGCTGTCTACACCTGTAACATCTGAAGGGGTTGATGTAAATGTTAATGATGATATAGTTCCTGAGGACAGTGTTTCCAATATATCAAAGGTTACCACTGAATTTAGTAACTGTAGTTCAAGCAGCAGAAGTTCTTCCACTTCACTGGATATACGCATGCGCGTGCGGTGTTTGTTTGTGTTTGGAGCTCCGTCGAATTGATTCATTAATCCTTGATTTTCTTCTTTACCACTCATTTATAAACAAGTACTTTCTATTTTTATATCGTGTAAACTTATCCTCGATACTATTCCCTATAAAAAACAATCGGATTGCTTTGATATCGCTACTTAGATCCAACTTTGCGAATCCCAGCTACTAGCCTTTTAGCCCGCTAGCATTTCACGCGTGGCCTCGCGCCAATCGACCGTCGGATTTTACACCCGTTTCACTGAAAGGATACGGGTTATATCCAGGATTTCAGTCCTAAATTAGTAGTGATATTGGTAGTATCACTACTAAGTTACTGTTCATCTGTTATAATGGCGAATATATCGGATGTGTGTCTAACGCTACCTCTGAGTGCAGGTGAGGACACATTCGAGCTGCATTCGGTGCTGTTGGAGCTGGAGTCCGTGGAGAAGCAGATCCGTGGTCTGCTAGAGAGGCAAGCCGAGCTGCGAGATCGGCGATCAGCGCTTGAAACATCACGCGCCGATGCTCACAAGTCAGTGGTTAGTAACTTTTTGACTCCGACTTCGTCTACTCCGTGCGTTTCTCTGCCCAGGAGGACGCAATCATCTCTGGCTTCATTCACTCCGGCACCGACACAAAGCCATGGACCCTGGGTGATCCCTCAGCGGAAGACACGAGCCAGGACCAGACCAAGAGCCTCTCCACCCCTCCCGGTCTTCGAGATCTCCACCCGGAACCGCTTCTCCCCTCTTCGCGAGTCGGAACGTGACGACGCCGTGATCATCGGCAGTTCCATCGTCCGTCATGTCCGCGCTACCTCAGGTAAGGGTAATGTGCGCACTCACTGCTTTCCTGGTGCTCGTGTTCTAGATGTCGCTGCACATGTTCCCGAGATCCTGAACGGTGACGAGCGCGTCGGAGCTGTGGTGCTGCACGCGGGAACGAACGACATCCGGCTGCGGCAGACGGAGGTTCTGAAGAAGGACTACAGGAGCCTGATCGAGACGGTACGCAGCACAGCGCCTGAGGCAACGATCATCGTGTCTGGACCGCTTCCCACGTACCGACTAGGACAAGAAAGGTTCAGTAGACTATTTGCTCTAAATGAATGGTTAATGTCATGGTGTAATGAACAGAAACTGCTCTTTGTAAATAATTGGAATCTGTTCTGGGAGCGACCTAGGCTCTACCGTGCTGATGGCCTGCACCCCAGCAGAATCGGAGCGGCTGTGCTGTCGGACAACATCTCCAAGACGTTACACACCATCTGACTAGTAAGTCAAAGTCCAAATCACAATCTCTGCTGTCCCAACTTAATTGATACAAGTAGTGTAGAACATTATATAGAAACTGTGTCTATTCCTCGTCTAGTGAGGCCAAACAATAAATCTAGTTTAGGATCTAGGAAAAATCTTATTGTAATTAAACCAGAAAATCTAAATATCAGTGAACAAAAAGAATTTCTAAAAATAGGTCTTCTAAACATTAGATCGCTCACACCTAAGGCGGTTATTGTAAATGAAATGGTCACAGATAATAATTTCGATGTTCTGTGCCTTACTGAAACCTGGCTTAAACCAAATGATTATTTCGGTCTAAATGAGTCTACTCCACCAGGATACTGTTATAAGCATGAGCCCCGTCCGATCGGTCGTGGCGGCGGTGTTGCAACAATCTATAGAGATATCCTTAATGTTACTCAGAAAACAGGTCACAGGTTTAATTCGTTCGAAGTACTTGTGCTAAATGTTACGCTCTTAGATGTAAGAAAGAAATCCCTATTATCTCTAGCCTTGGCGACCGTATATAGACCTCCAGGGCCCTATGCTGATTTCCTAAAAGAGTTTGCAGACTTTCTCTCAGATCTATTGGTCAATGCCGATAAAGCAATAATTGTTGGAGATTTTAACATACACGTAGATAACACAAATGATGCGTTAGGGGCTGCGTTTACAGATTTATTAAACTCATTTGGGGTCAAGCAAAACGTCAGTGGTCCCACTCATCGTCTAAATCATACACTAGATTTAATTATATCATATGGAACCAATCCAACCGATATAGATATTATACCGCAAAGTGACGATCTCACTGATCATTGTATGGTAACGTGCATATTACGTACTGCTGAAATTTGCCATGTTGCGCCACGTTATCGACCAGGCAGAACAATCGTTCCAACCACTATAGATAGATTCACAAATAGCTTACCTGATCTATCTCAGCTGCTCAGTGAACCCCAACAAACAGATGAACTAGAGGAAATGACTAGCAGTTTGAGCACCATTTTCTCTAGTACATTAGATATTGTTGCACCAATTAGATTAAAAAAGGTTAGAGAGAAAACTAAAGCACCATGGTACAATAGTACTACACATGTTATCAAGAGAGAAACTCGTAACTTAGAGCGTAAATGGAAACAAACTAATTTAGAGGTCTTTAGAATCGCGTGGAAAGACAGTATGTCACGTTATAAAAAGGCTCTAAAAGCAGCCAGGGCTGAGCATCTCCGCAAACTAATAGAAAATAACCAAAATAATCCAAGGTTTTTATTTAACACCGTGGCTAGACTAACAACTAAACAGACATCACCAGAGCAAAATATTCCGTTACAGTATAGTTGTAATGATTTTATGAATTACTTCAATGAGAAAATAGAAAGCATCCGAAATACAATTGTAAATGTACAATCCTCTATGGTGTCTTATGATTCAGCCTCAATTATCGCCCCTCAAGAACAACTACACCGCTTTACAACTATAGGACAGGAAGAGCTAAATAAACTTATCTTTGCAGCGAAACCAACAACATGTTTATTAGACCCAATACCCACTAAACTACTGAAAGAAGTGTTACCTGTAGTGGAAGAGCCTCTTCTCAATATTATTAACTCGTCTTTATCTTTAGGTCATGTTCCAAAAATATTTAAGCTGGCAGTAATAAAACCTATTATTAAGAAACCGCAATTAGATCAAAATAACTTAGCAAATTACAGACCCATTTCAAATCTTCCATTTATATCTGAAATACTAGAAAAAATTGTGTCCGCTCAATTGTGCTCTTTCTTGCAAGAAAATGATATCTATGAAAAATTTCAGTCAGGATTCAGACCGCATCATAGCACAGAAACTGCGCTAGTTAAAATTACAAATGATTTACTTTTAGCTTCTGACCAAGGCTGTATCTCAATACTAGTTCTACTCGATCTTAGCGCTGCGTTCGACACTATAGATCATAAAATACTCTTGGATCGACTACAAAACTACACTGGTGTTCAGGGACAGGCATTAAGCTGGTTTAGATCGTACTTATCAGACCGTTACCATTTTGTCTGTTTAAATGGTGAAAAATCGAAGATAACGTCAGTAGACTATGGAGTGCCGCAAGGATCGGTGTTAGGCCCTCTGCTATTCTCAATATATATGCTGCCACTTGGTAATATTATAAGAAAACATGGAATTAATTTCCACTGTTACGCTGATGACACTCAATTATATATTTCATCAAGACCAGATGAAAACACTAACTTATCTAAATTGACAGAGTGTCTTAAAGATATAAAATGCTGGATGACGTGTAATTTCCTGCTATTAAATTCAGATAAAACGGAGGTATTACTTATTGGTCCAAAAAACTACCCACAAAACCTCGTACAATACAACTTTAATTTAGAAGGATGTCCAGTTACTTTATCCACTACAGTAAAAGACCTGGGTGTTATACTAGACCGCAACTTGTCTTTCGAAAATCATATATCATATGTTACAAGAACAGCCTTTTTCCACCTTAGAAATATTGCTAAGCTACGTAACATGCTATCTGTTTCTGATGCAGAAAAGTTAGTTCATGCATTCATGACCTCAAGACTAGATTACTGTAACGCTTTATTAGCTGGTTGTCCTACATCCTCAATAAACAAGCTACAGTTAGTGCAAAATGCAGCTGCTAGAGTTCTTACTAGGTCAAGAAAATATGATCATATAACACCAATTTTATCATCTCTGTACTGGTTACCTATTAAGTTCCGTATCAATTACAAAGTACTATTACTGACCTATAAAGCCCTAAATGGTCTAGCTCCTGTATATTTAATGGACCTTCTATCGCCCTACAATCCATCGCGTTCTTTAAGATCCCTAAATTCGAGGCTTCTGGTCATTCCTAGGATATCCAGATCCACTAAAGGAGGGAGGGCGTTCTCGCATTTAGCTCCTAAACTCTGGAATAGCCTTCCTGATACTGTTCGTTGCTCAGACTCGCTCTCCCAGTTCAAAACTAGATTAAAGACGCATCTCTTCAGCCAAGCATTCACATAATGCTTGCCTCTTATACTACTGTTGAATCAGATCGAATGCATTAATATTATGAACAGCAGCTACGCTAATTATTTCCCATCTGCTTTTCTGCTGTTATCTCGGGACGCTAGTCCCGAGGTAAATAGCGTTCTTCAGCTACAGTCTGTATCCAGCCTCTCACGGAGACTTCAGAGTCCCCAACACCTGCGATGAGATGACTAAACGCCTGCGATGAGACGACTCGACGCCTGTGAAGAGATGACTCAACGCCGGCGATATGTTATGCCCTAAATTAATACATGATGATTAACTAACTGTATTTTTTACGTACATTTCTGAAATGCACTTTCTGTAAAGCTGCTTTGAAACAATATGTATTGTGAAAAGCGCTATACAAATAAATTTGAATTGAATTGAATTGAACTTTATCAACATGCATACAGGCAGAGGCAGAGAGAGCTGCACTTGTGGCACGTGCCACTGCATTAAAAACTAAACATGCAATTGAAACACAGCAGGAGGAATTGAGAAAAAAAATGGAACAACTGGAATTAGATGCTGAAATTGCAGCATCCACTGCAAAAATTGCTGTTTTGAGGACGACCGACAGTCCTAGCAAATGTTCACGTACTGGCAGTTCACATTCTAAAGGAAAAAAATCAACAAAGGCTCAGATTTCAAGGGATGTGACAGGAAATGAAGTTCTTCATTCCACAAGACCAAAGGTGTTAAATCCACAAGTTACTGAATATGTCCCAATGAGTGAAATACCAATGGATACAGGTAGAGTTATCAGCAGTGTTCCAACACAATCAGCTGGTGCTTCCTGTAACATCACAAACCGATCAACATTAATGCAGCCTAAAAGATTGTTGAACATTCAAGAAAGCAGTACTTACCAACAACAAGACTCATTCTTTTGCTCACCATTCCATAGGTAACATGGCAACATCTCAAGCTGTGAACTGTCTTCCATCTCAAGGTGAACCCCTGTATGAGATTCTGAAAAGGCAGGAGGAATTAACAACATATCTGGTACATCAAGTTCAACCTCAAACGCTTCCCAAAAGAAAGATTCCAATCTTTGATGGTAATCCACTTCAGTATGTGCCATTCATTAGAGCTTTTGAGCACAGTGTTGAAGAAAGGACTCGCAATAAAAGGGACTGCTTTTCTGGAGCAATTCACGACAGGACAACCCAGAGTACTGGTTCAAAGTTGCCAACATCTTGATCCAGAAGTAGGGTATTTATTAGCTAAGAAACTTCTGAAGGAGCAATTTGGTGATGAATTCCAGATTGCAGCTGCATATATGGAAAAGGCTTTAAGTTGGCCATCATTAAAGACTGAGGATGCACAAGGTCTTCATGCATATTCATTGTTTTTGCGTGCATGTTGTAACATCATTGATAATATCTCTTATACAGGTCCTTCTCAAAAAATTAGCATATTGTGATAAAGTTCATTATTTTCCATAATGTAATGATAAAAATTAAACTTTCATATATTTTAGATTCATTGCACACCAACTGAAATATTTCAGGTCTTTTATTGTTTTAATACTGATGATTTTGGCATACAGCTCATGAAAACCCAAAATTCCTGTCTCAAAAAATTAGCATATCATGAAAAGGGTCTCTAAACGAGCTATTAACCTAATCATCTGAATCAACTAATTAACTCTAAACACCTGCAAAAGATTCCTGAGGCTTTTAAAAACTCCCAGCCTGTTTCATTACTCAAAACCGCAATCATGGGTAAGACTGCCGACCTGACTGCTGTCCAGAAGGCCATCATTGACACCCTCAAGAAAGAGGGTAAGACACAGAAAGAAATTTCTGAACAAATAGGCTGTTCCCAGAGTGCTGTATCAAGGCACCTCAGTGGGAAGTCTGTGGGAAGTAAAAAGTGTGGCAAAAAACGCTGCACAACGAGAAGAGGTGACCGGACCCTGAGGAAGATTGTGGAGAAGGACCGATTCCAGACATTGGGGGACCTGCGGAAGCAGTGGACTGAGTCTGGAGTAGAAACATCCAGAGCCACCGTGCACAGGCGTGTGCAGGAAATGGGCTACAGGTGCCGCATTCCCCAGGTCAAGCCACTTTTGAACCAGAAACAGCGGCAGAAGCACCTGACCTGGGCTACAGAGAAGCAGCACTGGACTGTTGCTCAGTTTTGCATGTCATTTGGAAATCAAGGTGCCAGAGTCTGGAGGAAGACTGGGGAGAAGGAAATGCCAAAATGCCTGAAGTCCAGTGTCAAGTACCCACAGTCAGTGATGGTCTGGGGTGCCATGTCAGCTGCTGGTGTTGGTGCACTGTGTTTTATCAAGGGCAGGGTCAATGCAGCTAGCTATCAGGAGATTTTGGAGCACTTCATGCTTCCATCTGCTGAAAAGCTTTATGGAGATGAAGATTTCATTTTTCAGCACGACCTGGCACCTGCTCACAGTGCCAAAACCACTGGTAAATGGTTTACTGACCATGGTATTACTGTGCTCAATTGGCCTGCCAACTCTCCTGACCTGAACCCCAAAGAGAATCTGTGGGATATTGTGAAGAGAAAGTTGAGAGACGCAAGACCCAACACTCTGGATGAGCTTAAGGCCACTATCGAAGCATCCTGGGCCTCCATAACACCTCAGCAGTGCCACAGGCTGATTGCCTCCATGCCACGCCGCATTGAAGCAGTCATTTCTGCAAAAGGATTCCCGACCAAGTATTGACTATTGAGTGCATAACTGAACATAATTATTTGAAGGTTGACTTTTTTTTTTGTATTAAAAACACTTCTTTTATTGGTCGGATGAAATATGCTAATTTTTTGAGACAGGAATTTTGGGTTTTCATGAGCTGTATGCCAAAATCATCAGTATTAAAACAATAAAAGACCTGAAATATTTCAGTTGGTGTGCAATGAATCTAAAATATATGAAAGTTTAATTTTTATCATTACATTATGGAAAATAATTAACTTTATCACAATATGCTAATTTTTTGAGAAGGACCTGTATGCAAGAACTAAACATGCCAAGTAATATGAGAACTGTGGTAATGAAGCTGCCTTTCAAATTGAGAGACCGTTGGAGAGAAAGAGCTTGTGAGATAATGGAGTTGAATCTAAGGTAGAGCAAAATTCTCACACATTGTAGACTTCATCGAACGACAGGCAAAGATGGCATCAGATCCTGTGTTTGGATGCATTCAGGATAAGCAACCAAGTACAGTTAACAGGACATTCAAGGGAAACAGTTTTGCTACAAATGTTACAAATGTTAATTCGGTTCCAAGAGGATATGTAGCATCACAATTGAGAAACCATTCCGTATACAAGACCAATGGTAACACAACTTGCTTGTTCTGTCAAGACAATCATGTTTTAAAAAGGTGTGATATTTTTAAAAATAAGTCACAACAAGAAAAGCTTGACTTTTTAAAAGAAACGGGAGTTTGTTTCAGCTGTTTAAAGTCTGGACATATAAGTAGGGAATGTGACGACCGTCTTGTCTGTGAAGTATGTAATCAGACACATCCTTCAGTGTTGCACATACATCGCAAGCCAGTTGTGGAGGACAAGGGGCAAAAGAGTAGCCTAGTGTCTGCACAAACTGGTGGACATACAGGGGCCGGTAATGAAAAATGTTTTCTGTCAATCATTCCAGTGCAAGTAAAATCAGCCAAAGGAGACAAAATAATTCAAACGTATGCTTTTCTGGATCCTGGGAGTTCAGCTACATTTTGCTCCAAGCAGCTGATGGATGAACTGAACATCAGAGGTAAAAGGGTTAACATTTTTCTGCGCACTATGGGACAAGAGCAGTCTGTATCTTGTAATGTGTTAACTGGTTTGGAGATAAGTGGAATCAACAACGATCATTTCTTTTCCCTTCCGGAAGTATATACTCAGAAGAAAATGCCTGTCAACTCAGATAACATTGTAACGCAGGAGGAAATATCCAAATGGCCATATCTGGACAGAGTGAAACTTAGGGGGCTTTTACACTGGGCTCGTTTGCTGCGGTCCGTGCCCGGGCGCGATTGTTCCCGGCGCCCCCCGCAGCGTTGGTCTGGTTTCACACTCAACTTGATTCTATCGAACTCTGGTGCGTTTGCGTGCATCTTACGTCATTGCAAACGTGCACGGCGCATGATATAAAACACGACGCGGGTCAATATATTGTGTTTTTTATTAATTTGGTGCTATTATTCATAGCTGAGTAAACAACGCAGGTTAACTGTGCGTGTGTTTCACATAAGCTGTCTTTCCGCTGCTTGCAAATGGACTCTTTTGAGGAGACAGTGGATTTCCATTAATTTGTTGGCCTGATTGCACGCACTATGCGCGAATACACTGCAGACTCACTCTTGCTCGTATCCAGGGTAAATCTTCATCCCTTACGTGTGTTTTATTTAACTAAATACATCATAATCGGCTACAATGCATGCGCAGGATACTTTACTTCCTGAACAAGTGCGCACCCGAGTCCGTGTTGCTTTCACATACACGCGAATCGCAGCACGGTTCGGGAGCAACCGAACTCAGACCACCTCCTCCAGGTAGTCTCGGGTTCGGTACCCCAGTGCGCACCCGGGTCCCATGACAGCGTTCACATTAGCGATTTTTCATGCGAACCGTGCCCCGTTCCGAACTAAACTGCCAGTGTGAAAGCCCCCTTACACACATTGAGGCTAATGTTGATTTACTCATTGGAGCCAATGCGTCCCAAGTGATGGAGCCATGGGAGGTAATAAATAGCTATGGTAATGGACCCTATGTCATTAGAACCCTGTTGGGGTGGGTTGTTAATGGAACTTCTGAAAAGAGCAGTGACTGCAGGAATGATACTGACACCCCTTCCGTTACTGTCAACAGGGTTTCTATTGGAAGGCTTGAGGAATTGTTTCAAATTCAGTCAAAACGCAACCACAATACAAACATGGTGGATAAGAAAGAGATGTTCAGAGAGGAACTGAGGCTTGTAAAAATAATGGACAAGTCAGTTAAGAATCAAGATACACCGGAAGATCACCTGAGTGACAAGGAAGCAGCACTTATAGATTCAGAAGCTTCTGAACAAGAACTCAAGGTGAAAAAGGAGGAAAGATCAGTCCAAGACCAGGTTGAGGAACTGGTTGAAGTTGATGGAAACATTCTGACAAATTCAGGTGTGGTTGTTCAAATGTTCAAGGATGAGGAGTCGTTTGATTCTGATGAAATGGATTTAAAAAAAAAAAATCATTGGTGCTCTTTTAAGAAACCTTTTAGATCAGCCAATTGAGAACTTTGCTTTGTTAAAGGAAGATTCAGATCCGGAATCAAAGCCAAGATATCATACAGAAGCTATTATCCTACAAGGTACACCAAATCCCATCAATTACTGTATTACTTTATTTACAGAGTGGAAAAGACTGAAACTGGCAGTTGCTTGGATGATCACGTTGAGAGAACTGCTGAATAGGCCATGTCTCAAAGGGAAGGTACTACTGGCAATGACAAACATTGCAAAGCTACTATATCCCCCATAGACATAAATGAAACTTTTCCATATGGTATAGGTGTAGTATGTACAGTGGAGATTAAAACTAAAGGTAGTGTTTTGGAATGACCTGTTGGAAAGATCTGCCTTTTATTGGTGTTAAATGATCGAGGTGACAATGGTTCTGTGATTACAAGTTTAATAATGTCATGAATTTATGACCAAATGTCTGATATGTTGCTTTAATTGTTATGGCTCCTTTATGTATGTTTTTTGTAATTGTTATGTCTTCCTGCCATGAGCAATTAAGGGGCTGGTGTGTAGGAGCCATTTTAATGCAATTATAGATTTGTCCATTGGGGGCACTCTGACATTGGTATATTAGGAGCACATGGGTAATTAGACAACAGGTGTATTGGTAGTGGGGAAGCACACAGTTTTTTGACCGTGTTAAGCCATGTACTACGTGGAATACCATGCTGACCGTGCCTAAGATTGTTATGTGTTGGATTGAGTTTAATGGTGCTTAACCATGGTTCGCTGATAAAGAGTGATGTTCAAGGACATATGGAATATGGACAATGTGCGTGTGCTGTATCTGCAAGGTATGGATTTAACATTAGTATGCTTTGAACAACAAAGAATGAGACACCACAAGAAGCTAATTGGAAGCAACGTTTATCAATTAGAGCACAAGAAATAAAAGACATTGTTTGCATCTTACATCTGAGTTCATGGAGTTTATACGAGTTAATTACTTGCTCACTCCTATTGCCAATACTACAGCGGCTTAATGGAAAGCTGTTACAAGCATATATAAAAAATAAAAAAAGATGAAAAACAATGGATCATCAAAATACATTTACATCCATTCACCGCTGCTGAAACCACACAAATTAGTGCCACAGAATCCCATACAGTCAACTATGATACATAAAACAGATTTGATATTGCGTTGGAAAATAATGATTATATTATTAATGATTATTATAATTGTCTTGCTCTTCCCTGTACATGTCTCTATCATGTTCATGTTCTATCATGTTCTTATTCGTCTAAACAGTTTGTTCAGTTGTACTCCAACTGATTAAAAGAAGATGTGAAAAACAAAACAAACAAACAGAAAAAGAAGTTGTGACATCCCATTGCCAGATGTTCTTCAGTCCTAAAAGTTAAAAAAATAAAAACACACAAACAATTCAAATTAAGTTGTTTTAAAGGAGAGTTGGGTCAGCTTATGTTCTGCATGATTTAAAGCAGTGGTGGGCTACTCTGGCATCCTCAGCATCCACTGTCCTGCAGATTTAGCTCCACCTCAAACCCACCTGCCTATAATTGTCTATAAGTAAACCTGAAGACTTTGGTTAAAAAATGTATGTGTGCTTGATTAAGGTTGGAGGTAAACTCCACCTCAAAAGGAGACCTAAAAAAGGGACTGAGTTGCCCGTTCCTGATTTAAATTTACAAAGAAGCACAGTGCATTATATTATATACACATTGAAGTATTATATATTTAATATTGCAGTAGGCTGCTACATATTAGCTAAGTACAGAACAACTTTTTTTTTACCTATCAACAGCAACCTGTTTTTAAAAGCTCTTTTAGAAAGGCATGGTCTCTTTTGAGCCTTTGTCAGTAATGCTTGATTTCTTTCAAGACAACATAGCTACTCTGAAATTCTTCCCATCCCATACATGAAAAAATACATGACGTGTTGGTGATATCATATTTTATATATTATAGGCTATATGAAATAAAATGACACAACCCTGTCTCTTTTTTGTTAAATTTCAGTTTTATTGATCAATAATAAGCCATTATTAAAGTATATGTAGCCTAAAAGGTATAAGGAGCTATCAAGAAATAAAGCAAGTTAAAAGATTCAGTCAAACTAAGTCAGCAGGCTACAACGTTAAAGTTAAATAGCCTAAATATATAAAGTTATGAAACTTCACTTTGCCCTCAGCCAAAACGATTTGCCAGGGAACAAATCATAGATTAATGAGACCAAAGATCGCCCGTTAGATATACACAAGCCGAATTATATCTCATGTTTAACCACTAGACTAGAGACAGCCAGCGGCAAACGTCAGAAGGACAAGCCGAGTTAAGGCTGTTCCAGGCGGGTTACATGAGCGCTGAGCGCCCGGTGATCGCCTGGATCTCACAACTCCGAAAACGTCAGATCAAATTTTTAAATAGGCGCTATCTTTATAAATAAACCACAGATTTGAGCTGTAAACAACTACATTCTACTGTACATCTTCGGTGGGACTCATCTCTTTACCACACCGGCTTGCAAGCCCACACTGAGAAAAACAATAAGTAGAATTTACTCAATTTTTATAAGGCAAGTTTTTGCACGGATATTTTTCAAGTAAATTTCACATTTATGGAAATTAAGTAAATCTACTTAACTAAGCCGAGTAAAATTAACAAAGTGAAAAAGTACATATAACTTGACCTGTTAAATTATATTGAGTAATTTTTACTTACAAATCTGATGTAATTAATATAATTAAGTCAAACCATTTGATATTTTAAATACATTTTACTTGTTTTATGCAGTGCTGGTAATTATTTTAAATTAAATGTTACTCTTATAATGTGACAAAATAATACAGTGACAATGTGCAGTTTAGAGTAATTTATTAAGAAATAAGCATCTAAAAGATCACTTTGGGCACACAATTCAGCTTGTTCGGTCTCTCTCTTTGTCCCTCTCAACCGGTTTACAGCAACGAAGGCACAAAGGACTGAATGCATTTGAGAAATATCCTGAAATTAAGAAAAGAGAAAAAATAATCAATAAGTAAACAGCAAATACTTTTAAATTAAAAGTTAATCAATTTGCATTAACATTATTCATTTCACTCATGCCAAATCATATCAAAAACATTAAAAACATCCTGCATGACCTCACTCTCCTATCCATTTCTTCACATTAATGCACACAGCATGCAGATACATTTATTTATCATGGCTACGAATTAGGAATTTGAGATTAACTTATGCCTAAATTTCTAATTTTTCACTCGTCTTGATTTAAATAAGGCAACTAACGCGTTCTTTTACGTGTCTAGTTAGACGCTTGAACATTCTGCTCGAGTTCAAATTTTTCAACTTGCGCGGAAGACGTTCGCGGCAAACGCGTCGCCCAATTTGCGATGCCCGGCGCGAATGATGTGTCTATTCGCGTCTTTGCATTGACTTTGTATGTAATCTACTCGCGCAAATAATTAAATTCGCGTTCGGTGTGAACACACCCTTAGTGCACACAAAATAACAAATTAAACTAAAAGATCATGATTTAAGTAACATATTCATGGTTTTTAGGCGTAATTTACTTGTGTAAAACGTAAAGTTTAAAACTGAGGAAAAAATAGGCCTAAGTTATGGCTAACGCGTCGAAAGCTAACAAAGCTAACTTGTCATTAAGAACATTAAACTTTTCAAATGTCTAGAATTAAGTGATGAAAACACAATGGTTGATCGTAGTTACATTTACTGAATAAATTACATCTAAAAATCCGTAATATACTGCAGTTTTTAACTGTTGCTTACCTGAGAGATGGAGTGGAGATTGGAAATCCAAATTCCTCAATGATAACGGTTTTCTTCTTTCCGCGCATGCGCAGATTCCTTTCTTCAATGACGTAAATTTTACTTGATTTTTTTAAAATTTGCTTCAAGTACTTACTTAATGCGTGTAAATATGCCAGAGAGTCAGAAGTCAAATTTACTTGTCTGTTGGATGTATAATATTTACAAGTAAAAATTGAGTATATAATTAGGATTTACTTAATATTCTAAAGATTTCATTTTTACAAAATTATTCTTAGCAAAGATACATGATTTTTCCTGTTTTATTTACTTTGCCATAAAATCATTTTTTACAGTGCAAGTGTGTGCGACGTGCCTGTTGTTTTGTTTCCGGTCTTGCTAGATCCGGTATTGTAGTTTTTCTAACGTTACTAGTTGTATTTATTATGTCTATGGTTGCAACAGCATGTGAAAAAAAAAACTACAAAGTTTGCTAGGCCAAAAAGAAGTAAAAAAATTGACGCCGTTAAAATGGGTTTGCGTTAATGCCGTTAATAACGCGTTTAACTGACAGCACTAAAAAATATATAAGTTATATATCATTTGTATATATAATATATTAATATATAAGATTTTTATGTTAATATACCTTACCTAGAGATACAATTATACAAAATACAAAAAGTAACAGTTAGTCAAAACACATCTAACAGAACATGTTTATTATAGGCCTATCTTATATACAACTGATATATAACTTATATATTTTTTTAAAAAGGCCCTCATTGATTAATTTTTTCTGGTGCCCTCACTCAGTCTAGGTTCACCTCACCCCATACCTGCAACAATTGAGAATCTCTTTAAGCATGCAGACGCAGTTAAGACATTTTGATGTATTCCACTAATACACAATAAAACAATATAAGAGTCGTTAACAACATGGTGTTCTTCTAAAATGAGGCCGGGCCACAAATCCTTGAGTACAGTTTACAAACCCGTGGGAACGGATTGCGAAAGCATGGGCACGGGTTATGAATTTGTGGGTAGGCTACAGATTGCCAAAACTGAAGGCACGGTTTACGAGAGCGCGGATTAGGAAATCGTGAGTACGGTTTATTAATATGTGGGCACGATTTGTTAAACCGAGTTTGAGAATTCGTGAGTACGGTTTATAAACTGAGCGGACGGATTGCAAAACCGTCGCCACAGATTTGTTTTCTTCTCCCACAGGTGACTTCCCAGGCTCTGTAGTACGCATTCGCTAAACGAATTAGAAGGATTCTCCGAATGTTTTACTTTAGGACACAGTATATTTTACATACATAACATTGTATTTTTCAGAATAACAGTGAATTCACGCATTTGCTGGTTTCATGTTAGCATTTTATAACATTATTTAGCCCATAGGCTACTAATCTCAGTTACTATTTATTGAACTGAATAATTTTATCGAACTTTATTATGATTTAGAGTTGGGGTACTCGAACTCGGACTCGAGTCCGGACTCGAGTCCAATTTTGAATGAACTCGGACTTGTCACGCACTCGGATGAATTTGTACTCGGACTTGACACGGACTCGGACATTTTAGACTCGGAAAAATGTCCGAGTCCGGGCACTAGAGGACACAATATTATTCAAAAACGAAACCAAACTACTTGTGTTGTTTCCGCGTTGAGCATTAGCCAATCACAGACATGTATATTAAGCACATGAACACAGTGGCAAATCAGAGGCATTTTAGAGTCAACATGCGGAGATTTCGCTTAAAATGTATGTTCAGAATCAGCACAAGCTTTATTCTTTCGCAAATCCCCTCATAAACAAAGTCTTGACGCGATATAAATGAGAGATTCACTGTGCAGTGTGGACACTTCAGTGTTTATGACGAGAGTTTTAGGGAGAGTGCAGAACGCGGTAAGTGATGGCTTAAAGGGAGCGCTATAGACAATCTAAATAATGGTTTTGTTTTTCGTGCTTCTAGAGGACCAGTGGTTACGTTCACACTGTAAATTATAAAGAGTGATAAATGCATTTAAATGTGGGAGTGAATCCGCTAAATTTTAGTCATGTGAGTCTTGAAATTGCGATGATTGACATAGTAACCATAGCAACATGAGAATGTGAGAACCATGTGTTTTGCCAATTGCCTGAAGAAGACCCAGTGGGGTCGAAACGTTGCCTTTTTTATTAAAATATGGGAGTAAGTAGCAGTGTTGCGGACATTATAATCTTTTCAATTCAGTAGTCCTTTTTGTCCTGCACCTGCCAGAAGGTGGGATGTGCACACAACAACTTGTTTAAACATAATGTGAGAACCACAGCAACATTTTGGTGTCTAATAATTTAATGATTTTTGTTACATTTACACTTTAGTCATAAGTTTACATGCACCTTTCAAAATCTCCAAAATGGAATTTTTATTTATTTATTAATAAGAAGGATCATAAAAACATTGTTTCTATTTAGTACTGCACTGAAAAAGCTTTTTCACATAACAGATGTTTAATAGCCTAGTCCACAAGACAAAATACAAACACAAAATACAAGACAAATTACTTGATTGTAAATATCATTACCTGACACACAATATTACAATCAAGTAATTTATCTTGTATTTTGTGTTTGTATCCACAACTGTTTTTTTTTTTTTTTTTTTTTTGTAATGGTTGTTCATGAGGAAAAATCCTCCAGCTCCTGCACATTATTTGCTTTTCCAGCATCTTCTGCATATTTGACTCCTTACTAGCAGTGACTATGATTGTGAGATCCATCTTTTCGCACTGGTGACAACTGAGGGACTCAAACACAACTATTACAAACCCTGCAAACACTTAGTGATGCTCAAGAAGTCCATTAAGGATGAAACTGGATGTAAATTGTTCTTATTTTGTTGAAAAATTATATTAATTTAGTCCTGCCCTTCAGAGGCTAAAAAAGATATTAGCATGTAAAACAAAATAAGAAAACTTTAAACATCACCATTTGCTCAAAAGTTTACCCCTGGCTCTTAATGCATCGTGTTGCATTCTTGAGTATTACCTTGCAGATTCTGAAAGATGTACAATAGGTAAACGTATGACTTTGACTATACATTGCAATCATGTTGTAAGGTTTAAAATATTAATTTAAGAGCTCAGTGTTGAGACCTTTCGCCGGAATTTGATTGACAGGCGATCTGACCAATCATAATGCAGATACCGCCATTTTTGTCCGACAAACAAACCAAATCAGTTAGTAGATTAAAGTCGGTGGACTTGAACTTGAAAAATGGTGTGTATTGATATCTTTTTGCAGTTCTGATTTTCATTCATGTTTAATTTGTGCTATAACTAGAAGAGATTATCAGTTCATGTGCTGCTTGAACTGAGGCCTACACATTAAAGCACCACAAAACAGGATTTATTGTTTGAATTTCATAATAATTATAAAAATGTAAAAGATGAGACTTTATTTCATACCAAAAGTAGGCTGCTCTGTCTTGTATGTTGGCGCATATTCAGTGTCCTCTTTGCTCCGCAATATATTTTTCACTGTGTGAGAACATTTGGAGTGAGAGCGGAATGGCTTGTCGGACGTAGCAACAGTAACTAAGAGGGGCGGGTCTTTGTGAAAGGTCAATTTCAAATCATTTAAATCTTTGTGAACTCGGCTGGACTCGACTCGGACTCGGATGTTAAGGACTCGGACTCAAGTCCGACTCGGCCCTCTTTGGACTCGGACTTGGACTCGGACTCGATTGTTAAGGACTTGGACTTGACTCGGACTTGGTGGACTCGGACCCAACACTATTATGATTACATTAAATGTATGAGACACTAGGTATAAGTTATCTTTCTAACTTGTATGTAACTTCTCTCAATGTAACCCAGCATCGTTATAGGTCTGACTCACTTTAGTGAAGAAAGCAGAAAACTTTCACAGTGAGTATTTGTCACGTGTTTAGTTCTGTGTTTCTGTATTTGGGTTCATGTTTAGTGGTCATGCGTTTAGTCTTGTGGTTTTGTAATGTTCTTGGTTAATTGTTCCCTGCGTGTTAATATTCTTCCCAGGTGTTTCCCATTGACCACACCCTCTCGTTATCATGTTAGCTTATTTAAGCCTGTGTGTCTTGTGTAGTCTTGGTGAGTGCTTAATGTTTGTGAGCTGGTTGTTCTGTCCTGACCTTGTTTCTTGTTCCTGAGTTCATGTTTCTGTAGTTAGAATTTGCAGTATTTATTAAACATACAAACTCTAACTACAGAAACATGAATTAATTAAAAATTATTAATTAATTGACTAATTTAATGATTGAGGACCAAATTTGTTTGCTGTAATCCACTAATGTATCCACCTTATTATCAATGCAGAAGTAAGCTATTTTTCGTGAATATGCAAGACTTCCAATTCATTTGCTGCCCAGAGTGTTACTGCCAGGATCCGCTGTAAGGGTTGAATTTCTGCAGGGGTTCAGACCGCAAGACTGCCGAATGACTAAAGAAACGTTGTAACCCACTGCCACTTATACCAACAGCGGAAATAAGCGCAGTTACAATAGCTTAATATGTGGGAGAGCGTTGCTATAGAGAGTGACAATATTGTATTGCACTTCAAAGTCAATACCAAATCAAAACTAGTTAGCACATTATTTGTAATTGAAAAGGTTTAATGACAAAATATGGTTACACTTAAAATAGTTACAAAATAGATGTATGAGATGATAATACTTACATCAATAATTGTACCCAGCATATGTAAAATGTTGAGAGAGAGAGAGAGAGAGAGAGAGAGAGAGAGAGAGAGAGAGAGAAGAGAGAGAGAGAGAAGAGAGAGAGAGAGAGAGAGAGAGAGAGAGAGAGAGAGAGAGAGAGAGAGAGAGAGGAGAGAGAGAGAGAGAGAGAGAGAGAGAGAGAGAGAGAAGAGAGAGAGAGAGAGAGAGAGAGAGGAGAGAGAGAGAGAGAGAGAGACGTTGACGTTAGAATCTCTTTATTTATACAAAAAAAAAAATTTTTTTTTTGTTTTTTTAGAGAGAGAGAGAGAGAGAGAGAGATGAGAGGAGAGAGAGAGGAGAGACACGTTTGAATCTCTTTATTTATACAAACTTTTTTTTTTTTTTTTCCTTCAAAGAATATTTTTTCTTTTTCTTTTCTTTTTTTACACAATTAAACAGAAAACATCTCACATTATCACATCAAATTTCAAGACACTCTTAAAAAAAAAAAAAAAAAAAAGGAAAAAAGAAAATTTAAATTACATACATATATTGCTAGACCACATATTAAAATACTACCTTCCACTATTTTTTTTTTTTAAATTCAGAATTAGGTTTTCCTCATGATCTGTAGTACACAAGACTTCACTTAAACCCCATGTTTCCTTAAAACTAACCAGATTTTTTGTCAATTTAAAATAAACAAACTCTGCTCTGATCCTTGACGTCACAAAAACTCTTAACATCATCTCTGGATCTACCAAAGCTGCTTCTTTTATCATTTTTTTTCTTGTTACCCATATTGCCATTTTAGTTTCTGCTATTAACAAATTAATTATACCAATTCTGCTCTTTTCAGAAGCCTTATACTTCGGTCCATAAATAAAGCCATAGTCATTAAACTCTTCACCTAGTTTTACAATCCAGTTTTTTAATGTCTGGAACACACCTCTCAGTCTAGAGCAATATAAAAACAGATGATCAATTGATTCTTCTGAATCACAAAAAGGACATTTCTTTTCTACAGCGGGATCAATGTGAGCCACGTGTCTGTTCGTAGCTACTGCCCAATGTATAATTCTCCATTGTAGGTCTGCAGTTCGTTTTTCAATAGGAGATTTATACAAGGATCTCCAGCATCTTCTAGGGGAAGAGTTTGGCCCCAGCACATCGGTCCACTTCGTTTCTCTACAGTCCTTCAGAACTGACTAGTGAGCGACTTTTACACAAGTCCAATACAAACTTTTCTTTGAAGCCTCTTTGAAACCATGTAACTCCGGAGTCTTAAAAGTGAGGATTGATTCCTCTTGTGGTTCTTCTTCCACGAAAGCTGAAACAATAATATCAGGAAAATTCTCCTTCTCTTCCTCCTCCTCGTTCAAATGATCTTCTCTTGACTTCAGATGAAAAGCAGAGGGTAAAGCTGCTACAACCTCATCCATTACATGTTTCATAAATCTGACAGACTTGATTCCTGTCATATTACTCATTTCCGCTGGGCTTTTCCACTCGTCATGATGTTTTAAGTCCTTTATCCTTGTGCATCCAGCTCTTGCCATTGTTCTCTGAAGACTTTTTGAAATCAGCACTCTTGCTTGAAGTAGTGGATTATTAAAAAGAGGTTCCTTGTTTATCCAGAATTCAGAGTCAGACCAGCTCCTTTTCACTCGAAAATTTGAAGTCCACGTTTTCAGCATTGTTTTATAAAAAGCAGAAGTGTCTTTTAAGTCCATTTCTGTTAGATTACTTAAAAACAAGTGTAGATCATACTTAAAAACATCGACTTTGTGTAACAGGGCTTTAGCTGTATCAGTCCAGCATCTGTTTGAAAACAGCAACTTCTGCGCTGCTTGCAGCCTGAAGGTTTGAATTCTGCTCTTAATGTCTATTAGTCCTTGTCCACCTTCATTCACTGGTAGGAAAAGAATGGCGGCTTTAGTCCAATGTTGTCCAGTCCAAAAAAAATCCACTAATCTTTTTTGCAATTCCTGAATGATGTCATCTGGCGGGTCCAAGACATTCATTTTATGCCACAGTGCCGAAGCTGCTAGATTATTGATCACCAAAACTCTTCCCCTATATGATAGCTGGGGTAGCACCCATGCCCACTTAGACAACCGGCTACACATCTTCTCCACCATCCCTTCCCAATTCCTCATCTTAAATGTTTCTGTCCCAAAATAAAGCCCTAAACATTTAAACCCTTCTTTACTCCACTTAACACCACCTGGGAGCACTGGTGGATTTTTATTTTGTCCACAATAAAACCCTTCACACTTTTCCCAGTTGACTCTAGCTGTTGATGCATTTTCATAAATTGTCAGTGTTTCTATTAAATTAGACACATCTCTCTCATTCTTAATAAAAATTGTGACATCATCAGCATAAGCAACCAACTTAATAGGCCTTTCAACTGAAATTCCTTGTAGTGTTTTCCTTAACTTGCAAAGTAGGGGTTCAATGGCCAATGAATACAGCATCCCTGACAGCGGGCATCCCTGTCTAATTCCCCTCAGCACTGGAACCGGCCGACTCAACCCTCCTCCCACTTTCAACATTACAGATGCATCATTGTACAACATTTTGATCCATGAAGTGAAACTCCGACCAACCCCAAAAGCTTCAAGTGTTTTAAATAAATAAAAATGGCTAAC
Organism: Gila robusta; assembly: GCA_030770095.1. NCBI lineage: Eukaryota > Metazoa > Chordata > Actinopteri > Cypriniformes > Leuciscidae > Gila > Gila robusta. Next base: position 51,942 of record JAVALU010002438.1, read on the forward strand.
TCTGTCAAATGCTTTTTCTTGGTCGATTGCGAGAATGCCAACATTTTCAGAGTTCAAATGTGCAATGTCTATTATGTCTCGAACCAGAAACAGATTGTCCATTATTGTTCTATTAGGGATACAATATGTTTGATATTCATTAACCATATATTCTAAAAAAGGTTTCAATCTATTAGAAAGACACTTTGCCAAAATTTTATAATCTGTACATAAAACAGCAACTGGTCTCCAATTTTTCAGCAAACCAAGATCACCTTTTTTAGGTAATAGAGATAAAACCGCTCTTTTGCAACTAGTAGGCAACTCATGCTGTTGATAACAATAATTAAACACTTCATAAAATTCGTCTTTCAGTAGGTTCCAGAAGTGTTTATAGAACTCAGCCGGAAGTCCATCTAGACCAGGTGTTTTTCCAGTCGAGAGTTTTTTAACAGCTTCAGACAGTTCTTTTAACTGAAGGCCAGAGTCCAGTTGTTTACTTTGTTCATCAGAAAGCTTCAATAAGTCTTTATGCAACTCTTCAATGCATCCGATGTCACATTGTCCTTCTCCAAATAAGTCCATATAAAAACCCAAAGCAATTTTTCTCATTTCATTTGGATCTGAAATCACATTTCCATGCACATCTTTCAAATGCAGCATCATTTTTTTCCCTCTTTCTTTCTTCTCTAGATTAAAAAAGAAGGAACTTGGTGCATCCATTTCTCTCAAGAATGCAAAGCGACCTCTAATTAAAGCCCCTTTAGCTTTCTCATGGAATAATGTGGCTAAAGCTTTTTTTTTCCCTTCCAGCTTTTCAACGGTCACAACATCTCCAACAATTAACTGGCTTTCAATCTGTTTTATATCTTTTTCTAGTTCAAAAACAATTTTTTTGATTCTAGCATTTGTGTTATATATATAATTTTGACAAAACATTCTAATTTGTGCTTTTCCTATATCCCACCACTGAACAATATCATCATAATTACTTTTTTGTTTTTTCCACTCCATCCAAAAAACATGAAACTTTTCACAAAAAAGTACATCTTGTAACAATTTCACATTAAAATGCCAATAATAGCTATGACTTTGTGACTTCCTTATATTTACTTCAAATATACATAAATGATGATCTGAGAACCCATTTGGACAAATTGTTGATTTTAAAATTCTATTACTTTTACTCTTATTAACATAAAATCGGTCTAATCTGGCAGAACTAATAAGATCATGAGAAACCTTTACCCACGTATACTGCTTAACTGTAGGGTGTTGCTGTCTCCATACATCAACTAAATTACAATTACTAATAACATCATATAAAAATTTTGCAGAAGAGGGATGAGGTTCTTCTCCATTTCTATCTAGAATAAAATTTTCTGTACAGTTCCAATCACCCCCTAAGACCAACCATACATTTTCATCACAATTTTGCTTTAAAAACTCATTTAACTTTTTAAATATTTGTATCCTCTCTGCTCCCGTATTTGGTGCGTAGACATTAATAAATACTAAGACAAAACCGTTTATACTTGCTTGAACAGCCAAAATTCTTCCTCTTTCTATTTCATTAACCGACACATTGGATATATTAATCGTCTTTGAAAATAAAATAGCAACTCCTCCACTAACATTTGTACCGTGACTCATATAAAATCGCTTCTCCACTCCATTTCCCATTCCACTTCATTTTTCACATCACTATGCGTCTCTTGTACAAATGTAACATCAATATTCTTATTTTGTATGTATTCATTTAAACATGCTCTTTTCCTGCTATCTCTACCCCCATTGATATTAATGGATCCTATTCTAAGGCTCTCCATGAAAAAAAGAGGACAGAAAAAGGAAAAAAAGAGATAAGACAAAAAAGGACAGATAGTTCACCACTTGTGCTTCCTTCATAAGTAAACTATAAAGAGTTTTCAAGAACTTTTTCTTTTCTCAGATGCGTTACCATTTTTTTCAATCTGAATCTTTTTTTTCTACTTAACTCTTCATAACCGACAGTCTTTTGTATCTTGATCACTGAAGCCAAAAACTTCTTCACATCAGAAAAAAATTCCTTTACTTCTGCTTTTTTCCCAAAGGTTTCATCAAGGAAATCATTAATCTCTTTTACCGTATATAACTGATCCTCATCATAATTGGAGGGAATATCTGACATTTCAGAGAGACAATCATCATCAGCCATCTCTTCAGTCACATCAGTGCTTTCAGAGAGCTGAGACATAGGTATATTATCGAAACGATTCTCAACAGTGTCTACATCTATATCATACGAACTTTCAAGATGGGATTTTTTGGCATCACTTGTCCCTGCCTCTTCAAAATTCCTCTTTTTTTTCCCTCCATCACAATTTTTATTTTTTCCCTTTTTTTTTCTGATTCCTTTTGGCCTATATCTTCAGTTGGTTCATTTTGTTCATGAGTACCCGATTCACTCTGTTCCTGGTCGGTTTCATTATCTGTGTCTGTTTTTTTACTTTTATCCGCAATTTCTGCTTCACCATCGACCGCCTGTTCAATTACATTTGTTTTGTTGATATCGCCTTCAGCTTGTGTTTTATGCGGGCATTCCATTTTTTTATGCCCGACATTACCACACTTGAAGCATTTCAAATGATTAGTATTCGCATAGATCATATATGATTTGTCTTCATGTTTAACCCGAAACGAGATTTCTAACTCCGGCGATTCTAAAACCATAAACAGCTGCCGCCTAAAAGACAGCACATGTTTTAAGGCTTCCTTTTTACACCCGAGTGGGATTAGTGTAATTCCACTTACTATTTTCCCGAACCTCTGCAGTTCGTTTTCAATGCATGAATTCGGTATATAAGGTGGACAATTAGAAATGTTTACTCTTGTCGACTGCGATACTAAAGGTGAAACAATAACAAACGCTCCACTTACCCAAACGCCGCTCACGATGAGTTTACTCACACAACTTTGATCCTTTAGAAACACAACCACGGCCTTGTTCATCCTGGAAGCGGATACAATGTTTTCGAATCCTGTTTGTTCTCCGATCGCCACAAGCACGTCCTCGACTGTTACACTAGCGTCAGGCACGCACCTGACTCCATGGCGGAGCGACACCGACGCAACCTCCATCTCAGCCCTCCGCCACGAGGCAAACAACTTTTACCTTGCAAAGGTTTCCCTCAATACTAAAAAATCCTAAATAACCCTATAACTAAACAAAAAGAAAAAAAAAGAAAGGATGTGTACAAAAGAAACCGAGAATAGTAAAGAAAAAGAAACTACCCCCAGAAACGCTCCTCACCCGTGAGACGCTCACATTTCCCAAACTCCCAGCATGCACCGAGAGAGAGAGAGAGAGAGAGAGAGAGAGCTCAGACTGTTCACACTGCACTGATGGAGAGAGAGGAGAGAGAGAGAGAGAGAGAGAGAGAGAGAGAGAGAGAATTTTTTTTTAATTTTATAACACCTTTATTAAATACAAAATTCTAAAAAAACATTACAAAACCCTTCACTAGATTACCCCATAATCTCGGCAAAAGACAACACATCATTATCAACCCAACACAGCAATTTTTCTACACTCCAAATGTCTTCAAACTTTTCCACATTCTTCATAGATAAATAAAAAATAAAATCATGCCTTACTCTTGCTTTTATAAGCCTTTTGAAACACAATTCAACTACACAATTTGAATCATAAAGAATCTTATATCTTCTACTAACATATGTAGCCATTTTTGCTTGTCCCAAAATGAAGTTTAACAACCGTCCTTTCCTCTTCTTTTTTTTACAATATTCAAAACCAAAAATAAACACCGACATTGTAAACCTTTCATTAACAGAAGAAAACAGTTTCCAATAAGACAAAAAGGGATTTCAGTCTCTCACAATGCGTAAAACAGTGAAAAATTGTTTCTCTGTCAGTACAAAAAGGGCATTTATCTTGCACAGTTGGGTTCAAGATTGAAATAAAAGCATTAACTGCAATAATGCCATGTAATACTCGCCACTGCAGATCTCCAACTTTTTTAGTCAATGGTGGCTTGTAAAATAAACCCCAAACAGGCTTAAAACCATCCTCAACCTTTAAGTGGTTTCTCCATGGCGTATCCACACGTTGTAATTTGTCTTTATTTATCACTCGTACACACACTTGATATAAACTCGTGCCCCCCATTGTATCAAAGACAATATCTCTTAAAATCTTTGAAGTGGCTGAAGAATTCTCCATTTCTAAAACAGTCTTAGGCATAACCATACTTGGAAAGCGATCCATTTCATTTGGGACAGTTCGTAACGATAAAAAAGTCCAATCTTCTTTAGTCCTTGTCTCTCGAAATTTTTTCAACAGAAGATGAATTGTCCTTGTTGATCTTATGCCCAATTTCTGTGCAAATGCATCAGTATTGTCCAAAGTCTTACCAGCCACTTCCATTAGGCTCTTCATTTTCACAATCTTAGCATTTGTCAAAACCTGTTTTAACCATGGTGTTGTATCATCACATAAATCGAAACGTGCACCATTAATCAGAGGTTCTTCTAAAAACCATTGTAAGGACTTGTAGGGCAAAGATCTTCTGATTTGTACCACACACCAAGCTTTTCTCACACTTTCATAAAAAGGAGAAATAAACCCAAAGTCAAATTTAGTGCAGTCCGTCCAAAAAATATTTTTTCCAAAACCCCACTCACCAACCTTACCTAAAAGGCAAGAAGTTAATCCAGCCCACAATACATTTGATTTATACAAGAATCTTTTTTTTTTTACTTTACTTTATTTCGAATTTATGCAAAAGAACATCTGACAAGAAAATAAAATCAAGCAAACAAATCAAAATGATTCCAATAACACAATAAAACAAATTAATTAACAATAGTTACAGTCAAAGACTTTTTTTTGTTTTTTCTTTTTTCTTACTCTTGTCAATGTCCATTACATATTCGAAAAGGAGTGGGAAGAAGAAAAAAAACTTATTTAATCCCACCCCCTATCCACAATTCAAAAGCTTACAATAATAAGTCGACCCACATTCCATGTATTCATAAATCTACTTTGTTATACCCCAAAGCAAAAAAAAAGAAAGAAAATAATTTAAAAAATAATAATATTAAATAAATTATCAATTATTTAAACAAGGAAAATAATAATTAAATAAATAATATGGAAGAATAACTTAGAAATATCAGTAGCTCAGAAAAATAAATGACATAATAATAATAACACAAAGAAACGGAAAATAATTACTAGCCCCAAAACACTCATTGATTATTCACCCCATTCTTCATCCCTGTATCTCTTGAAGACAATATCTTTATACCTGATTTTAAACTGATTTATGTTTGGACATTGCTTTAGTTCATCGTTGAGACTGTTCCATAGCCTTACTCCAGAGCTTGAGATACAAAAACTTTTTCTAGTTGTCCGAATTCTGTTAACTTTGAAGTTATGTGTCCCCCTTAAATTATAACCTCCCTCACTTACCCTGAATAATATTTGAATATTTCTTGGCAATAGATTATTTTTGGCTTTAAACATTATTTGGGCTGATTGATACTTCACAAGATCTGTGAATTTTAATAATTTTGACTGTATGAATAATGCGTGAGTGTGATCCCTATACTCAGCATTGTGAATAATTCTTATTGCTCTTTTTTGGAGAACAGAAAGTGAATGTAATGAACTTTTGTAGTTATGTCCCCAAATCTCAACACAGTAAATTAAATATGGTAAAACTAGTGAACAGTACAACATGTGGAGTGATTTTTGATCCAGGACCTGCTTTGCCTTATTTATTACTGCAATTGATCTTGATAGTTTAGATTGTACATGATTAATGTGTGATTTCCAACTGATTCTGTCATCTATAATTACCCCAAGAAATTTATTATCATGAACTCTATCAATTATAACCCCGTCTATTTGTATGTTCACCTGAATATTCATATTACAATTCCCAAATAACATTATTTTAGTTTTATTTAAATTTAATGATAATTTATTACTATCAAACCATATCTTTAATTTATTCATTTCTTTAGTGACATCCTTCACCAGTTGCTGTAAGTTTTCACCTGAACAAAATATATTTGTATCGTCTGCAAATAAAACCATCTTCAACAACTTAGATAGAGAACATATGTCATTAATATACAAAATAAACAATTTTGGTCCCAACACTGAGCCCTGGGGGATACCGCAAGCAATGTCCAAACATACTGACCTGGAGCTTCCCAACTTCACAAACTGCTGTCTCTTACTTAGATAACTCCTCACCCAGTCTAATACTATCCCCCTGATACCGTACCTTTCCAGTTTATTTATAAGGATGTCATGGTCGATTGTATCAAAAGCTTTTTTAAGATCAACAAATACCCCCATTACATAATTTTTATGATCCAGGGCACTTGTGATTTCCTCAATTGATTCTATTATTGCCATTGATGTAGATCTATTTAGTCTGAATCCATACTGACTGTCAGTGAGTAATTGATGTTTATCCAAGAATGTATCTAATCTGTTGAGACTTTTTCAAGAATTTTGGAGAATTGTGGAAGCAAAGAGACAGGTCTGTAGTTTGTGAAGTGGTGTTTGCTCCCATTTTTATACAGAGGTATGACTTTGGCTGTTTTCATTTTGTTTGGAAATGAACCTGTTTGAAATGATAAGTTACATATATATGTCAATGGTTTTGAGATCTCCTCAATGACTTTTCTCACTATAGTCATGTCAATGTCATTGTAATCTGTAGACTTTTTGTTCTTACAATTGCTCACAATTTCCAATATTTCATTCTCATCCACTGGCCTGAGAAACATTGAGCTTTGATTTCTCTCTATTAATTTATTACAATGACCTTCCGATGACCCAGGATCAGGGATTTTTGCGGCTAGATCAGGTCCCACATTTACAAAGAACTGATTGAAGCTGTTGGCCACATTCTCCATATCATAATTTTCCTTATCCTTGTCAATAAAGTACTTAGGATAACCTATCTGTCTAGGACTATTTCTTATAATACTATTCAATGTATCCCATATTCGTTTAATATTGTTTATATTATTATTTATATTGTTCTTATAATACTCCTTCTTGCAGGCCCTTATAATTTGAGTTAACTTATTTTTATATTTTTTATACTTGTTTTCTGTCTCTATGGTTCCCCATCTTATGAATTCTCTATACAGTGTATTTTTCTTTTTACATGCGTTCTGTATTCCCTTAGTGATCCATGGGCAATTAGTATACCTTATTTTTCTACTATATTCTTTTATTGGACAATTTTTGTCATATGCATTCTTAAAAAGTTCTAAGAATATGTCATATGCATTGTTAATATCTTTTTCCTGATATATTATATCCCAGTTCTGTGCCAGCAGATCTTTTTTCAGATTGTTAATAGATTCCTCTGACCTCACCCTTCTATATTCTGTTTGCTTATCGGGCTTTTTAATCCTATATTCGCAATCATAAACAGTAAAAACTGGTAGATGGTCACTGATATCAATAATTAATAAACCATTCACTGTGTTGTTCTCAATATTATTAGTAAAAATATTGTCAATTAGGGTGGCACAATAAGATGTAATTCTACTTGGTCTGGTTATTATCGGAAATAGACTCATGCTATGCATTGTATTAATAAATTCAACAGTAATTTTATGTTTATTAGGATTCAACAGGTCAATATTGAAATCCCCACATATAAAAATGTTTTTATGGCTTATTTTTGTAAACATACACTCCATCCAGTCCTTAAATTGTTCTATATTCGAACCCGGTGATCTATATACACAACTTATGATGACATTTTTAGATTTTTCCATATATAATTCTATTGTAATACATTCTAATAAATTATCAACCACAGCTGTCATATTTTCCAACACCTTAAAGTTCAGAGTCTTATCCACATATATTGCTACTCCTCCTCCAACCTTATTTTGTCTATTGTTATATGTAAGTTCATAACCATCCAGCTCAAAGTCCATCTGTTTTTCCGAGTTAATCCATGTTTCAGATATAGCTATAATTTTAAATGGTTGTGAAAATCTATGTAAATAATCCTTAATGTTATTAAAGTTGGCATACAGGCTTCTGCTATTGAAGTGGATAATTGATAATTTGCCATCTGATTTAATCATTTTGTTGTACTGATCATCAGTGTAGTAGCTGCAGTTATTGTTGATGGTGTAGAAGAAATTATTGTCAGGATCTAAATCTTTTTCCAAATCTTGTGAGTTGTAGTCAATGTATTCAAATGTTTTCAGTTCCTGCTGGTCTTGATCATTGTTCACCACAGTTCTTAGGTTATCATCTTCAAATGTAAAAGAATATGTTCTTTCAGCTTGTGTCATATGATTGTGTATAGCTGTTTGTTACCTTACGTCCAGATCTTGTTCATCACTGATACTTATCCAGTTCCTCCATGCTCCTGATGACAAGTACTTTGGCTTCCTCGGGTATTCCATTTAGTTTAATGAATATTTTGCAGTTTGTAGTCCAAGTATTTTGAATTTTCCTCTGTTTCTTTAAGTAGCGTGCTTTTCTGGCTATATCGGCGTTGTGTTTTGTGAGGTTCTCATTGATGAAGACATTTGAGCCTTTAAGTTTTCTACCCTGTTTTAACAATGCGATCTTATCTTTTCGGTTAACAAACCTCATAATGACCGCTGATTTATCACTTACGTTTTTCCTTGTTAGAGGGTGGCAAGCCTCAATGGAGTTACAGTCAAACTGAATCCCTTTGGCCTTTAAGAAGGCAGCCACCTGTTGCTCCGTGGAATTAGCCTCCATCTCACCGGGTTCTCCCCCGTTGTCAGCGGTCACCGCCCGAGCGTATGACCGGGGATTTAAATGGAGCCCGGTGACAATCACATCATTCATTCTGGAATACTGTTCCAAGTCCGCCACTCTGCTCTCAAGGTATGTGATTCTCTTTTCTTTCTCGGCATTTTGAGTCCGCAAAGCCTTCACCTCCTCGACCAGATCCAGGATACTTTTCTGCTGCAGCCTAACAGCAGAAATTTCCTCTGTTAAGAAGTCGAGCGCTTTTTTGATCTCATCGAATTCATCAGTCTGCTGGTTTTTCTTTGGTCCCATCGTGAGCATTTAAAGGTCACTTTTGTTTTGCTCAATAGTTAATTTAATGAAGCCAGTGTGAAGTTGGAGCGCGAGCCGGCATTGTTACACCTCGCGCGAGGTCACAAATTGCATCCTAAAATTGAATCTCTGAACAAATTGCAGCCTAAAAGTTGCTTTTCTACTCTTGAGGTCTACAATACCTTGACCACCTTCTTCCTTTGGAAGATACAACACAGCCCTAGGCACCCAATGTAATTTATCCCAAAAAAAAATTGTCATTTTGACTTGTATTTTTTCAAGAATCCCAACAGGAGGCTCTGAAACAGATAATCTGTGCCATAAAGAGGAGGCTACCAGATTGTTAATAATCAGAGCCCTTCCCCTAAAAGACATTTTAGGCAATATCCATTTCCACCTTTCTAATCTTCCTTCAACATTTTCACACACATTCTCCCAATTTTTCTTATTTGTTGATTTATCGCCTAGGAAGATTCCAAGGTATTTTAAACCACTCTGTGACCAGCTCATTCCACCTGGCAAAAACAGACTTTCCTCCTTCCATTCTCCAACTAAATACGCTGCACTTTTGGCCCAATTCACCTTTGCAGAAGAAAATTTCCCATAGCTATTAACAATAACCACTAACTTATTAATATCATTCTGCCCACTAATCAAAACCATTATATCATCAGCATATGCTGACAGTTTTATCGGTGGAAAGAGATTTTCACAATTAAAACCATTTAGCTCTGCTCTGATTTTATTTAACATTGGTTCTAAAGCTATTGAATACAGCATACCTGATAGGGCACAACCTTGTCTTATACCTCTTTGAATTTTAAAAGGACTACCTAAGCCACCATTGACTTTCAATATACTTTCAATGTCACAATAGAGCACTTTAATCATAGCAATAAACTCAGGTGGGAAACCAAATGCCTTAAGAGTATGCCATAAAAACTGATGTTCCACCCGGTCAAAAGCCTTTTCCTGGTCCAGAGAAACCAGCCCAACCTTTTGGTCAAAGAGTCTAGAGACTTCCAGAACATCTCGAATCAAAGATATGTTGTCCACTATTGATCTGTTGGGTACACAATAAGACTGATCTATATGGATGACCTGCCCCAAAACCTCCCTCAGTCTGTTGGCCAAAGTTTTTGACAGAATCTTGTAATCGGTGCATAACAAAGACACTGGTCTCCAATTCTTAACCTCTTTGAGGTCACCTTTCTTCGGAAGCAGAGTTAAGACTGCTCTCCTGCAGCTTATTGGCAGTCGCCCTTCAGACAGACTGCTACTTAACACTGCAAGCAAGTCTTCTCCAAGGAAGTGCCAGTATGCCTTATAGAATTCCACAGGCAGCCCATCTAGACCTGGTGCTTTGCCATTTTTCATGCTTTGCAGTGAGTTAAAAAGTTCATCTGCTGTCAAAAGATGCACCAGACCAGCACACGACTCCTCAGTCATCTGTGGAAGATCTGAAAGGAGGTGATTTGCTGACTGATCCTCCACACATTCACAGGCATACAGCTCCCTATAGAAGCTAACAGCCCTTTTCCGAATGTCAGAGTCCCCAGTCAGATCTTTCCCATCCACAGACCGTAAACATTGAATACTCTTTTTTTGACCATTTTTCTTTTCCAGACTAAAGAAGAATCGGGACGGGGCATCCATTTCAGAAATACTCTGAAATCTGGACCTAACTAAAGCCCCTTGAGCTCTAGTGTCCAACAGATCAGCTAGTGCAACTTTCTTATCCTTAAGAGTCTGAATATGGCCCGGATCTCCATGAGCTCCACACAACCCTTGGAGCTCCAAAATATCCATTTCCAAATTCCTAATATTTTGAAGAGTGTCCCCTGTGACATTAGAAGTATACTGATTACATAGTTTTTCTATCTTTAATTTCCCAATATCCCACCATTGCTGTATTGAAGTGAAATTAGGCTTTTGGCTTCTCCAACCCATCCAAAAAAAAAGTAAACATTGTCCAAAAGCAGCATCCTCAATTAAAGCAGTGTTAAAATGCCAATATGCACTCTTTTGCTTAACAGATTTAATGAACACACTAGCTTCCACCATTGAGTGGTCAGAAAAACCAACAGGACAAATAGAGCAAGACTTAAAATACTGTACTTGATGTTTAAGACAATAAAAGTAATCCAATCGTGCTAATGAAACACAATTGTCTTTTACATGAGCCCAAGTGTATTGCCTATCTTTAAAATGAAAGTTCCTCCAAACATCACAAAGTTGGTAGGTTTTAATGATATTTAACAATTTTCGTCTTGAAGCCATATGTGGTTCAATATGATTTCTGTCAATGTCATAACACGTACAATTAAAATCACCAGCAAGTAAAAAAACGTTTTCCATATCACACTGTTTAAGATTTTCACCCAATGCTTCCAAAAATAACATTCTTTCAATAGGTTTAACAGGCGCATAGACATTAATCAATTCCATTGTGATATTTTCAAACCTGGCTATTAATTTAATAACTCTACCTTCTATTATTTCAAAACGATCACAAGACATTGGCAAAAATTGTTTTGAAAATAAAACTGCTACTCCAGAACTAAGAGAAGTCTTATGACTAAAAAAGATGTTTCCCTCCCAATCTTTCAGCCATTCTACTTCATTTTCTTTTGTACAATGAGTCTCTTGTAAAAACATAATGTCTATATTTTTAAGTTTGATTAATTCATAGAGCTGCATCCGTTTTTTAGCATCCCTCATCCCATTAACGTTCAGGGAGGCGATTTTAAAAGTGCTCATTATGAGGGAAGAGAGCAGCACTAAGACCAAACAACAACATATTGCATTATTCTTGTGACTCATTCTGCATTGTCTGGGTGCGCACTTTTTGCACAATTTTCTTTAATCTATACACCTCTGGGTTCGACAAACACTCATCTCCCTTGTGTTTCATTGGATTTTTTGCTGAGTCCATAAACAGAGAGAGATCAGGAAAAAAATCTATCACCTCAACATTTCTCATTCCTTTTGTACTTTGTAAAAACTTCTTCATTTGTTCTAAACCATAGCCACTGCGATCTTGACTCACATTATCTTCCACAGAGGCCTCAGACCCCTCTTGCTCACTTCCTGAATCAGATACATCAGACATATGCGTATTGTTCTCAGCTTGTATCTTTTTCTTAAACTTATCAGCTGCTTCACAAGAGTTTGATTTTCTTTTCACTGCTGGAACTTTAAAAATGTTCTCCTCTTCATTAAAGATTTCATTCTCTACCTCGTCAATCTCAATATCCATTGTCTCATCACTTCTCAGGTTTCCCTTTTCACACCCCTTACTTCCACTGTCCTCATTCTCAGCATGTACATTTGTTTCTGCCATTTCATCAGCTTGCCTATCCTTTACCACATTAATTCCTTGGTTTTGAAGGGGATTTTCATCTGCAGTGTTTACTAAACTGCCTTTTTCAGGGCAAGCACGTGCTAAATGCCCTTCTTTTCCACATCCAAAGCACTTCATGTTTTCAGTTGTGGCAAAAATGACATAATCAAAGCCATCAACTTTGAATTTGAAAACAACATTTATTTCCTCAATATCGGTTTTTAAAATCATGTAAACAAATCGACGGAAAGAAACCACATGCTTCAACAGAGGAGACTTGCAACCCATCGGGATTTTTTTAATTGCAGACGCGAGCTGTCCATATCTAGACAGTTCACGTTGCAGTGCTTCATCGCTAATGAAAGGGGGCACGTTGGATAACAAAACTTTCCTTGCTGGATTAACCAGTGGAAAAATCTTAACGAAACGATCGTTGAGAACTATACCACTTTCTACGATGTCATTAACTTTTTCAACTTTGTCCAAGAACAAAACAACAGCTCCGTTCATCCTAGATGCAGATCGGATACTCTCGTGACCCACCACCTCTCCCACCGCTAGAACAGTGTCCTCGACCGAGCACTCAGCGCCGACCGGAACCTTCAGCCCGTGCCGCCGGGTGAGCTGCTCAAAACCAGCCTTCTCCGCCATCGTCGTAGCCTAGCCGCAGCTTAAAGCTGTCCGACACGACCCACTAAACCACTAGAACTAGTTTCAGTGCTTTGTAACAGTTCACAGAGAAAGATTATGTAAAAAAATCCGTGTGAGGAAAAAAACATTTAAAACTGACAGACCTTTAGATGAAGGGAAAAACCGCAACCACTCTCCAAGTCACACTCCACTCACTCGACCAAACACTCACGCCCACGCATGCGCAGAGAGAGAGAGAGAGAGAGAGAGAGAGAAAGAGAGCTCAGACTGTGTTCACACTGCACTGATGGAGTCGTAGAGGACGAGCTGCACTTCCTCACCGAGTGCAGCAAGTACAAAAACATCAGAGACGCTTATTTTACACAAATAGCACAGATTATACCTCAGTTCCAACAAGAGAGCCTTATAAACAAACTGTCTTATATTTTGGGAGAGAAAGAAGAGTGTATTCAGCTGGCAGCGCAGTGTGTGTCTTCCTGCCATCATATGAGGGAGAAGGGCTGAACCCTCTTTTCCATTAAACTGCTCTCTGTACTTATTTTTGTTATTGTATATATTTTTGTTATTTTATTTATTGTGATATATTTATGCATAATATGGAAATGTTTTTTTTATTTTAATTTTTTTTATTGTTCACTTTTATGTATCAACATATATGTTTATATATTACTATTGCTTTGGCAATATTGTGCTATTTTACACAGTCATGCCAATAAAGCTCAATTGAATTGAATTGAATTGAATTGAGAGAGAGAGAGAGAGAGAGAGAGAGAGACAGAGAGAGAGAGAGAGAGAGAGAGAGAGAGAGAGAGAGATAGAGAGAGAGTGTGTGTGTGTGTGAGAGAGAGAGAGAGAGAGACGGAGAGAGAGAGAGAGAGAGAGAGAGAGAGTGTGTGTGTGTGTGAGAGAGAGAGAGACGGAGAGAGAGAGAGAGAGTGTGTGTGTGTGTGTGTGTGTGTGTGTGTGTGTGTGAGTGAGTGAGTGAGTGAGTGAGTGAGTGAGTGAGTGAGTGAGTGAGTGAGAGTGAGAGAGAGAGAGAGAGAGAGAGAGAGAGAGAGAGAGAGAGAGAGAGAGAGATTGAAAAAATCCTTTAATTCCTAATTAACATCCTAAAAACATCAACATTATAACATCAATCTTACAAACACTTTATATTATTAAAAAGATAAAACCATCTCTCCATCATCACCAACAACACAAAGAACATTTGCAACAGACCATTTTTCAACAAAACACTGTAAATTGTTTGTCAACTTATAGTAAGCATATTCAATTCTAAGACGGGCTGCTAGTAAGCCTAAAAATACCCCATTAACTTCGTTTGACCCTTCATTCTGAATCATATGTTTCCTTGAAATCCATATGGAAAGTTTAGCCACTCCAAACACATAATTCATCAAAACATGCCTTTGTTTTTCCTTTACCGAGTACTTTGGTCCAAAAATAAACAAAGAAAAAGAAAAACATTCTCCCCAAACCAAACACCACTGTTCCAATAAATGAAACAACTCTCCTAACCTACAACATCCACAAAACAAATGAACCAAAGTTTCATTTTGGGTACAAAAAGGACATTCCACCCCGTGACTGGGATCTAAATGGGCAACATGTTTATTAGTGGCTATAGCCCCATGTGTTATTCTCCATTGGAGATCTCCCGTCCTCTTATCAATCGGTAATTTATACAGAGATCTCCAACAGCCTTTCACAGACTGATCAGGGCCAAAAAAATCAAACCACTTTGATGGTTTCATTTCCTCCAAGGATCTCATATGAAGCATTTTCACACACAGAATATAAGTTTGTTTCTTGCCCAACTCTTCAAAAGAACCCAGCTGTACAGTTGAGAATGAAAGAAAACTATTCTCTATGCCAAGCCCCTCTTCCACTGTTGGAGAAACATCAAGTGATGGGAAAACATATTCACACCCGTCCTCCCACTGACCCAACACATCACTGTCACTGGCAAAAGCTTTCAGTGACTGTGGCAGTGACTCACAGACCTCATCCACTATTTTTCCAATCAATCTCTCAGATCTTACATTGGCCAATTGTCCCAGTTCAACTAGAGATGTGTGCATGGCTCTAAAGAGATGGCCCAGCTTTGTGCATCAGGCCTCTCTCAGTGCTGATCGTAGACTGGCAGACTTTAATGACCTTACACAAATGAAATCATTAAAAAATAGAGGCTCTTCAAAGAGCCACATTCCAGGCAATGCAGTTGAATCTCTTGAAATCTTCAAAATCTGCCATGCATTTAAAACTGAATAATAGAAAGATGTTAAATCTCCAAAATCTACTTCTTCAGTTTTTAACAAAAAAAAATGCTTACTGTAACCCAGCCTCCCTGCCTTCTGTAAAAGCAACTTTGCAGTTTCATGCCATCTCAACCCATTCCCATATAGAAATCTCTGTGCAGTTTTTAATCTAAAAGTCGCAATACGTGAAGATAAATCAACAAGTCCCTGACCCCCCTCACAAAGGGGAGATAAAGGGCTGCAGCTCTAATCCAATGACAGCCTGACCAAAAAAAATCTAAAAGTTTCCTCTGTAAACTTTGAATCAGTGCCTCTGGTGGATTTAACACCATGAATTTATGCCAAAGCATGGAAGCAACCAAATTATTTATGACAAGAACACGTCCTCTGCATGACATCTGGGGCAACAACCATTTCCACTTGGACATTTTTGCACACACCTTCTCCATTATTCCCTCCCAGTTCTTTTCTTGATATTGTTGTGTGCCCAAAAAAATACCCAAAACTTTAAAACCACTTTTCCCCCATTTCAAACCTTCAGGTAAACAAGGCAGCTTTTCCTGTTCCCACTTTCCCACTTGTAAAGCTTCACTTTTATCCCAGTTGACTTTTGATGAAGAAGCCTTCTCATAACACCTCAAAGCCTTTACAATTGTACATATATCATCATCATTTTTAATGAATATATTGATGTCATCAGCATATGCTGAAACAACTAAAGGGGACTCAAAATTGTAATTTGGTAACCTAAACCCATTCAAATTATTCCTCAAAAAGCATAAACGGGGTTCAATAGCTAGTGAATAAAGCTGTCCTGAAATGGGACAACCTTGCCTTATTCCTCTTTCCACTGGAATTGGTCGACTAAGTCCTCTCCCCACTTTAACCATACATGAAGCTCCATTATAGAGGAGACTTATCCAGGCAATAAATCTCTCTCCAAAACCAAAAGCTTTTAAAACAGAAAACAAAAACATATGATCGATTCTGTCAAACGCTTTCTCCTGGTCCAAGGATAAAAGTCCGACATTCTGATCATACACTTTACACACATCTATCACATCTCTCATCAAAAATAAATTGTCCATTATAGTCCTGTCACAGTGAGGTTCTGTGACTAGAGACTCTTGTTTTGGAGAAGACTCTTGTTATGACGCTGGACTGAGAAAATGCATACATACAGACACTTTTCACACTAACATCCTAACACACTATCTGTTTGTGCATATTTTAACATCAGTTAAGGCAGACATAGGTGTGTCACTTATTGTGGATTGTTTCCTGTTGTACCTGTCTTCACCATGCCCTTTTTCCATTTACTGAGTTATTAATTTCTCTTTCTTGATTTATGTATTGTTAAGAACTCAAGCAAGACCGGTAACCATGTTATAAGTTTATTGATTTCAATTAACCACTTACATAATAATAAATTGTCATACTTACGTTCAGGAACATTTTACTTTACCAAACAGACGAAACCCGGTCACAGTAACTGCCACCATTTTGAATGCCTCTTTCCCGCCAATAGGCACAGTTAATTGCTGTCATGTGTGAGGGGGAGATTGGAGTTCTGTTTGATTCTTTGTTAAACGTTGTTCAACATTAATAATTAATTGAGTTGTTTTGTTTTCAATGTTTATATATTTTTATATTATTCTGACTGTTTATCGGTTTGTTACTGTTAAATCTATTTTGATTTTGTCTTCTTTTAATGTCTTAATTATCTTTAATTACCAAATGGTTTGGTCCAAATAGGAGGGGCTTAGCCTTTTTAAGAAGGCGCCTCAGTGTGGTTAGGAGGCTCGTAGAGTGAGTGTTTGGGAGTTTTTTGCTCTGTTTTTGGGCCAAATTACTGGTGTAGCCAAATTTTGTTTGCAAATAACTTTGAACAGTTTATTGTATTTATTTTTGTTTTGTTTAGATTTTTTTTATGGATTTTCACTGTAAATACCAGTTGCACTTTTTGGATTAAACACTGAACTTTTTGACCTCATCACGTCACTTCATTTTTTTTTTGCCTCCATCTGCCGGTACATACAGAGCAGTGGTGCTGCTACTGTTACTAACATCTTTGAGGCCTCATTGTGGCAGTTGGCATACCTCTGGCTCTGTTACAAGTCCGATCTGGAATACAATAGGTCTGATCCATATGCACAAGTAAGCCAATATAAGGCTTCAACCTATTAGACAGAGCTCTAGAAAGCACTTTATACTCAGTACATAAAAGCGCAACAGGTCTCCAGTTCTTAAGATGAGATAAATCTCCATTTTTAGGAAGTAATGTTAAAACAGCTCTTCTGCAAGAGGTTGGAAGTAAGCTTTGTTCAAAAGAGCTCATCAGGACCTCATGAACATCAGGTCCTATAGTCCCCCAGAAATGTTTAAAAAAGTCAATACTGAGTCCATCTATTCCAGGTGAGCGCCCCGAAGTCAGCTGATTAACAGCTATAGTGAGTTCCTCCAAGCTTAGTCCTTTATGTTCTATTCCTCTAAGTTTAGGCAGACCTTCTAAGAGTTCTTGGACACATTCTTCATCACATTGTTCTTTGCCATACAACTCTGTATAAAAAAGCGCGGCGCATCTTCTCATTTCCCCTCCATCTGTTGTTACATGCCCATCTGGACATCTCAGACATGTCATGCGCTGATTTTTCACACTAGTTTTTTCCAATGTTGAAGAAAAACGTACTTGAGGCATCCATATCCTTTAATTGGATGTATCTTGACCTCACGAGGGCCCCTTTTACTTTTTCTTGCAGCAAGGAACTCAGCTCCACTCTTTTTATTTTCAATGTGTCATTACTTTCAGCATCCCCACCATTTAAAAGGCCATTTTCAATCTGTCTTATGGCCTCCTCAACTTCCTTAATAGCCTGTTTTAACATAACAGAAGAAAAATAAGTATATTGTTGACAAAAAATTCTGATTTGAGCCTTTCCAACTTCCCACCACTTATTTAAAGACTCAAAAAAACTTTTTTTTTCTTTCCACTTCTGCCATAGAATTTTAAAATTCTCACAGAATGTTACATCTTGCAGCAATTTATTGTTAAAGTGCCACTGAGATCTAGTAACATCTTGCATCAAAGAAATAGTCACAGTAATGAGGTGATGATCTGAAAATCCAACTGGTCTAATTACACTATCAATTAACTTTGATCTAAGTCCTTGTGACAAGTAAAGTCTATCCAGTCTTGCTGCACTCACTCTTCCATCTAGGATTTTGACCCATGTGTATTGCCTTTCATTTGGAAATTTAATTCTCAATGCATCTATTAGATCTAACTGGACCAGTAAACTTTTTAAATTTCTACTAGATTGCAAATGTGGCTCCTCACTAATCCTATCATTGTTAAAATCAACAGTACAATTCCAATCCCCACCTAGAATAAGATAGTCAAATTCATTTAACTCAAGAGCTTTTTTTATATTATTGAAAAAAACTATTCTTTCAGTCCCAATATTAGGGGCATAAATATTAATAAAACAGTAGACTAAACCCTCTATGTTAGCATTAACCATTTGAGCTCGACCTTTGACTAAATCACAGGAACTTAAAACATTAATTTTTGAATTACTGGAAAAAAGTATTGCTACCTAATGAATTTGTCTGTGTCAGCAAAGTAATCATCAACCTTAACTGACTGACCAAACGTTTCATCCAGGAAATTATTAATTTCCTCCAAAGAACACAAATCTTTCACTCTAATTGACCCATCAAATCCTTCGCCATCTGACTCATCCTGTTCCATCTCTTCAGCATCACTTTCCGCCTGACTTCCAACATTCAACAAAGTAGTCACTTCATTCTCCGTGGATGCAACAAAAGCATGCTGGTCAGTAGGTACACTTTCCCCCGTAGCTTCAACTTCACTGATTTGTTCCCCTGTAATTTCAACCTCCTTTGGAAGTACCACAGCGCTCTCAGCAGAAGTTGATGGCTCCGAAGATCCATCATCTCCCTTACCATCTCGATTTGTCTCAATATTCTCTTTATCTACACTATGCATTCTTTCTCCCTGAACAGTGGACATACTACTAGAAGCTGTGACACCTTGCCCATCAGCTTCATACGTTTGTTCAATGTGGTTCTCTGCGCGTTCAGCTTGTTCTCTGTGCGGGCAAGCAAGACGCGTGTGCCCCACATCCCCACATTCAAAACATTTCATGCTCCCTGAATTGGCATACACAGTATAATATCCTCCTCCATGCTTTATCTTAAAGGATACATCCAAAGACTGTGTTGGACAATCTAGGAACATGAACACCTGCCTGCGAAGTGAGATGACATGTTTTAAACGCGCATCTTTACACCCGAGCGTCACAGTCTTAAAACCACTTGCAAACTTTCCAAACCTACGCAATTCTTGCTCAATCAGCTCATTCGGAATAAAAGGCGGTACACCGGAGACAACTACTCTTATAGACGGCACTGATAACGGCGAAACTTGAACAAACAAATCATTGATAAATACCCCATTTTCAACCAAATCATGTACCAAGCGTTCAACTTTCAAAAAAACTACTGCCGCTTTATTCATTCGAGACGCGTGAGATATATTATCAAACCCTACCTGTTCACCAACTGCAAGCAGAGCCTCCTCCATCATAACACCGGGATCAGTAACAAACCGAACCCTGTGTCCAATGGACAGCGGCGGCGTCACAGAGGACGCCATGCCCGCGAAAATTCAAACAATTATTATTTCGACTATTTTCCGCCCGATTCAAAGAAAATAAATGATGTCTTACCTTGACCATGCACGTGAGAAAATATGAAAACAGATCACCACAGCAGCATGCCAAAAAAAAAGCATAAACGCTAGCTCTCCTTACACATCCACTCACTCGATCATCCACTCACTCACAACCAACGGAAACCGGAGAGCCAGAGAGAGAGAGAGAGGAGAGAGAGAGAGAGAGAGAGGAGAGGAGAGACTTGACTTTAAGATCACTTTATTTACAAAAACATTACAAAATCCAACATTTTTAGTAAAAAAGATTGTAGTTCACTCTAGTGAGAGCAAGGGGGGAATAAAATAAATAAATAAGAATTTTTTTTTTTTTCTCCTTTCTTTCATTCCCTTTA
This sequence comes from Gila robusta, assembly GCA_030770095.1. Lineage (NCBI taxonomy): Eukaryota > Metazoa > Chordata > Actinopteri > Cypriniformes > Leuciscidae > Gila > Gila robusta. The sequence continues at coordinate 72,352 of JAVALU010002438.1, forward strand.
CAATCAAAAGCATCACTCATACATAAGTTTGGAGACAACCATCATTATCAACATCACAAATACATTTGTTAATGCCCCATTTACCTCTGAAAACATCCAGGTCATTAACCAACTTGTAATAGCTAAACTCTATATTTATACGGGATTTTATTAAACCCTCCAACATTGCAACCACATCAGTTGATCCACCATCATTTAATTCTCTTTTCCGTGATAACCAAATTGCCATTTTGACTTGTCCAAATAAAAAATTTAATAAAACATGAACTTCTTTTTTTTTCCTACTGTATTTGGGCCCAAAAATAAAAAACAAAGGCACAAAAACTTCTCCCAGGGTCTGACACCACTCTTCTAATTTGTTAAATAATCGCTCTAGCCTAAAACAATTAAAAAACAAACGAAAAACCGTTTCCTGCTTCCCACAAAACGGACAACCATCCCCTACCTGTGGGTCAAGGTGTGCTCTGTGTCTGTTTGTGGCTATTATCCCATGCACAATTCTCCACTGCAGGTCTCCAGACCTCTTCTCTATAGGAGTCTTGTACAGGGACCTCCAGCAGCCTTTGGGGGAAGCGCCTGGCCCAAAAACCTCCTGCCACTTGGACTCTCTTACACTCCCCAGCGAGTGCAAATGTGACACTTTCACGCACAGTACGTACAAAGATTTTTTCCCAGTGTTGCTAAAAAAGTCCAACTGGGGGGTCTTAAAAGAAATCAGGTCTCCCTCAGTCTCTTGCCATATTCCAGTATCTGCTGAAAAAGCCAGTTCTAGGAAAGTAGAGGTTTCTTCCTGCCCACCAGACGACTCTAAAACCAGTCTATAGTCCTGGGGCAAAAACTCCCGTATTTGATTCAGCATTCTCTCCACCACTCGATCTGACCTAATGTCCAGCTTTTTAGCCAAATTTTCAGCAGATATCCACCCATCCTCAGAGATCAAAAGTCCAACTTTTGTAATGTTTGCAGTCCATAATGCTCTTCTGAGGGACACTGATTCAAAAATGTCCAAAGCCAGTGCCGGGTTTAAGAGCAGAGGTTCTTCTCTCATCCACAGTTCCAGCGCACCTTTTGGCTTCCGAGATATTTTTAAAAGCGTCCATGCTCTCAGTACTGACCGGTAGAAAGATGTCAATCCTGTTAAGTCCAGCTTGTCGATGTCCATAAGAAACAGGTGTCGGTCTAGTCCCATTTTGCCAGCTCTCCTCAGAAGGGCACAGGCCACCTCCGCCCAGCTCACGTCCTCCCCGTAGAGGAGTCTCCGCGCCACCTGGAGTCTGAAGGCTCGGATCCTGGAACTAATGTCCACCAGCCCCTGTCCTCCTTCCTGAACAGGCAGATACAGTACGGCCGCCCTCAGCCAGTGCTGTCCCGACCAGAAGAAGTCCACCAGGTTTTTCTGAGTTTCTCTTACTAGATCTTCTGGAGGCTCTAGAATCATCATCCTGTGCCATAACGATGAAGCCACCAGATTGTTGCAGACCAGAACCCTCCCCCTGTAGGACAGCCGAGGCAGCAACCATCTCCAGTGAGACAACCGAGCACACACTTTCTCCACTAGGCCCTCCCAGTTCCTCCTTTTATATTCATCTACTCCTAGTTTTTTTAGTTTATGAAAGGACACTTTTAAGCATACTCTCAGTAAACTACTAGTTCTCAATATGCGTTCTTGTCTTGAAACGTCATTTGTTCCAATATAAAGTTGATATCTACGAACGTTGAAACTTGTGTCCTTGAGAAATTTCCTTGGACTCTGCAGGAAAGAGCGGTTCTCAACTCTGGCCTTCGAAGTCCAGTCTTACGCCGGGTATACACTACATATGTCGTATCGCTGTTCCTTTCACACTACACAACTGTTTTGGGTATCATGAAGTTGCTGTGGTTTACACATTTCACGACCGATCATTGACTGGGGGAAACACATCACACAATATTTCACTGGAAATAATCCCCATCAACTCTGTTTTGTTTCCAGAATGCATGCGTGAGAAGTGATACAGGGAATGACGTAAGATCACGCAAGACTGGAATTCCTCCACATTACAAATGTTGGTCTGCAAGAATCTTGCGATCCAGGTTGGCTGTGTGCTGATATGCAGTGAAAAACAAAAACAGAAAAACAGAAGAATATGGAGGAGAGAATGGTTGGGGAGACGACAACTCCTCATGAAGTTTCCCTTGCGCTGTATCTTGCTCTCTCATTGGCTGTCGGCCGTCAATGTCATTTCCAGTCAAAACACATTTCACACTGCAGAACTCTTAACATCGACAGTTCAAGATATTTATCCTGCTAAATATTTCATGGGCATCCGCGATGCGTCTGCACTTCTCTTAGATCGAGTCTTTGATAATTCACACTAAGCATGAACGAGCATCAGTTTGTCTCAGATTTCGGGCTTTTGTCGGCGAGCTCCAGAAAACTGAAAATTGGGTCTAAAGTTGTGTAGTGTATACGCTGCATTACAGCATTCACTGGATTTTGTCAGAAAAATCAATACAAATTTGGTGACAGTGCCACATATTGGTAAAAAGTTATAAGCCACGGTTTTACACAACAAGTAGCTTTAACGGATCATAAACCATTTAACCAGCACTTGTTCTAACCAATGCTTGCAGTTATTTTCTCTTGTAACTACATGAGATTCAGTTCAAGACTTGAATTATGATTATGTGATAAATATGTATTTGACGGTACAGACTGATCATTATTTACCCTTGATCTGTTTTGAATCAGCAAGTGGAAGAAGTCTTCATGTTGCCCTCAGTCCGAGCTGTGAGAGAAAGATGAAACATCAGATTACACACACACATCAGCTGAGCAAAGACAAACGTTTGAGTTTAACAATGACTTCATTCTTCACTTTGAATCCATCACAGTACTAAACAGTCACTCCTTACAATGAAAGAAAACATTTACATTTCATTTTTAAACATTACCTTCCTTGTGTTTGTTCTCCAACTCTTTAGCCAGATTATTCTGGTTAATCTTCCTCAGGATGTTCACTGTGATCTTCACAGCTTCTTCTGGTCCTAAACGTGCCACCATTGTGTCCACTGTGTCTAAGACATCTGCGTTCTCCATTTCAGAAGCTGAAATACGCTCATCATTCTTCAAGTACCAGCGAAAGCGCTTCAGTTCATCTTTTCCTAGATCCCTCAGTGAGTTCTCAAGCAGCTCTTTAACAGACGCCATATTCCTTCGCTGATTCACTTCTGCAGGACAAAAAGAAAAAGATCTTCAGTATTTTCCCTCTAAACACATGGTTCTAAGTGTTCAAATGTTAGGGTTAGATCAGGTCTCGTCTCTCAGAGGAATCTCATCCAAACTCTTGTCAAACAGCCATTTCTCAATTCACACAAGAGTCACACACAAAGCAGGAAACTAAACTTAAATAAAAAGGTTTTTACGAGTAGTGCAATTAGTAGTCAGAGCTGCAAAAACATTATATGTTGCCATGGAAGGACTGAATAACACATTTACATGATCTAAATGAATTATTTCAGCTAAATTATGTGGTAAAATTATTGTGTTTATTAATGAATCAAAGACCGAGATAGTCACTGGAGTTGTGTAAATCTACTTACAGTATTTATTAATATAGTAGATATATAGTAATGTAGATATATTTTAGCTCCTCCTATGAACTTGCCATAGCACATTAATTGCAATATCCACAGAGCCGGCTTCAGACTGCGCTCAGCAGGGGGGCATTTATTTTCAATGGGTGGGCACTAGGTATGGGGACTTTTTTTCGGATATCAGATATCCTATATTTATTATTGCTACTGCCTTTTCTGTTAGCTATTACCATGAAGTGATGCAACCCATACAATAAACACATAAACCATTACACATTGTTGCAAGACGTGCAACTCTTAAGAAATTTGATTAAATAAGGGTTAAATAGGCCTATACAAAAAAATTGCAAGACCTACTCTGACCACAGCTTTATTATAAACAAAGCTAACGAACATGCACACAGTCTCTCACTGACAGGATAGTAGTTTAACTGCTATCTCACTGGCGGAAGAGAGAAAAAAAGCTACACATCTTTATTCTGCTTTGGTCTAACATAAGCGTTTACAGTAGCCCACTATTAAAAAAGCATCATGTAGTTACCTTTATCAAAACAGTTTATCAGTTTTAATCTGTTTGCTTTGTTTTGAATGCAGCCAGGAATCTCGCGCCAACTGAAAGTCATTTCATTCAAGTAGCCTATTAACGTGCAAGTGATTGAGGGGGGTGGGGGGGCGGCAGGTGGGTTTTCTCACAGCGCCACACTGTGGTTTTAGGTCGGCTTTATTATATTTTCAGCTAATGAGCAGTTGGTAGACATATATTTTTATTATTTCTCACTGAAATGTGAATTAAATTAAACTGATATTATTTTGTAAATTATATCATAATTCAATTTGGGGGGGCATAAAAGACATTTGGGGGGGCATTGCGCCCTAATGCCCCCCCATACCGCCGGCACTGAATATCCATTTTACAACAGTACACAAGCCGAAGTTTTACCACCTCCCTACAAAAAGGAATCGAATGAGTAAATTAAGTTGCATAGAAATACTCAGAAGAACGGT
>JAVALU010002439.1:0-42500 GCA_030770095.1 Gila robusta
GCAGTTGGGGAGAGGGCGGGGGAGAGGAGTCGGGGCCGGACGGGCGGAGTGACCGCAGAGGGGGGAGGTCGTGGGGGGTGCGCGCATGGTCGGGGGGAGGCGCGAGGTGGCCGGCGCATCAGAGTACGGGGGGTGGGTGGGGGGCTGGAGGGGCGCGGGAGGGCAGTGGGGGGAGGGAGGGGGGGGGGTGGGTGAGTGGGGTCAAGAACGGGGGGGGGGTATGGGGGGGCGACCATTTGGGGGGATGGTGGCTAAGGGAGGGGGTGGAAGGGGGGGCGGTGGTGGCGCCGGGAGGCGGGGGTCGGGGGGTGGGGTGATAGGGCTGCGGGGGCAGCAACCAGCGGGCGTGGGGGGGGGCCGGGTGGAGGGGTCTTGGGAGGGGGGGGTTGTGGGGGGGACGGGGGGGCAGGGCACGGGGGACGGGGGACGGGGTGGGGGTCGAGGTGGTTGCGCGGGAATGGGCGGCGGGCGCGGTGGAGGGTGTTGCGCGTACGGTGGGCAGATGGGCGGGCGGTTGCGGCGGTCGGTGCGGGAGTAGGCGGGGTGGTGGCGGGAGAGTCAGTTGTGAGGAGGGTGTGGTGGGGGGGGGCTGGAAATGGGGGCGTGGCGGTGCGGTACGGGACGCGAGTGAGCGGAACGGGCGTGCGGGTTGCCGGGGGGGTGTGGGCGGCTGGTATGGCGGCGGAGTACGCTGGCAGGGCGGGGGCGGGCGGTCGATGGGGCGTGTCTGTCGGAATGGCGGGCGGTCGGGTGGGGGGGGTGGGATGAGTGGTTGGGTCGGCGGTACTGGTGGAGTGACGCTGGAGGCAGGCGTGGGGAGGCGGCGGGGGGGGGCGCAAGTGGGTGCGGAGTGAAAGGAGAGGTGGTGGGCCTCAGGCTGGGCGGACGGAGGGGGGGATTGAGGGGACGAAGTGGGTGGTGGTAATGGGTGTGGTGTCCGGGGCTTCAGAGCCGAAGCCGGGTAATGTGTGTGGGCTGCGTGCGGGCGGGACGTGGGGGCGAGCGGGGGCGGGCCGGGGCAGGGATGGGGGCGGATCGGGGGGGGAGGGGGGGTGCGCGGGGGAAGTGGAGATGGAGGGGCGGGAGGTGTGGTGGGAGTGGAGCAAAGGGTTGCTGCTGGTGGGGAGGGGTGGGGGGGGCCGGTCGTGGGAAGGTGGTGGTGGGGGGACGGGGAGATCGAGGGGGCTAGTCGGAACGGGGGACGGGAGGGGGGTAGGTAGCGGCGCGTCTGGGGGGGTGGGTGGCGGGGGGGCGTGGAGGTGGGGGGGGAGGGGGAGGCTCGGCGCGCTTGATTGGTAGCCAATGGGGCGTCGGGGTTGGCGGTGGGTCGGCCGCGGAGTGGGGCGAAGGCTGCGGGGTGGGTGGGTGGGGGGCGGGAGGAGGGCCGGTGGTGGTGGGGGGGGGGGCCGTAGGGCTGAGGGCGTGGAATGACGGGGGTGTGGGAGGGGGAGAGACGGGCGGGCGTGGCAAGGGCGGGGAGGGGGCGGGGGTCGGGGGGGGTGTGGTGGAGGGGAGGGACGGGGGGGGGGGGAGTGTCACGGAGGGGGACGGGGGGGGTGCGGGAGGGGTTGGCGACTCTAGGAGGGCTTATGGGGGGGAGGTTGGTACGTGGTGGGGTGTGGGGGGGGGTGCGTGGAGACGCGGGGGGGTTCACGGGGCGGACAGGTGGAAGAGGCGTCCGGGGGTGGGCCGGGGGCGCGTGCTGGGGTGGGTCTGCGTGCTTTCCGTGTGAAGGGGGGGAGGATAGTAGAGGGGGGGGTTTGGGCGGGGGTGTGGCCGGGCGAGAGGGGGGGGGGGGAGTGGCGGAGGGGAAGCCGGGGGGGGGCATGGCACTGGTTGATGGTGGGGGGGGGAGGGGAAGGTGGGGGGTCGGGGGGGGGGGGCCGTGAGGCCGGCGGCGGTTGGCAGGGGCGATCTGAGGGGCAGGGCCGTGGGAAGCGGGGGCGTTGTGGAGGGGGGGGGGGATGGGGGCGGCAGGGTCTTGTAAAGGGCAGGATTGCGCGCGAGGTCGGAGGGGGGACGGGGTGGGGGGTGGTGAGGGGAGGAAGGTGGGTGTGCAAGGATTGGGGTGACCGGGGGGGTAGGTGGGGATAGGGGTGGGGGGAGAGGGGGGATGGCGCGGTCCTCTTTGGGGGAGGGGGGTATATGGGTGGGGGAAAGCGTTAGGGGAGTCGGTTGTCAGTTTCGGGGGTCACGTATAGGGGTGGGCGGAGCGCTGTGGGGACGGCGGGGGGGGGGGTCTGGGGGGCTATCCAAGGGGTGCGTGGGTGGTGCGTGGGGTGGGGGGGGTGTGTTTGGGGGGGGTAGGGGGGAGGATGGGCAGTGCCGGGGGTGGGGATGGGGGGTGGGGCGGGGGATGGGCCAGTGGCGGTGGGGCGGGCGGGGTGTGGGCGGGGGGGGGGCGGGGAGGGGGGGAGAGCGGAGGTATACCTCGCGATGCTGTTGCGGGCGAGCGGCGGTCGGGGGGGTGCGAGGGAGGGTGCTGAGGCTGGTGGTAGGGCGGGGGGAGAGGGCGCGGGAGGGGGGGGACGTGGTGGTGGTCGGGGGGCGAGGAGTGGGTGGGTGGCGAGGAGTTGGCCGACGGGGAGCCGGGGCTGGGCGTGGGGGCGGGTCGGGTAGAGACGCGGGGAAGGTCGATGGCGGGGTGGCGGTGGGGAGTGCCGGTGGACGTGGCGGGGGCGGGCGGGGGCCGGCTGGAGCGGGACTCGTGGGTCCAGACCTGTGGGGAGGCGGGTCGGGGTGGGCGGGCGTGCGGACGGGGGGCCGGGGCTGGGGTAGGCGGGAGGGGGCGTCGGGGGGGATGGGGGGGGGGCGAGGGGCGGCAGACGGGCGGGGGCGGATGTGGGGGTTGTGGCGGGGGGCGAGCGCCGGGCCGGTGGGGTGGTGGGGGGAGGGGGGGCGGGAGAGCGAGGGGGGGGGAGCGCGTGGGGGCATGGGATCGGGGGGGCGGGGGCCGGGGAGGGGGAGGGATAGTTGCGGCGAGGTTTGGTGGTGGGGGCGGGGGGGCTGGGATGGCAAAATGGGCGCGCCGGGGTGGGGGCTGGGGGCCGCCGTGCGTCCGCAGCACTGAGGTGTATGTCGGGAGGCTGGGCTGGTGGGGAGGGAGGAGATATGGGGAAGCGGAGGCGGGGGGGGTCGAGGGTTGTGAGGGTCTAGGGCAGTGGTGGCGGATGTGGTGCGGGGGGACTTGAGGGGTGGGGGGGGGGGGGGGGGGAGCGGGGTGAGGCGCGAGGAGGCGCATGAGGAGGGGTGGCGCGCTGCGGGGGAGGGGGGAGGGCGGGGTGTGGGGGGCAGGTGTGTGGGGAGAGCAGGGGGGTGGGGGTGGGGGGGCCGGAGGGGGGGGCGGGGGGAGCGGGGGGGCGGGAGGGGCGGGGCGCCGAGGAGGTGGTGTGTGGGTGGGGGGGGGGAATGGGGGATGGGGGCGAGTTGTCGGGTGGGAGGGGGTTTGGGAGAGGTGCGGTGGCGGTGGGGGGGGGGGCGGGCAGGGGCGAGGGGGAGTGGGCTGGGCAGAGTGGTTAGGGCGTGGTGGAGGAAGGGGCGGCGGGGGGGTTCGTGAGTTAGGAAGTTGGGGGCGCGAGGAGGGGGGCCGATGGGGGGAAGATCGGGGCTGGGCGGGGGGGAGGGGGCGAGGGATAGTCGGCTCTGAATAGGATGGGTTCGAAGGGTGGGGGGGGGGGTGGGGGGGGGGGGGGCGGGCGGGGGCTTCAGGAGGGGGTGGTAGCGGGGAGGAGGGGGGGGGGGGGGGCAGGGCTGAGAGGGTGCGGTGGCGCGGGGAGGTAGGTGGCCAATGGGGGGGGAGGGGCCTGGGTGCGGGGCGGGGGGGCGTTGTGGTGTCTGGTTGGGGCGGCAAGAGGCGGGGGGTCGGGGGGGGGCAACGGTGGAGAGTGGGTGCGGGGCGGAGGAGGTGGGGGTGGTTCGGCGGGAGGGCCTGGGATGTTGGGTCGTCAAGCAAAGGGGGGGATGCGGGGGGGTTCACAGGGCGCGGGGGGGGGGGGGTGTCCCTTGGGGGAGATTGGTGGTGGGTAGAGGGTAGGGTCGTCGGGGGAGTCGGCGAGGGGATTGTGGGGGGGTTCGGGGGGGCCGACACGGGATCGCTGAGGGGTAGGTCGCTGAGCTCTGCAGGAGTGCGGAGGTGTGTTAGCGTGTGAATTGGCGACGAAGGGTGGGGGCGTCGCGAAGCGAGGGATGGGGAGTGACGTAGAGGCGGTGGGGGGGCCTGGATGGGGTGGGGGGCGGGGTCTGCTATGTGTGCAGGGGAGAGTGAGGAGGGGACCGGTCGGGCTGGGGGATTTCTGGGTGGGTTTGGGGGGGAGGGAGGGGGGTAGGGGGGGGGCGGGGGGATCGGGACGGGGTGGCGGGAGAAGAATCCGGGGGGGGTGCGGGGGGAGGTCGCGGGGGGGGATGAGTGGGGCGGTGCCGCTCGTGAGCTCGTGGGGTGATGGGTGCCTGTTCGGGGGCTAGGGCCGCGGGTCCGTGCCGGTGGGCGGGGGGTGGGAGGGGGGGGATCGCCTGCGAGGGGGCGAGGTGAGTGGGCGGGGGTCGCAGGGTACATCGGTAGGGTCTAGAGTGGGCGGCTGGCGGATTCGGGTTGTGGGGGGGTCGGCCGAGGGGCGTCAGAAAGGGGAGGGGGTGGCTCGGGCGTGGGGCCGAGGAGGGGCGTGGGGTCTGCGGGATTGGAGCGAGTTAGAGGAGGCTGGGGGATACGGGGGGGGTGAGTGGGGCGACGTGGGGGGGCGGATGAGCGGCGTCTCGTGGTGCGGGTGCGTGAGGGACTTCGGCGCGGTTCGTGGGGCGTCGGACGGGGGTGGTGTGGGCGGCCGAGGGTGGTGCGGGTGCCGTGCTGTCGGAGGGGGCGTTGGCTCGGGTGAGGTGTGGGTTGGGGGGGCGTCCGCGGGTGGGGGGGAGGAGGGGGGGGAGGTGGGGGACGGGAGAGCGGGGTTCGGGGACGAGGGGGGCGGGGGGGGTTGGGTGGGGCGCGGTGGGGGGGGTGGGTGGAGATTGGGCGCGGGCGGGGGGGGGGGGGGGTATGCGCGGTCGGGGGGCTTCGGGGGAGGGGGAGGTGCAGGGGGAGGCTGGGGTGAGGGGGGGGGTGGGCAGGAGGAGGGTCTGGAGGGGGGGAGGCGCGGGTGCGCGGCTGGGTGGGGGGTGTGGGGGCGGGGGGGTGGGTGGGGGACCGGGGGGGGGTGGGTCCGGCGGTGGATGTCCCGGGCTGGGTCGGGTGTGGGGCTGTGGGGCGCACCTTTGCTGAAGGGCCGGAGATCGGTGACGGCGGAGACGCGGAGAAGAGGGGTGGGTGTGGGGGGGGGTCAGGGGGGGGGGTGTAGGAGGTCGGCCCCCGCGTTTAGGGGGAATGAGGGGTGACGTGGGAGGTAGGTAGATGGGGGTGGGGGGTTGGGGGGGTCGGGGGGGGCGAAGGTGTCCAGGATGGGCTTCCTAGTAGCGCTGGCCGGGGAATGGGGACTGTCGCAGGGAGGGGGGGGCTACGCGGGGAGGTTTGGAGAGGGAAGGCGCGTGGGCCGGGAGTAGCGCGGGGCACGGTAACGTTGTAGGGCGTGGTTCGGGCGGCGCAAACGCAAGGGGGATAGTTCCTCGTAGGGGCAGGAGGGGACGGCGGGGGGGGGTCAGTGGGGAGGCGGGCGGTTTGGGTGTGGTGCTGGTAGGCGGAAGGGAGGGGGGGGGGCGTCTACACCTAGTGAGCGGCTTGCCGAGAGGGCGCGGGGGCAGAGTGGTGGAAGAGGGGGTTTCGTGGGGGTGCGGGGCCCTGAGGGGTCGGGGGGAGAGGGTGGACGGGGCGGGTTGGGGTTGTGGCTGTGAGGGGGAAAAGGGGGGAGGGGGTCGGGGGAGGGGCCAGGAGTGTGATGGGGGGTGCTGCTGGCTGCGGCGGGTGGCATTTACAGGGGTGGAGGTGGGGGGCGGGGGGGGTTGAGTAGGGGAGGGGGGGGGTTAGCTCGGGGACGGCGGATGGGTTGGTGGGGAGTTGACCGCCGGTGGGGGCTTGGGTGTGGAGGGTGGCGGGGGGAGGGATGGAGCGGGGGGGGGCAGGTTAAAAGGGGCGTGTATCAGGGGGGGTGGGTGGGGGGCGTCGTGGGTGGGGCGGGGCGGAGGGGAGGGGAGTGAGTGAGGGGGCGGGCCGGGGCGGCGTGAGGGGTGGCGCGGGAGGGTGGGCGCGGGGGTCAGAGGGGTGGTGTTTGAGGGGGGGGGGAGGGGCGGTAGGTGGGTAGTAGGGTACGCGCTTGGGGGGAGCGCGCGGGGAGGGAGCGCGGGGAGGCGGGTGTCGGAGTCGTGTTGGGTGGCTAGGGATAGTCGCGGGAAGCCGAGGGAGGTGGGGCGGGGGGGGGAGGGGGGTGGGGAAGTGGGGAGGGTGGGGGTATGCGCCGGATTTGGCGGTGCGGCTCCCGGGGGACAATGGAGATTACTCGGAAGTGGGCGGGGCGGTGGAGGGGATGTGAGGAGCGAGTTTGGTGGCGGGGCGGGGGGGGGTGGGCTGGAGGTGGTTCGGGGGTGCGGTCGCTAGCCGCTTGGTTGGGGGTAGCCGCTCCGCGACCGTGGGCGGCTCGAATAGTTTTAGGGCGGAGTCGGGGAGGGTTGCGGAGGGGTGCGGCGAGAGGCTCGGCGGGGGGCGCGCGGGCTCGCGGGGAGGGCTGGGGCTGGTCGGTGGGAGGAAGGGGGGTAGCTGGTGGGATTGAGCCGACGGCGTACGCGGGGCTGGGGACGGTAGACAATGTTGTGGTGCAGGGAAGACCTCGGCTGCCGGCGACGGAGGCGGGCCTGGGTGCGGTGGGGGTGGGGGGGGGAGGTGGGTCTGACCGCGTTGGAGCGGGTGGGTAAGGGGAAGTCGTCAGGTTGCGGCTGGCCCGAATGGGCGGAGCCAGGGGTGTAGCAGGTGAGCGAAGGGCGAGGGGGAGGGGACTGGTCGGGGGTAGGGGCAGGGTGTGTGTTGGCCGGGGGGAATGCGGAGGGGCGGGTTGGCCTGATTGGGGACTTGGATGGGGGGAGAGGGGGGGTCAGACTTCAGAGCGCGGGGGTCCGCTGGAGCGGGTGTGGGGGGAAGGCGTGGGATCGGGCGGGGCGCGGTGGAGTCGCGTGAATTGTCGGTGAGGTGTAGGAGGGCGCGGCCAACGATGGGGAGGGGCGGTTTGGTGGGGGGGGTCGGGTGTGTGGGGGGGGGAGAAAGACCCGGCGGGTTGGATCTTGTGGAGGTTTCGGGCAAAGAGGTCGGAGGGGCGGCGGAGAGTGAGAGGGTGGAGGCAGTGGGGGGTGGGTGAGGGTGAGAGGAGGGGACGATGGGGCTTAGGGTTGGGAGGGGGGAGCGGGGTTCGACTCGTCTAGCGGGGAGGGGGCAGGAGCGGTTGACGAGGTGGGGGGGCGCCGTTGTATGTGGTGGGTGAGGGTAGTGGGGGGTAGGTGAGTGTTGGAGGTGAGGGGGGCCCCAGGGGGGGCGGTCGTGGCTATAGGGGCGCTGGTGTGTCGCGATGATGATAGGAACTGAGAGGGGGGTGAGTCTATGGGCCGCGACGGGGGTTTCGGCGGGGTCGGGGGGAACAGGGGTGGGTTTAAGTAGGGGGGGAGTGAAGGGTTGGGGGATACGTGCGTGGTGGTGCATGGGGTGGATGAACTGGGTAGAGGGTAGGGTGGCGGGCGGTGGGGACGGGGGGGGGGGTGCGGGGGGTGGGGGGGGGGGGGGGGAGGGGGGGGTGGGGTCGGCGGGTGGGGGTGGGGGGGGGGGGAGGGGGGGGAGGGCGGGGGGGTGGTGGGCTGCGGGGGGGGGGGGGGGGGGGGGGGGGGGGGGGCGGGGGGGGGGAGGGGGGGGTGGGGGGAGGGGGGGGTGGGGCGTGAGGGGGGGGGGGGGGTGGGGGGGGGCGGTGGGACGGGGGGGGGGGGGGGCGGGGGGGGGCGGGGGGTGCGCGGGGTGGGGGGGGGGGGGGGGGGGGTCGCGGGGGCGGGGGGGGGTGGGGGGGGGGGTGGTGGGGGGGGGGGGGGGGAGGGGGGGGCGGTGGGGGGGGGGGTGGGGGGGGGGGCGGGGGGGGGAGGCCGGGGGGGGGGCGGGGGGGTGGGGGGGGGGGGAGGGGGGGGGGCGGGGGTGGGGGTGTGGGTGGGGGGTGGGGGGGGGGGTGGGGGGGGGGGGGGGGGGGGGGTGGGGGGGGGGGGGGGGGGGGGGGGGGGGGGGGGGGGGGGGGGGGGGGGGGGGGGGGGGGGGGGGGGGGGGGGGGGGGGGGGGGGGGGGGGGGGGGGGGGGGGGGGGGTGGGGGGGGGGGGGGTGGGGGGGGGGGGGGGGGGGGGGGGGGGGGGGGGGGGGGGGGGGGGGGGGGGGGGGGGGGGGGGCGGGGGGGGGGGGTGGGGGGGGGGGGGGGGGGGGGGGGGGGGGGGGGGGGGGGGGGGGGGGGGGGGGGGTGGGGGGGGGGGGGGGGGGGGGGGGGGGGGGGGGGGGGGGGGGGGGGGGGGGGGGGGGGGGGGGGGGGGGGGGGGGGGGGGGGGGGGGGGGGGGGGGGGTGGGGGGGGGGGGGGGGGGGGGGGGGGGGGGGGGGGGGGGGGGGGGGGGGGGGGGGGGGGGGGGGGGGGGGGGGGGGGGGGTGGGGGGGGGGGGGGGGGGGGGGGGGGGGGGGGGGGGGGGGGGGGGGGGGGGGGGGGGGGGGGGGGGGGGGGGGGGGGGGGGGGGGGGGGGGGGGGGGGGGGGGGGGGGGTGGGGGGGGGGGGGGGGGGGGGGGGGGGGGGGGGGGGGGGTGGGGGGGGGGGGGGGGGGGGGGGGGGGGGGGGGGGGGGGGGGGGGGGGGGGGGGGGGGGGGGGGGGGGGGGTGGGGGGGGGGGGGGGGGGGGGGGGGGGGGGGGGGGGGGGGGGGGGGGGGGGGGGGGGGGGGGGGGGGGGGGGGGGGGGGGGGGGGGGGGGGGGGGGGGGGGGGGGGGGGGGGGGGGGGGGGGGGGTGGGGGGGGGGGGGTGGGGGGGGGGGGGGGGGGGGGGGGGGGGGGGGGGGGGGGGGGGGGGGGGGGGGGGGGGGGGGGGGGGGGGGGGGGGGGGGTGGGGGGGGGGGGGGGGGGGGGGGGGGGGGGGGGGGGGGGGTGGGGGGGGGGGGGGGGGGGGGGGGGGGGGGGGGGGGGGGGGGGGGGGGGGGGGTGGGGGGGGGGGGGGGGGGGGGGGGGGGGGGGGGGGGGGGGGGGGGGGGGGGGGGTGGGGGGGGGGGGGGGGGGGGGGGGGGGGGGGGGGGGGGGGGGGGGGGGGGGGTGGGGGGGGGGGGGGGGGGGGGGGGGGGGGGGGGGGGGGGGGGGGGGGGGGGGGGGGGGGGGGGGGGGGGGGGGGGGGGGGGGGGGGGGGGGGGGGGGGGGGGGGGGGGGGGGTGGGGGGGGGGGGGGGGGGGGGGGGGGGGGGGGGGGGGGGGGGGGGGGGGGGGGGGGGGGGGGGGTGGGGGGGGGGGGGGGGGGGGGGGGGGGGGGGGGGGGGGGGGGGGTGGGGGGGGGGGGGGGGGGGGGGGGGGTGGGGGGGGGGGGGGGGGGGGGGGGGGGGGGGGGGGGGGGGGGGGGGGGGGGGGGGGGGGGGGGGGGGGGGGGGGGGGGGGGGGGGGGGGGGGGGGGGGGGGGGGGGGGGGGGGGGGGGGGGGGGGGGGGGGGGGGGGTGGGGGGGGGGGGGGGGGGGGGGGGGGGGGGGGGGGGGGGGGGGGGGGGGGGGGGGGGGGGGGGGGGGGGGGGGGGGGGGGGGGGGGGGGGGGGGGGGGGGGGGGGGGGGGGGGGGGGGGGGGGGGGGGGGGGGTGGGGGGGGGGGGGGGGGGGGGGGGGGGGGGGGGGGGGGGGGGGGGGGGGGGGGGGGGGGGGTGGGGGGGGGGGGGGGGGGGGGTGGGGGGGGGGGGGGGGGGGGGGGGGGGGGGGGGGGGGGGGGGGGGGGGGGGTGGGGGGGGGGGGGGGGGGGGGGGGGGGGGGGGGGGGGGGGGGGGGGGGGGGGGGGGGGGGGGGGGGGGGGGGGGGGGGGGTGGGGGGGGGGGGGGGGGGGGGGGGGGGGGGGGGGGGGGGGGGGGGGGGGGGGGGGGGGGGGGGGGGGGGGGGGGGGGGGGGGGGGGGGGGGGGGGGGGGGGGGGGGGGGGGGGGGGGGGGGGGGGGGGTGGGGGGGGGGGGGGGGGGGGGGGGGGGGGGGGGGGGGGGGGGGGGGGGGGGGGGTGGGGGGGGGGGGGGGGGGGGGGGGGGGGGGGGGGGGGGGGGGGGGGGGGGGGGGGGGGGTGGGGGGGGGGGGGGGGGGGGGGGGGGGGGGGGGGGGGGGGGGGGGGTGGGGGGGGGGGGGGGGGGGGGGGGGGGGGGGGGGGGGGGGGGGGGGGGGGGGGGGGGGGGGGGGGGGGGGTGGGGGGGGGGGGGGGGGGGGGGGGGGGGGGGGGGGGGGGGGGGGGGGGGGGGGGGGGGGGGGGGGGGGGGGGGGGGGGGGGGGGGGGGGGGGGGGGGGGGGGGGGGGGGGGGGGGGGGGGGGGGGGGGGGGGGGTGGGGGGGGGGGGGGGGGGGGGGGGGGGGGGGGGGGGGGGGGGGGGGGGGGGGGGGGGGGGGGGGGGGGGGGGGGGGGGGGGGGGGGGGGGGGGGGGGGGGGGGGGTGGGGGGGGGGGGGGGGGGGGGGGGGGGGGGGGGGGGGGGGGGGGGGGGGGGGGGGGGGGGGGGGTGGGGGGGGGGGGGGGGGGGGGGGGGGGGGGGGGGGGGGGGGGGGGGGGGGGGGGGGGGGGGGGGGGGGGGGGGGGGGGGGGGGGGGGGGGGGGGGGGGGGGGGGGGGGGGGGGGGGGGGGGGTGGGGGGGGGGGGGGGGGGGGGGGGGGGGGGTGGGGGGGGGGGGGGGGGGGGGGGGGGGGGGGGGGGGGGGGGGGGGGGGGGGGGGGGGTGGGGGGGGGGGGGGGGGGTGGGGGGGGGGGGGGGGGGGGGGGGGGGGGGGGGGGGGGTGGGGGGGGGGGGGGGGGGGGGGGGGGGGGGGGGGGGGGGGGGGGGGGGGGGGGGGGGGGGGGGGGGGGGGGGGGGGGGGGGGGGGGGGGGGGGGGTGGGGGGGGGGGGGGGGGGGGGGGGGGGGGGGGGGGGGGGGGGGGGTGGGGGGGGGGGGGGGGGGGGGGGGGGGGGGGGGGGGGGGGGGGGGGGGGGGGGGGGGGGGGGGGGGTGGGGGGGGGGGGGGGGGGGGGGGGGGGGGGGGGGGGGGGGGGGGGGGGGGGGGGGGGGGGGGGGGGGGGGGGGGGGGGGGGGGGTGGGGGGGGGTGGGGGGGGGGGGGGGGGGGGGGGGGGGGGGGGGGGGGGGGGGGGGGGGGGGGGGGGGGGGGGGGGGGGGGGGGGGGGGGGGGGGGGGGGGGGGGGGGGGGGGGGGGGGGGGGGGGGGGGGGGGGGGGGGGGGGGGGGGGGGGGGGGGGGGGGGGGGGGGGGGGGGGGGGGGGGGGGGGGGGGGGGTGGGGGGGGGGGGGGGGGGGGGGGGGGGGGGGGGGGGGGGGGGGGGGGGGGGGGGGGGGGGGGGGGGGTGGGGGGGGGGGGGGGGGGGGGGGGGGGGGGGGGGGGGGGGGGGGGGGTGGGGGGGGGGGGGGGGGGGGGGGGGGGGGGGGGGGGGGGGGGGGGGGGGGGGTGGGGGGGGGGGGGGGGGGGGGGGGGGGGGGGGGGGGGGGGGGGGGGGGGGGGGGGGGGGGGGGGGGGGGGGGGGGGGGGGGGGGGGGGGGGGTGGGGGGGGGGGGGGGGGGGGGGGGGGGGGGGGGGGGGGGGGGGGGGGGGGGGGGGGGGGGGGGGGGGGGGGGGGGGGGGGGGGGGGGGGGGGGGGGGGGGGGGGGGTGGGGGGGGGGGGGGGGGGGGGGGGGGGGGGGGGGGGGGGGGGGGGGGGGGGGGGGGGGGGGGGGGGGGGGGGGGGGGGGGGGGGGGGGGGGGGGGGGGGGGGGGGGGGGGGGGGGGGGGGGGGGGGGGGGGGGGGGGGGGGGGGGGGGGGGGGGGGGGGGGGGGGGGGGGGGGGGGGGGGGGGGGTGGGGGGGGGGGGGGGGGGGGGGGGGGGGGGGGGGGGGGGGGGGGGGGGGGGGGGGGGGGGGGGGGGGGGGGGGGGGGGGGGGGGGGGGGGGGGGGGGGGGGGGGGGGGGGGGGGGGTGGGGGGGGGGGGGGGGGGGGGGTGGGGGGGGGGGGGGGGGGGGGGGGGGGGGGGGGGGGGGGGGGGGGGGTGGGGGGGGGGGGGGGGGGGGGGGGGGGGGGGGGGGGGGGGGGGGGGGGGGGGGGGGGGGGGGGGGGGGGGGGGGGGGGGGGGGGGGGGGGGGGGGGGGGGGGGGGGGGGGGGGGGGGGGGGGGGGGGGGGGGGGGGGGGGGGGGGGGGGGGGGGGGGGGGGGGGGGGGGGGGGGGGGGGGGGGGGGGGGGGGGGGGGGGGGGGGGGGTGGGGGGGGGGGGGGGGGGGGGGGGGGGGGGGGGGGGGGGGGGGGGGGGGGGGGGGGGGGGGGGGGGGGGGGGGGGGGGGGGGGGGGGGGGGGGGGGGGGGGGGGGGGGGGGGGGGGGGGGGGGGGGGGGGGGGGGGGGGGGGGGGGGGGGGGGGGGGGTGGGGGGGGGGGGGGGGGGGGGGGGGGGGGGGGGGGGGGGGGGGGGGGGGGGGGGGGGGGGGGGGGGGGGGGGGGGGGGGGGGGGGGGTGGGGGGGGGGGGGGGGGGGGGGGGGGGGGGGGGGGGGGGGGGGGGGGGGGGGGGGGGGGTGGGGGGGGGGGGGGGGGGGGGGGGGGGGGGGGGGGGGGGGGGGGGGGGGGGGGGGGGGGGGGGGTGGGGGGGGGGGGGGGGGGGGGGGGGGGGGGGGGGGGGGGGGGGGGGGGGGGGGGGGGGGGGGGGGGGGGGGGGGGGGGGGGGTGGGGGGGGGGGGGGGGGGGGGGGGGGGGGGGGGGGGGGGGGGGGGGGGGGGGGGGGGGGGGGGGGGGGGGGGGGGGGGGGGGGGGGGGGGGGGGGGGGGGGGGGGGGGGGGGGGGGGGGGGGGGGGGGGGGGGGGGGGGGGGGGGGGGGGGGGGGGGGGGGGGGGGGGGGGGGGGGGGGGGGGGGGGGGGGGGGGGGGGGGGGGGGGGGGGGGGGGGGGGGGGGGGGGGGGGGGGGGGGGGGGGGGGGGGTGGGGGGGGGGGGGGGGGGGGGGGGGGGGGGGGGGGGGGGGGGGGGGGGGGGGGGGGGGGGGGGGGGGGGGGGGGGGGGGGGGGGGGGGGGGGGGGGGGGGGGGGGGGGGGGGGGGGGGGGGGGGGGGGGGGGGGGGGGGGGGGGTGGGGGGGGGGGGGGGGGGGGGGGGGGGGGGGGGGGGGGGGGGGGGGGGGGGGGGGGGGGGGGGGGGGGGGGGGGGGGGGGGGGGTGGGGGGGGGGGGGGGGGGGGGGGGGGGGGGGGGGGGGGGGGGGGGGGGGGGGGGGGGGGGGGGGGGGGGGGGGGGGGGGGGGGGGGGGGGGGGGGGGGGGGGGGGGGGGGGGTGGGGGGGGGGGGGGGGGGGGGGGGGGGGGGGGGGGGGGGGGGGGGGGGGGGGTGGGGGGGGGGGGGGGGGGGGGGGGGGGGGGGGGGGGGGGGGGGGGGGGGGGGGGGGGGGGGGGGGGTGGGGGGGGGGGGGGGGGGGGGGGGGGGGGGGGGGGGGGGGGGGGGGGGGTGGGGGGGGGGGGGGGGGGGGGGGGGGGGGGGGGGGGGGGGGGGGGGGGGGGGGGGGGGGGGGGGGGGGGGGGGGGGGGGGGGGGGGGGGGGGGGGGGGGGGGGGGGGGGGGGGGGGGGGGGGGGGGGGGGGGGGGGGGGGGGGGGGGGGGGGGGGGGGGGGGGGGGGGGGGGGGGGGGGGGGGGGGGGGGGGGGGGGGGGGGGGGGGGGGGGGGGGGGGGGGGGGGGGGGGGGGGGGGGGGGGGGGGGGGGGGGGGGGGGGGGGGGGGGGGGGGGGGGGGGGGGGGGGTGGGGGGGGGGGGGGGGGGGGGGGGGGGGGGGGGGGGGGGGGGGGGGGGGGGGGGGGGGGGGGGGGGGGGGGGGGGGGGGGGGGGGGGGGGGGGGGGGGGGGGGGGGGGGGGGGGGGGGGGGGGGGGGGGGGGGGGGGGGGGGGGGGGGGGGTGGGGGGGGGGGGGGGGGGGGGGGGGGGGGGGGGGGGGGGGGGGGGGGGGGGGGGTGGGGGGGGGGGGGGGGGGGGGGGGGGGGGGGGGGGGGGGGGGGGGGGGGGGGGGGGGGTGGGGGGGGGGGGGGGGGGGGGGGGGGGGGGGGGGGGGGGGGGGGGGGGGGGGGGGGGGGGGGGGGGGGGGGGGGGGGTGGGGGGGGGGGGGGGGGGGGGGGGGGGGGGGGGGGGGGGGGGGGGGGGGGGGGGGGGGGGGGGGGGGGGGGGGGGGGGTGGGGGGGGGGGGGGGGGGGGGGGGGGGGGTGGGGGGGGGGGGGGGGGGGGGGGGGGGGGGGGGGGGGGGGGGGGGGGGGGGGGGGGGGGGGGGGGGGGGGGGGGGGGGGGGGGGGGGGGGGGGGGGGGGGGGGGGGGGGGGGGGGGGGGGGGGGGGGGGGGGGGGGGGGGGGGGGGGGGGTGGGGGGGGGGGGGGGGGGGGGGGGGGGGGGGGGGGGGGGGGGGGGGGGGGGGGGGGGGGGGGGGGGGGGGGGGGGGGGGGGGGGGGGGGGGGGGGGGGGGGGGGGGGGGGGGGGGGGGGGGGGGGGGGGGGGGGGGGGGGGGGGGGGGGGGGGGGGGGGGGGGGGGGGGGGGGGGGGGGGGGGGGGGGGGGGTGGGGGGGGGGGGGGGGGGGGGGGGGGGGGGGGGGGGGGGGGGGGGGGGGGGGGGGGGGGGGGGGGGGGGGGGGGGGGGGTGGGGGGGGGGGGGGGGGGGGTGGGGGGGGGGGGGGGGGGGGGGGGGGGGGGGGGGGGGGGGGGGGGGGGGGGGGGGGGGGTGGGGGGGGGGGGGGGGGGGGGGGGGGGGGGGGGGGGGGGGGGGGGGGGGGGGGGGGGGGGGGGGGGGGGGTGGGGGGGGGGGGGGGGGGGGGGGGGGGGGGGGGGGGGGGGGGGGGGGGGGGGGGGGGGGGGGGGGGGGGGGGGGGGGGGGGGGGGGGGGGGGGGGGGGGGGGGGGGGGGGGGGGGGGGGGGGGGGTGGGGGGGGGGGGGGGGGGGGGGGGGGGGGGGGGGGGGGGGGGGGGGGGGGGGGGGGGGGGGGGGGGGGGGGGGGGGGGGGGGGGGGGGGGGGGGGGGGGGGGGGGGGGGGGGGGGGGGGGGGGGGGGGGGGGGGGGGGGGGGGGGGGGGGGGGGGGGGGGGGGGGGGGGGGGGGGGGGGGGGGGGGGGTGGGGGGGGGGGGGGGGGGGGGGGGGGGGGGGGGGGGGGGGGGGGGGGGGGGGGGGGGGGGGGGGGGGGGGGGGGTGGGGGGGGGGGGGGGGGGGGGGGGGGGGGGGGGGGGGGGGGGGGGGGGGGGGTGGGGGGGGGGGGGGGGGGGGGGGGGGGGGGGGGGGGGGGGGGGGGGGGGGGGGGGGGGGGGGGGGGGGGGGGGGGGGGGGGGGTGGGGGGGGGGGGGGGGGGGGGGGGGGGGGGGGGGGGGGGGGGGGGGGGGGGGGGGGGGGGGGGGGGGGGGGGGGGGGGGGGGGGGGGGGGGGGGGGGGGGGGGGGGGGGGGGGGGGGGGGGGGGGGGGGGGGGGGGGGGGGGGGGGGGGGGGGGGGGGGGGGGGGGGGGGGTGGGGGGGGGGGGGGGGGGGGGGGTGGGGGGGGGGGGGGGGGGGGGGGGGGGGGGGGGGGGGGGGGGGGGGGGGGGGGGGGGGGGGGGGGGGGGGGGGGGGGGGGGGGGGGGGGGGGGGGGGGGGGGGGGGTGGGGGGGGGGGGGGGGGGGGGGGGGGGGGGGGGGGGGGGGGGGGGGGGGGGGGGGGGGGGGGGGGGGGGGGGGGGGGGGGGGGGGGGGGGGGGGGGGGGGGGGGGGGGGGGGGGGTGGGGGGGGGGGGGGGGGGGGGGGGGGGGGGGGGGGGGGGGGGGGGGGGGGGGGGGGGGGGGGGGGGGGGGGGGGGGGGGGGGGGGGGGGGGGGGGGGGGGGGGGGGGGGGGGGGGGGGGGGGGGGGGGGGGGGGGGGGGGGGGGGGGGGGGGGGGGGGGGGGGGGGGGGGGGGGGGGGGGGGGGGGGGGGTGGGGGGGGGGGGGGGGGGGGGGGGGGGGGGGGGGGGGGGGGGGGGGGGGGGGGGGGGGGGGGGGGGGGGGGGGGGGGGGGGGGGGGGGGGGGGGGGGGGGGGGGGGGGGGGGGGGGGGGGGGGGGGGGGGGGGGGGGGGGGGGGGGGGGGGGGGGTGGGGGGGGGGGGGGGGGGGGGGGGGGGGGGGGGGGGGGGGGGGGGGGGGGGGGGGGGGGGGGGGGGGGGGGGGGGGGGGGGGGGGGGGGGGGGGGGGGGGGGGGGGGGGGGGGGGGGGGGGTGGGGGGGGGGGGGGGGGGGGGGGGGGGGGGGGGGGGGGGGGGGGGGGGGGGGGGGGGGGGGGGGGGGGTGGGGGGGGGGGGGGGGGGGGGGGGGGGGGGGGGGGGGGGGGGGGGGGGGGGGGGGGGGGGGGGGGGGGGGGGGGGGGGGGGGGGGGGTGGGGGGGGGGGGGGGGGGGGGGGGGGGGGGGGGGGGGGGGGGGGGGGGGGGGGGGGGGGGGGGGGGGGGGGGGGGGGGGGGGGGGGGGGGGGGGGGGGGGGGGGGGGGGGGGGGGGGGGGGGGGGGGGGGGGGGGGGGGGGGGGGGGGGGGGGGGGGGGGGGGGGGGGGGGGGGGGGGGTGGGGGGGGGGGGGGGGGGGGGGGGGGGGGGGGGGGGGGGGGGGGGGGGGGGGGTGGGGGGGGGGGGGGGGGGGGGGGGGGGGGGGGGGGGGGGGGGGGGGGGGGGGGGGGGGGGGGGGGGGGGGGGGGGGGGGGGGGGGGGGGGGGGGGGGGGGGGGGGGGGGGGGGGGGGGGTGGGGGGGGGGGGGGGGGGGGGGGGGGGGGGGGGGGGGGGGGGGGGGGGGGGGGGGGGGGGGGGGGGGGGGGGGGGGGGGGGGGGGGGGGGGGGGGGGGGGGGGGGGGGGGGGGGGGGGGGGGGGGGGGGGGGGGGGGGGGGGGGGGGGGGGGGGGGGGGGGGGGGGGGGGGGGGGGGGGGGGGGGGGGGGGGGGGGGGGGGGGGGGGGGGGGTGGGGGGGGGGGGGGGGGGGGGGGGGGGGGGGGGGGGGGGGGGGGGGGGGGGGGGGGGGGGGGGGGGGGGGGGGGGGGGGGGGGGGGGGGGGGGGGGGGGGGGGGGGGGGGGGGGGGGGGGGGGGGGGGGGGGGGGGGGGGGGGGGGGGGGGGGGGGGGGGGGGGGGGGGGGGGGGGGGGGGGGGGGGGGGGGGGGGGGGGGGGGGGGGGGGGGGGGGGGGGGGGGGGGGGGGGGGGGGGGGGGGGGGGGGGGGGGGGGGGGGGGGGGGGGGGGGGGGGGGGGGTGGGGGGGGGGGGGGGGGGGGGGGGGGGGGGGGGGGGGGGGGGGGGGGGGGGGGGGGGGGGGGGGGGGGGGGGGGGGGGGGGGGGGGGGGGGGGGGGGGGGGGGGGGGGGGGGGGGGGGGGGGGGGGGGGGGGGGGGGGGGGGGGGGGGGGGGGGGGGGGGGGGGGGGGGGGGGGGGGGGGGGGGGGGGGGGGGGGGGGGGGGGGGGGGGGGGGGGGGGGGGGGGGGGGGGGGGGGGGGGGGGGGGGGGGGGGGGGGGGGGGGGGGGGGGGGGGGGGGGGGGGGGGGGGGGGGGGGGGGGGGGGGGGGGGGGGGGGGGGGGGGGGGGGGGGGGGGGGGGGGGGGGGGGGGGGGGGGGGGGGGGGGGGGGGGGGGGGGGGGGGGGGGGGGGGGGGGGGGGGGGGGGGGGGGGGGGGGGGGGGGGGGGGGGGGGGGGGGGGGGGGGGGGGTGGGGGGGGGGGGGGGGGGGGGGGGGGGGGGGGGGGGGGGGGGTGGGGGGGGGGGGGGGGGGGGGGGGGGGGGGGGGGGGGGGGGGGGGGGGGGGGGGGGGGGGGGGGGGGGGGGGGGGGGGGGGGGGGGGGGGGGGGGGGGGGGGGGGGGGGGGGGGGGGGGGGGGGGGGGGGGGGGGGGGGGGGGGGGGGGGGGGGGGGGGGGGGGGGGGGGGGGGGGGGGGGGGGGGGGGGGGGGGGGGGGGGGGGGGGGGGGGGGGGGGGGGGGGGGGGGGGGGGGGGGGGGGGGGGGGGGGGGGGGGGGGGGGGGGGGGGGGGGGGGGGGGGGGGGGGGGGGGGGGGGGGGGGGGGGGGGGGGGGGGGGGGGGGGGGGGGGGGGGGGGGGGGGGGGGGGGGGGGGGGGGGGGGGGGGGGGGGGGGGGGGGGGGGGGGGGGGGGGGGGGTGGGGGGGGGGGGGGGGGGGGGGGGGGGGGGGGGGGGGGGGGGGGGGGGGGGGGGGGGGGGGGGGGGGGGGGGGGGGGGGGGGGGGGGGGGGGGGGGGGGGGGGGGGTGGGGGGGGGGGGGGGGGGGGGGGGGGGGGGGGGGGGGGGGGGGGGGGGGGGGGGGGGGGGGGGGGGGGGGGGGGTGGGGGGGGGGGGGGGGGGGGGGGGGGGGGGGGTGGGGGGGGGGGGGGGGGGGGGGGGGGGGGGGGGGGGGGGGGGGGGGGGGGGGGGGGGGGGGGGGGGGGGGGGGGGGGGGGGGGGGGGGGGGGGGGGGGGGGGGGGGGGGGGGGGGGGGGGGGGGGGGGGGGGGGGGGGGGGGGGGGGGGGGGGGGGGGGGGGGGGGGTGGGGGGGGGGGGGGGGGGGGGGGGGGGGGGTGGGGGGGGGGGGGGGGGGGGGGGGGGGGGGGGGGGGGGGGGGGGGGGGGGGGGGGGGGGGGGGGGGGGGGGGGGGGGGGGGGGGGGGGGGGGGGGGGGGGGGGGGGGGGGGGGGGGGGGGGGTGGGGGGGGGGGGGGGGGGGGGGGGGGGGGGGGGGGGGGGGGGGGGGGGGGGGGGGGGGGGGGGGGGGGGGGGGGGGGGGGGGGGGGGGGGGGGGGGGGGGGGGGGGGGGGGGGGGGGGGGGGGGGGGGGGGGGGGGGGGGGGGTGGGGGGGGGGGGGGGGGGGGGGGGGGGGGGGGGGGGGGGGGGGGGGGGGGGGGGGGGGGGGGGGGGGGGGGGGGGGGGGGGGGGGGGGGGGGGGGGGGGGGGGGGGGGGGGGGGGGGGGGGGGGGGGGGGGGGGGGGGGGGGGGGGGGGGGGGGGGGGGGGGGGGGGGGGGGGGGGGGGGGGGGGGGGGGGGGGGGGGGGGGGGGGTGGGGGGGGGGGGGGGGGGGGGGGGGGGGGGGGGGGGGGGGGGGGGGGGGGGGGGGGGGGGGGGGGGGGGGGGGGGGGGGGGGGGGGGGGGGGGGGGGGGGGGGGGGGGGGGGGGGGGGGGGGGGGGGGGGGGGGGGGGGGGGGGGGGGGGGGGGGGGGGGGGGGGGGGGGGGGGGGGGGGGGGGGGGGGGGGGGGGGGGGGGGGGGGGGGGGGGGGGGGGGGGGGGGGGGGGGGGGGGGGTGGGGGGGGGGGGGGGGGGGGGGGGGGGGGGGGGGGGGGGGGGGGGGGGGGGGGGGGGGGGGGGGGGGGGGGGGGGGGGGGGGGGGGGGGGGGGGGGGGGGGGGGGGGGGGGGGGGGGGGGGGGGGGGGGGGGGGGGGGGGGGGGGGGGGGGGGGGGGGGGGGGGGGGGGGGGGGGGGGGGGGGGGGGTGGGGGGGGGGGGGGGGGGGGGGGGGGGGGGGGGGGGGGGGGGGGGGGGGGGGGGGGGGGGGGGGGGGGGGGGGGGGGGGGGGGGGGGGGGGGGGGGGGGGGGGGGGTGGGGGGGGGGGGGGGGGGGGGGGGGGGGGGGGGGGGGGGGGGGGGGGGGGGGGGGGGGGGGGGGGGGGGGGGGGGGGGGGGGGGGGGGGGGGGGGGGGGGGGGGGGGGGGGGGGGGGGGGGGGGGGGGGGGGGGGGGGGGGGGGGGGGGGGGGGGTGGGGGGGGGGGGGGGGGGGGGGGGGGGGGGGGGGGGGGGGGGGGGGGGGGGGGGGGGGGGGGGGGGGGGGGGGGGGGGGGGGGGGGGGGGGGGGGGGGGGGGGGGGGGGGGGGGGGGGGGGGGGGGGGGGGGGGGGGGGGGGGGGGGGGGGGGGGGGGGGGGGGGGGGGGGGGGGGGGGGGGGGGGGGGGGGGGGGGGGGGGTGGGGGGGGGGGGGGGGGGGGGGGGGGGGGGGGGGGGGGGGGGGGGGGGGGGGGGGGGGGGGGGGGGGGGGGGGGGGGGGGGGGGGGGGGGGGGGGGGGGGGGGGGGGGGGGGGGGGGGGGGGGGGGGGGGGGGGGGGGGGGGGGGGGGGGGGGGGGGGGGGGGTGGGGGGGGGGGGGGGGGGGGGGGGGGGGGGGGGGGGGGGGGGGGGGGGGGGGGGGGGGGGGGTGGGGGGGGGGGGGGGGGGGGGGGGGGGGGGGGGGGGGGGGGGGGGGGGGGGGGGGGGGGGGGGGGGGGGGGGGGGGGGGGGGGGGGGGGGGGGGGGGGGGGGGGGGGGGGGGGGGGGGGGGGGGGGGGGGGGGGGGGGGGGGGGGGGGGGGGGGGGGGGGGGGGGGGGGGGGGGGGGGGGGGGGGGGGGGGGGGGGGGGGGGGGGGGGGGGGGGGGGGGGGGGGGGGGGGGGGGGGGGGGGGGGGGGGGGGGGGGGTGGGGGGGGGGGGGGGGGGGGGGGGGGGGGGGGGGGGGGGGGGGGGGGGGGGGGGGGGGGGGGGGGGGGGGGGGGGGGGGGGGGGGGGGGGGGGGGGGGGGGGGGGGGGGGGGGGGGGGGGGGGGGGGGGGGGGGGGGGGGGGGGGGGGGGGGGGGGGGGGGGGGGGGGGGGGGGGGGGGGGGGGGGGGGGGGGGGGGGGGGGGGGGGGGGGGGGGGGGGGGGGGGGGGGGGGGGGGTGGGGGGGGGGGGGGGGGGGGGGGGGGGGGGGGGGGGGGGGGGGGGGGGGGGGGGGGGGGGGGGGGGGGGGGGGGGGGGGGGGGGGGGGGGGGGGGGGGGGGGGGGGGGGGGGGGGGGGGGGGGGGGGGGGGGGGGGGGGGGGGGGGGGGGGGGGGGGGGGGGGGGGGGGGGGGGGGGGGGGGGGGGGGGGGGGGGGGGGGGGGGGGGGGGGGGGGGGGGGGGGGGGGGGGGGGGGGGGGGGGGGGGGGGGGGGGGGGGGGGGGGGGGGGGGGGGGGGGGGGGGGGGGGGGGGGGGGGGGGGGGGGGGGGGGGGGGGGGGGGGTGGGGGGGGGGGGGGGGGGGGGGGGGGGGGGGGGGGGGGGGGGGGGGGGGGGGGGGGGGGGGGGGGGGGGGGGGGGGGGGGGGGGGGGGGGGGGGGGGGGGGGGGGGGGGGGGGGGGGGTGGGGGGGGGGGGGGGGGGGGGGGGGGGGGGGGGGGGGGGGGGGGGGGGGGGGGGGGGGGGGGGGGGGGGGGGGGGGGGGGGGGGGGGGGGGGGGGGGGGGGGGGGGGGGGGGGGGGGGGGGGGGGGGGGGGGGGGGGGGGGGGGGGGGGGGGGGGGGGGGGGGGGGGGGGGGGGGGGGGGGGGGGGGGGGGGGGGGGGGGGGGGGGGGGGGGGGGGGGGGGGGGGGGGGGGGGGGGGGGGGGGGGGGGGGGGGGGGGGGGGGGGGGGGGGGGGGGGGGGGGGGGGGGGGGGGGGGGGGGGGGGGGGGTGGGGGGGGGGGGGGGGGGGGGGGGGGGGGGGGGGGGGGGGGGGGGGGGGGGGGGGGGGGGGGGGGGGGGGGGGGGGGGGGGGGGGGGGGGGGGGGGGGGGGGGGGGGGGGGGGGGGGGGGGGGGGGGGGGGGGGGGGGGGGGGGGGGGGGGGGGGGGGGGGGGGTGGGGGGGGGGGGGGGGGGGGGGGGGGGGGGGGGGGGGGGGGGGGGGGGGGGGGGGGGGGGGGGGGGGGGGGGGGGGGGGGGGGGGGGGGGGGGGGGGGGGGGGGGGGGGGGGGTGGGGGGGGGGGGGGGGGGGGGGGGGGGGGGGGGGGGGGGGGGGGGGGGGGGGGGGGGGGGGGGGGGGGGGGGGGGGGGGGGGGGGGGGGGGGGGGGGGGGGGGGGGGGGGGGGGGGGGGGGGGGGGGGGGGGGGGGGGGGGGGGGGGGGGGGGGGGGGGGGGGGGGGGGGGGGGGGGGGGGGGGGGGGGGGGGGGGGGGGGGGGGGGGGGGGGGGGGGGGGGGGGGGGGGGGGGGGGGGGGGGGGGGGGGGGGGGGGGGGGGGGGGGGGGGGGGGGGGGGGGGGGGGGGGGGGGGGGGTGGGGGGGGGGGGGGGGGGGGGGGGGGGGGGGGGGGGGGGGGGGGGGGGGGGGGGGGGGGGGGGGGGGGGGGGGGGGGGGGGGGGGGGGGGGGGGGGGGGGGGGGGGGGGGGGGGGGGGGGGGGGGGGGGGGGGGGGGGGGGGGGGGGGGGGGGGGGGGGGGGGGGGGGGGGGGGGGGGGGGGGGGGGGGGGGGGGGGGGGGGGGGGGGGGGGGGGGGGGGGGGGGGGGGGGGGGGGGGGGGGGGGGGGGGGGGGGGGGGGGGGGGGGGGGGGGGGGGGGGGGGGGGGGGGGGGGGGGGGGGGGGGGGGGGGGGGGGGGGGGGGGGGGGGGGGGGGGGGGGGGGGGGGGGGGGGGGGGGGGGGGGGGGGGGGGGGGGGGGGGGGGGGGGGGGGGGGGGGGGGGGGGGGGGGGGGGGGGGGGGGGGGGGGGGGGGGGGGGGGGGGGGGGGGGGGGGGGGGGGGGGGGGGGGGGGGGGGGGGGGGGGGGGGGGGGGGGGGGGGGGGGGGTGGGGGGGGGGGGGGGGGGGGGGGGGGGGGGGGGGGGGGGGGGGGGGGGGGGGGGGGGGGGGGGGGGGGGGGGGGGGGGGGGGGGGGGGGGGGGGGGGGGGGGGGGGGGGGGGGGGGGGGGGGGGGGGGGGGGGGGGGGGGGGGGGGGGGGGGGGGGGGGGGGGGGGGGGGGGGGGGGGGGGGGGGGGGGGGGGGGGGGGGGGGGGGGGGGGGGGGGGGGGGGGGGGGGGGGGGGGGGGGGGGGGGGGGGGGGGGGGGGGGGGGGGGGGGGGGGGGGGGGGGGGGGGGGGGGGGGGGGGGGGGGGGGGGGGGGGGGGGGGGGGGGGGGGGGGGGGGGGGGGGGGTGGGGGGGGGGGGGGGGGGGGGGGGGGGGGGGGGGGGGGGGGGGGGGGGGGGGGGGGGGGGGGGGGGGGGGGGGGGGGGGGGGGGGGGGGGGGGGGGGGGGGGGGGGGGGGGGGGGGGGGGGGGGGGGGGGGGGGGGGGGGGGGGGGGGGGGGGGGGGGGGGGGGGGGGGGGGGGGGGGGGGGGGGGGTGGGGGGGGGGGGGGGGGGGGGGGGGGGGGGGGGGGGGGGGGGGGGGGGGGGGGGGGGGGGGGGGGGGGGGGGGGGGGGGGGGGGTGGGGGGGGGGGGGGGGGGGGGGGGGGGGGGGGGGGGGGGGGGGGGGGGGGGGGGGGGGGGGGGGGGGGGGGGGGGGGGGGGGGGGGGTGGGGGGGGGGGGGGGGGGGGGGGGGGGGGGGGGGGGGGGGGGGGGGGGGGGGGGGGGGGGGGGGGGGGGGGGGGGGGGGGGGGGGGGGGGGGGGGGGGGGGGGGGGGGGGGGGGGGGGGGGGGGGGGGGGGGGGGGGGGGGGGGGGGGGGGGGGGGGGGTGGGGGGGGGGGGGGGGGGGGGGGGGGGGGGGGGGGGGGGGGGGGGGGGGGGGGGGGGGGGGGGGGGGGGGGGGGGGGGGGGGGGGGGGGGGGGGGGGGGGGGGGGGGGGGGGGGGGGGGGGGGGGGGGGGGGGGGGGGGGGGGGGGGGGGGGGGGGGGGGGGGGGGGGGGGGGGGGGGGGGGGGGGGGGGGGGGGGGGGGGGGGGGGGGGGGGGGGGGGGGGGGGGGGGGGGGGGGGGGGGGGGGGGGGGGGGGGGGGGGGGGGGGGGGGGGGGGGGGGGGGGGGGGGGGGGGGGGGGGGGGGGGGGGGGGGGGGGGGGGGGGGGGGGGGGGGGGGGGGGGGGGGGGGGGGGGGGGGGGGGGGGGGGGGGGGGGGGGGGGGGGGGGGGGGGGGGGGGGGGGGGGGGGGGGGGGGGGGGGGGGGGGGGGGGGGGGGGGGGGGGGGGGGGGGGGGGGGGGGTGGGGGGGGGGGGGGGGGGGGGGGGGGGGGGGGGGGGGGGGGGGGGGGGGGGGGGGGGGGGGGGGGGGGGGGGGGGGGGGGGGGGGGGGGGGGGGGGGGGGGGGGGGGGGGGGGGGGGGGGGGGGGGGGGGGGTGGGGGGGGGGGGGGGGGGGGGGGGGGGGGGGGGGGGGGGGGGGGGGGGGGGGGGGGGGGGGGGGGGGGGGGGGGGGGGGGGGGGGGGGGGGGGGGGGGGGGGGGGGGGGGGGGGGGGGGGGGGGGGGGGGGGGGGGGGGGGGGGGGGGGGGGGGGGGGGGGGGGGGGGGGGGGGGGGGGGGGGGGGGGGGGGGGGGGGGGGGGGGGGGGGGGGGGGGGGGGGGTGGGGGGGGGGGGGGGGGGGGGGGGGGGGGGGGGGGGGGGGGGGGGGGGGGGGGGGGGGGGGGGGGGGGGGGGGGGGGGGGGGGGGGGGGGGGGGGGGGGGGGGGGGGGGGGGGGGGGGGGGGGGGGGGGGGGGGGGGGGGGGGGGGGGGGGGGGGGGGGGGGGGGGGGGGGGGGGGGGGGGGGGGGGGGGGGGGGGGGGGGGGGGGGGGGGGGGGGGGGGGGGGGGGGGGGGGGGGGGGGGGGGGGGGGGGGGGGGGGGGGGGGGGGGGGGGGGGGGGGGGGGGGGGGGGGGGGGGGGGGGGGGGGGGGGGGGGGGGGGGGGGGGGGGGGGGGGGGGGGGGGGGGGGGGGGGGGGGGGGGGGGGGGGGGGGGGGGGGGGGGGGGGGGGGGGGGGGGGGGGGGGGGGGGGGGGGGGGGGGGGGGGGGGGGGGGGGGGGGGGGGGGGGGGGGGGGGGGGGGGGGGGGGGGGGGTGGGGGGGGGGGGGGGGGGGGGGGGGGGGGGGGGGGGGGGGGGGGGGGGGGGGGGGGGGGGGGGGGGGGGGGGGGGGGGGGGGGGGGGGGGGGGGGGGGGGGGGGGGGGGGGGGGGGGGGGGGGGGGGGGGGGGGGGGGGGGGGGGGGGGGGGGGGGGGGGGGGGGGGGGGGGGGGGGGGGGGGGGGGGGGGGGGGGGGGGGGGGGGGGGGGGGGGGGGTGGGGGGGGGGGGGGGGGGGGGGGGGGGGGGGGGGGGGGGGGGGGGGGGGGGGGGGGGGGGGGGGGGGGGGGGGGGGGGGGGGGGGGGGGGGGGGGGGGGGGGGGGGGGGGGGGGGGGGGGGGGGGGGGGGGGGGGGGGGGGGGGGGGGGGGGGGGGGGGGGGGGGGGGGGGGGGGGGGGGGGGGGGGGGGGGGGGGGGGGGGGGGGGGGGGGGGGGGGGGGGGGGGGGGGGGGGGGGGGGGGGGGGGGGGGGGGGGGGGGGGGGGGGGGGGGGGGGGGGGGGGGGGGGGGGGGGGGGGGGGGGGGGGGGGGGGGGGGGGGGGGGGGGGGGGGGGGGGGGGGGGGGGGGGGGGGGGGGGGGGGGGGGGGGGGGGGGGGGGGGGGGGGGGGGGGGGGGGGGGGGGGGGGGGGGGGGGGGGGGGGGGGGGGGGGGGGGGGGGGGGGGGGGGGGGGGGGTGGGGGGGGGGGGGTGGGGGGGGGGGGGGGGGGGGGGGGGGGGGGGGGGGGGGGGGGGGGGGGGGGGGGGGGGGGGGGGGGGGGGGGGGGGGGGGGGGGGGGGGGGGGGGGGGGGGGGGGGGGGGGGGGGGGGGGGGGGGGGGGGGGGGGGGGGGGGGGGGGGGGGGGGGGGGGGGGGGGGGGGGGGGGGGGGGGGGGGGGGGGGGGGGGGGGGGGGGGGGGGGGGGGGGGGGGGGGGGGGGGGGGGGGGGGGGGGGGGGGGGTGGGGGGGGGGGGGGGGGGGGGGGGGGGGGGGGGGGGGGGGGGGGGGGGGGGGGGGGGGGGGGGGGGGGGGGGGGGGGGGGGGGGGGGGGGGGGGGGGGGGGGGGGGGGGGGGGGGGGGGGGGGGGGGGGGGGGGGGGGGGGGGGGGGGGGGGGGGGGGGGGGGGGGGGGGGGGGGGGGGGGGGGGGGGGGGGGGGGGGGGGGGGGGGGGGGGGGGGGGGGGGGTGGGGGGGGGGGGGGGGGGGGGGGGGGGGGGGGGGGGGGGGGGGGGGGGGGGGGGGGGGGGGGGGGGGGGGGGGGGGGGGGGGGGGGGGGGGGGGGGGGGGGGGGGGGGGGGGGGGGGGGGGGGGGGGGGGGGGGGGGGGGGGGGGGGGGGGGGGGGGGGGGGGGGGGGGGGGGGGGGGGGGGGGGGGGGGGGGGGGGGGGGGGGGGGGGGGGGGGGGGGGGGGGGGGGGGGTGGGGGGGGGGGGGGGGGGGGGGGGGGGGGGGGGGGGGGGGGGGGGGGGGGGGGGGGGGGGGGGGGGGGGGGGGGGGGGGGGGGGGGGGGGGGGGGGGGGGGGGGGGGGTGGGGGGGGGGGGGGGGGGGGGGGGGGGGGGGGGGGGGGGGGGGGGGGGGGGGGGGGGGGGGGGGGGGGGGGGGGGGGGGGGGGGGGGGGGGGGGGGGGGGGGGGGGGGGGGGGGGGGGGGGGGGGGGGGGGGGGGGGGGGGGGGGGGGGGGGGGGGGGTGGGGGGGGGGGGGGGGGGGGGGGGGGGGGGGGGGGGGGGGGGGGGGGGGGGGGGGGGGGGGGGGGGGGGGGGGGGGGGGGGGGGGGGGGGGGGGGGGGGGGGGGGGGGGGGGGGGGGGGGGGGGGGGGGGGGGGGGGGGGGGGGGGGGGGGGGGGGGGGGGGGGGGGGGGGGGGGGGGGGGGGGGGGGGGGGGGGGGGGGGGGGGGGGGGGGGGGGGGGGGGGGGGGGGGGGGGGGGGGGGGGGGGGGGGGGGGGGGGGGGGGGGGGGGGGGGGGGGGGGGGGGGGGGGGGGGGGGGGGGGGGGGGGGGGGGGGGGGGGGGGGGGGTGGGGGGGGGGGGGGGGGGGGGGGGGGGGGGGGGGGGGGGGGGGGGGGGGGGGGGGGGGGGGGGGGGGGGGGGGGGGGGGGGGGGGGGGGGGGGGGGGGGGGGGGGGGGGGGGGGGGGGGGGGGGGGGGGGGGGGGGGGGGGGGGGGGGGGGGGGGGGGGTGGGGGGGGGGGGGGGGGGGGGGGGGGGGGGGGGGGGGGGGGGGGGTGGGGGGGGGGGGGGGGGGGGGGGGGGGGGGGGGGGGGGGGGGGGGGGGGGGGGGGGGGGGGGGGGGGGGGGGGGGGGGGGGGGGGGGGGGGGGGGGGGGGGGGGGGGGGGGGGGGGGGGGGGGGGGGGGGGGGGGGGGGGGGGGGGGGGGGGGGGGGGGGGGGGGGGGGGGGGGGGGGGGGGGGGGGGGGGGGGGGGGGGGGGGGGGGGGGGGGGGGGGGGGGGGGGGGGGGGGGGGGGGGGGGGGGGGGGGGGGGGGGGGGGGGGGGGGGGGGGGGGGGGGGGGGGGGGTGGGGGGGGGGGGGGGGGGGGGGGGGGGGGGGGGGGGGGGGGGGGGGGGGGGGGGGGGGGGGGGGGGGGGGGGGGGGGGGGGGGGGGGGGGGGGGGGGGGGGGGGGGGGGGGGGGGGTGGGGGGGGGGGGGGGGGGGGGGGGGGGGGGGGGGGGGGGGGGGGGGGGGGGGGGGGGGGGGGGGGGGGGGGGGGGGGGGGGGGGGGGGGGGGGGGGGGGGGGGGGGGGGGGGGGGGGGGGGGGGGGGGGGGGGGGGGGGGGGGGGGGGGGGGGGGGGGGGGGGGGGGGGGGGGGGGGGGGGGGGGGTGGGGGGGGGGGGGGGGGGGGGGGGGGGGGGGGGGGGGGGGGGGGGGGGGGGGGGGGGGGGGGGGGGGGGGGGGGGGGGGGGGGGGGGGGGGGGGGGGGGGGGGGGGGGGGGGGGGGGGGGGGGGGGGGGGGGGGGGGGGGGGGGGGGGGGGGGGGGGGGGGGGGGGGGGTGGGGGGGGGGGGGGGGGGGGGGGGGGGGGGGGGGGGGGGGGGGGGGGGGGGGGGGGGGGGGGGGGGGGGGGGGGGGGGGGGGGGGGGGGGGGGGGGGGGGGGGGGGGGGGGGGGGGGGGGGGGTGGGGGGGGGGGGGGGGGGGGGGGGGGGGGGGGGGGGGGGGGGGGGGGGGGGGGGGGGGGGGGGGGGGGGGGGGGGGGGGGGGGGGGGGGGGGGGGGGGGGGGGGGGGGGGGGGGGGGGGGGGGGGGGGGGGGGGGGGGGGGGGGGGGGGGGGGGGGGGGGGGGGGGGGGTGGGGGGGGGGGGGGGGGGGGGGGGGGGGGGGGGGGGGGGGGGGGGGGGGGGGGGGGGTGGGGGGGGGGGGGGGGGGGGGGGGGGGGGGGGGGGGGGGGGGGGGGGGGGGGGGGGGGGGGGGGGGGGGGGGGGGGGGGGGGGGGGGGGGGGGGGGGGGGGGGGGGGGGGGGGGGGGGGGGGGGGGGGGGGGGGGGGGGGGGGGGGGGGGGGGGGGGGGGGGGGGGGGGGGGGGGGGGGGGGGGGGGGGTGGGGGGGGGGGGGGGGGGGGGGGGGGGGGGGGGGGGGGGGGGGGGGGGGGGGGGGGGGGGGGGGGGGGGGGGGGGGGGGGGGGGGGGGGGGGGGGGGGGGGGGGGGGGGGGGGGGGGGGGGGGGGGGGGGGGGGGGGGGGGGGGGGGGGGGGGGGGGGGTGGGGGGGGGGGGGGGGGGGGGGGGGGGGGGGGGGGGGGGGGGGGGGGGGGGGGGGGGGGGGGGGGGGGGGGGGGGGGGGGGGGGGGGGGGGGGGGGGGGGGGGGGGGGGGGGGGGGGGGGGGGGGGGGGGGGGGGGGGGGGGGGGGGGGGGGGGGGGGGGGGGGGGGGGGGGGGGGGGGGGGGGGGGGGTGGGGGGGGGGGGGGGGGGGGGGGGGGGGGGGGGGGGGGGGGGGGGGGGGGGGGGGGGGGGGGGGGGGGGGGGGGGGGGGGGGGGGGGGGGGGGGGGGGGGGGGGGGGGGGGGGGGGGGGGGGGGGGGGGGGGGGGGGGGGG
Organism: Gila robusta; assembly: GCA_030770095.1. Taxonomy (NCBI): domain Eukaryota; kingdom Metazoa; phylum Chordata; class Actinopteri; order Cypriniformes; family Leuciscidae; genus Gila; species Gila robusta. Next base: position 28,674 of record JAVALU010002439.1, read on the forward strand.
GGGTGGGGGGGGGGGGGGGGGGGGGGGGGGGGGGGGGGGGGGGGGGGGGGGGTGGGGGGGGGGGGGGGGGGGGGGGGGGGGGGGGGGGGGGGGGGGGGGGGGGGGGGGGGGGGGGGGGGGGGTGGGGGGGGGGGGGGGGGGGGGGGGGGGGGGGGGGGGGGGGGGGGGGGGGGGGGGGGGGGGGGGGGGGGGGGGGGGGGGGGGGGGGGGGGGGGGGGGGGGGGGGGGGGGGGGGGGGGGGGGGGGGGGGGGGGGGGGGGGGGGGGGGGGGGGGTGGGGGGGGGGGGGGGGGGGGGGGGGGGTGGGGGGGGGGGGGGGGGGGGGGGGGGGGGGGGGGGGGGGGGGGGGGGGGGGGGGTGGGGGGGGGGGGGGGGGGGGGGGGGGGGGGGGGGGGGGGGGGGGGGGGGGGGGGGGGGGGGGGGGGGGGGGGGGGGGGGGGGGGGGGGGGGGGGGGGGGGGGGGGGGGGGGGGGGGGGGGGGGGGGGGGGGGGGGGGGGGGGGGGGGGGGGGGGGGGGGGGGGGGGGGGGGGGGGGGGGGGGGGGGGGGGGGGGGGGGGGGGGGGGGGGGGGGGGGGGGGGGGGGGGGGGGGGGGGGGGGGGGGGGGGGGGGGGGGGGGGGGGGGGGGGGGGGGGGGGGGGGGGGGGGGGGGGGGGGGTGGGGGGGGGGGGGGGGGGGGGGGGGGGGGGGGGGGGGGGGGGGGGGGGGGGGTGGGGGGGGGGGGGGGGGGGGGGGGGGGGGGGGGGGGGGGGGGGGGGGGGGTGGGGGGGGGGGGGGGGGGGGGGGGGGGGGGGGGGGGGGGGGGGGGGGGGGGGGGGGGGGGGGGGGGGGGGGGGGGGGGGGGGGGGGGGGGGGGGGGGGGGGGGGGGGGGGGGGGGGGGGGGGGGGGGGGGGGGGGGGGGGGGGGGTGGGGGGGGGGGGGGGGGGGGGGGGGGGGGGGGGGGGGGGGGGGGGGGGGGGGGGGGGGGGGGGGGGGGGGGGGGGGGGGGGGGGGGGGGGGGGGGGGGGGGGGGGGGGGGGGGGGGGGGGGGGGGGGGGGGGGGGGGGGGGGGGGGGGGGGGGGGGGGGGGGGGGGGGGGGGGGGGGGGGGGGGGGGGGGGGGGGGGGGGGGGGGGGGGGGGGGGGGGGGGGGGGGGGGGGGGGGGGGGGGGGGGGGGGGGGGGGGGGGGGGGGGGGGGGGGGGGGGGGGGGGGGGGGGGGGGGGGGGTGGGGGGGGGGGGGGGGGGGGGGGGGGGGGGGGGGGGGGGGGGGGGGGGGGGGGGGGGGGGGGGGGGGGGGGGGGGGGGGGGGGGGGGGGGGGGGGGGGGGGGGGGGGGGGGGGGGGGGGGGGGGGGGGGGGGGGGGGGGGGGGGGGGGGGGGGGGGGGGGGGGGGGGGGGGGGGGGGGGGGGGGTGGGGGGGGGGGGGGGGGGGGGGGGGGGGGGGGGGGGGGGGGGGGGGGGGGGGGGGGGGGGGGGGGGGGGGGGGGGGGGGGTGGGGGGGGGGGGGGGGGGGGGGGGGGGGGGGGGGGGGGGGGGGGGGGGGGGGGGGGGGGGGGGGGGGGGGGGGGGGGGGGGGGGGGGGGGGGGGGGGGGGGGGGGGGGGGGGGTGGGGGGGGGGGGGGGGGGGGGGGGGGGGGGGGGGGGGGGGGGGGGGGGGGGGGGGGGGGGGGGGGGGGGGGGGGGGGGGGGGGGGGGGGGGGGGGGGGGGGGGGGGGGGGGGGGGGGGGGGGGGGGGGGGGGGGGGGGGGGGGGGGGGGGGGGGGGGGGGGGGGGGGGGTGGGGGGGGGGGGGGGGGGGGGGGGGGGGGGGGGGGGGGGGGGGGGGGGGGGGGGGGGGGGGGGGGGGGGGGGGGGGGGGGGGGGGGGGGGGGGGGGGGGGGGGGGGGGGGGGGGGGGGGGGGGGGGGGGGGGGGGGGGGGGGGGGGGGGGGGGGGGGGGGGGGGTGGGGGGGGGGGGGGGGGGGGGGGGGGGGGGGGGGGGGGGGGGGGGGGGGGGGGGGGGGGGGGGGGGGGGGGGGGGGGGGGGGGGGGGGGGGGGGGGGGGGGGGGGGGGGGGGGGGGGGGGGGGGGGGGGGGGGGGGGGGGGGGGGGGGGGGGGGGGGGGGGGGGGGGGGGGGGGGGGGGTGGGGGGGGGGGGGGGGGGGGGGGGGGGGGGGGGGGGGGGGGGGGGGGGGGGGGGGGGGGGGGGGGGGGGGGGGGGGGGGGGGGGGGGGGGGGGGGGGGGGGGGGGGGGGGGGGGGGGGGGGGGGGGGTGGGGGGGGGGGGGGGGGGGGGGGGGGGGGGGGGGGGGGGGGGGGGGGGGGGGGGGGGGGGGGGGGGGGGGGGGGGGGGGGGGGGGGGGGGGGGGGGGGGGGGGGGGGGGGGGGGGGGGGGGGGGGGGGGGGGGGGGGGGGGGGGGGGGGGGGGGGGGGGGGGGGGGGGGGGGGGGGGGGGGGGGGGGGGGGGGGGGGGGGGGGGGGGGGGGGGGGGGGGGGGGGGGGGGGGGGGGGGGGGGGGGGGGGGGGGGGGGGGGGGGGGGGGGGGGGGGGGGGGGGGGGGGGGGGGGGGGGGGGGGGGGGGGGGTGGGGGGGGGGGGGGGGGGGGGGGGGGGGGGGGGGGGGGGGGGGGGGGGGGGGGGGGGGGGGGGGGGGGGGGGGGGGGGGGGGGGGGGGGGGGGGGGGGGGGGGGGGGGGGGGGGGGGGGGGGGGGGGGGGGGGGGGGGGGGGGGGGGGGGGGGGGGGGGGGGGGGGGGGGGGGGGGGGGGGGGGGGGGGGGGGGGGGGGGGGGGGGGGGGGGGGGGTGGGGGGGGGGGGGGGGGGGGGGGGGGGGGGGGGGGGGGGGGGGGGGGGGGGGGGGGGGGGGGGGGGGGGGGGGGGGGGGGGGGGGGGGGGGGGGGGGGGGGGGGGGGGGGGGGGGGGGGGGGGGGGGGGGGGGGGGGGGGGGGGGGGGGGGGGGGGGGGGGGGGGGGGGGGGGGGGGGGGGGGGGGGGGGGGGGGGGGGGGGGGGGGGGGGGGGGGGGGGGGGGGGGGGGGGGGGGGGGGGGGGGGGGGGGGGGGGGGGGGGGGGGGGGGGGGGGGGGGGGGGGGGGGGGGGGGGGGGGGTGGGGGGGGGGGGGGGGGGGGGGGGGGGGGGGGGGGGGGGGGGGGGGGGGGGGGGGGGGGGGGGGGGGGGGGGGGGGGGGGGGGGGGGGGGGGGGGGGGGGGGGGGGGGGGGGGGGGGGGGGGGGGGGGGGGGGGGGGGGGGGGGGGGGGGGGGGGGGGGGGGGGGGGGGGGGGGGGGGGGGGGGGGGGGGGGGGGGGGGGGGGGGGGGGGGGGGGGGGGGGGGGGGGGGGGGGGGGGGGGGGGGGGGGGTGGGGGGGGGGGGGGGGGGGGGGGGGGGGGGGGGGGGGGGGGGGGGGGGGGGGGGGGGGGGGGGGGGGGGGGGGGGGGGGGGGGGGGGGGGGGGGGGGGGGGGGGGGGGGGGGGGGGGGGGGGGGGGGGGGGGGGTGGGGGGGGGGGGGGGGGGGGGGGGGGGGGGGGGGGGGGGGGGGGGGGGGGGGGGGGGGGGGGGGGGGGGGGGGGGGGGGGGGGGGGGGGGGGGGGGGGGGGGGGGGGGGGGGGGGGGGGGGGGGGGGGGGGGGGGGGGGGGGGGGGGGGGGGGGGGGGGGGGGGGGGGGGGGTGGGGGGGGGGGGGGGGGGGGGGGGGGGGGGGGGGGGGGGGGGGGGGGGGGGGGGGGGGGGGGGGGGGGGGGGGGGGGGGGGGGGGGGGGGGGGGGGGGGGGGGGGGGGGGGGGGGGGGGGGGGGGGGGGGGGGGGGGGGGGGGGGGGGGGGGGGGGGGGGGTGGGGGGGGGGGGGGGGGGGGGGGGGGGGGGGGGGGGGGGGGGGGGGGGGGGGGGGGGGGGGGGGGGGGGGGGGGGGGGGGGGGGGGGGGGGGGGGGGGGGGGGGGGGGGGGGGGGGGGGGGGGGGGGGGGGGGGGGGGGGGGGGGGGGGGGGGGGGGGGGGGGGGGGGGGGGGGGGGGGGGGGGGGGGGGGGGGGGGGGGGGGGGGGGGGGGGGGGGGGGGGGGGGGGGGGGGGGGGGGGGGGGGGGGGGGTGGGGGGGGGGGGGGGGGGGGGGGGGGGGGGGGGGGGGGGGGGGGGGGGGGGGGGGGGGGGGGGGGGGGGGGGGGGGGGGGGGGGGGGGGGGGGGGGGGGGGGGGGGGGGGGGGGGGGGGGGGGGGGGGGTGGGGGGGGGGGGGGGGGGGGGGGGGGGGGGGGGGGGGGGGGGGGGGGGGGGGGGGGGGGGGGGGGGGGGGGGGGGGGGGGGGGGGGGGGGGGGGGGGGGGGGGGGGGGGGGGGGGGGGGGGGGGGGGGGGGGGGGGGGGGGGGGGGGGGGGGGGGGGGGGGGGGGGGGGGGGGGGGGGGGGGGGGGGGGGGGGGGGGGGGGGGGGGTGGGGGGGGGGGGGGGGGGGGGGGGGGGGGGGGGGGGGGGGGGGGGGGGGGGGGGGGGGGGGGGGGGGGGGGGGGGGGGGGGGGGGGGGGGGGGGGGGGGGGGGGGGGGGGGGGGGGGGGGGGGGGGGGGGGGGGGGGGGGGGGGGGGGGGGGGGGGGGGGGGGGGGGGGGGGGGGGGGGGGGGGGGGGGTGGGGGGGGGGGGGGGGGGGGGGGGGGGGGGGGGGGGGGGGGGGGGGGGGGGGGGGGGGGGGGGGGGGGGGGGGGGGGGGGGGGGGGGGGGGGGGGGGGGGGGGGGGGGGGGGGGGGGGGGGGGGGGGTGGGGGGGGGGGGGGGGGGGGGGGGGGGGGGGGGGGGGGGGGGGGGGGGGGGGGGGGGGGGGGGGGGGGGGGGGGGGGGGGGGGGGGGGGGGGGGGGGGGGGGGGGGGGGGGGGGGGGGGGGGGGGGGGGGGGGGGGGGGGGGGGGGGGGGGGGGGGGGGGGGGGGGGGGGGGGGGGGGGGGGGGGGGGGGGGGGGGGGGGGGGGGGGGGGGGGGGGGGGGGGGGGGGGGGGGGGGGGGGGGGGGGGGGGGGGGGGGGGGGGGGGGGGGGGTGGGGGGGGGGGGGGGGGGGGGTGGGGGGGGGGGGGGGGGGGGGGGGGGGGGGGGGGGGGGGGGGGGGGGGGGGGGGGGGGGGGGGGGGGGGGGGGGGGGGGGGGGGGGGGGGGTGGGGGGGGGGGGGGGGGGGGGGGGGGGGGGGGGGGGGGGGGGGGGGGGGGGGGGGGGGGGGGGGGGGGGGGGGGGGGGGGGGGGGGGGGGGGGGGGGGGGGGGGGGGGGGGGGGGGGGGGGGGGGGGGGGGGGGGGGGGGGGGGGGGGGGGGGGGGGGGGGGGGGGGGGGGGGGGGGGGGGGGGGGGGGGGGGGGGGGGGGGGGGGGGGGGGGGGGGGGGGGGGGGGGGTGGGGGGGGGGGGGGGGGGGGGGGGGGGGGGGGGGGGGGGGGGGGGGGGGGGGGGGGGGGGGGGGGGGGGGGGGGGGGGGGGGGGGGGGGGGGGGGGGGGGGGGGGGGGGGGGGGGGGGGGGGGGGGGGGGGGGGGGGGGGGGGGGGGGGGGGGGGGGTGGGGGGGGGGGGGGGGGGGGGGGGGGGGGGGGGGGGGGGGGGGGGGGGGGGGGGGGGGGGGGGGGGGGGGGGGGGGGGGGGGTGGGGGGGGGGGGGGGGGGGGGGGGGGGGGGGGGGGGGTGGGGGGGGGGGGGGGGGGGGGGGGGGGGGGGGGGGGGGGGGGGGGGGGGGGGGGGGGGGTGGGGGGGGGGGGGGGGGGGGGGGGGGGGGGGGGGGGGGGGGGGGGGGGGGGGGGGGGGGGGGGGGGGGGGGGGGGGGGGGGGGGGGGGGGGGGGGGGGGGGGGGGGGGGGGGGGGGGGGGGGGGGGGGGGGGGGGGGGGGGGGGGGGGGGGGGGGGGGGGGGGGGGGGGGGGGGGGGGGGGGGGGGGGGGGGGGGGGGGGGGGGGGGGGGGGGGGGGGGGGGGGGGGGGGGGGGGGGGGGGGGTGGGGGGGGGGGGGGGGGGGGGGGGGGGGGGGGGGGGGGGGGGGGGGGGGGGGGGGGGGGGGGGGGGGGGGGGGGGGGGGGGGGGGGGGGGGGGGGGGGGGGGTGGGGGGGGGGGGGGGGGGGGGGGGGGGGGGGGGGGGGGGGGGGGGGGGGGGGGGGGGGGGGGGGGGGGGGGGGGGGGGGGGGGGGGGGGGGGGGGGGGGGGGGGGGGGGGGGGGGGGGGGGGGGGGGGGGGGGGGGGGGGGGGGGGGGGGGGGGGGGGGTGGGGGGGGGGGGGGGGGGGGGGGGGGGGGGGGGGGGGGGGGGGGGGGGGGGGGGGGGGGGGGGGGGGGGGGGGGGGGGGGGGGGTGGGGGGGGGGGGGGGGGGGGGGGGGGGGGGGGGGGGGGGGGGGGGGGGGGGGGGGGGGGGGGGGGGGGGGGGGGGGGGGGGGGGGGGGGGGGGGGGGGGGGGGGGGGGGGGGGGGGGGTGGGGGGGGGGGGGGGGGGGGGGGGGGGGGGGGGGGGGGGGGGGGGGGGGGGGTGGGGGGGGGGGGGGGGGGGGGGGGGGGGGGGGGGGGGGGGGGGGGGGGGGGGGGGGGGGGGGGGGGGGGGGGGGGGGGGGGGGGGGGGGGGGGGTGGGGGGGGGGGGGGGGGGGGGGTGGGGGGGGGGGGGGGGGGGGGGGGGGGGGGGGGGGGGGGGGGGGGGGGGGGGGGGGGGGGGGGGGGGGGGGGGGGGGGGGGGGGGGGGGGGGGGGGGGGGGGGGGGGGGGGGGGGGGGGGGGGGGGGGGGGGGGGGGGGGGGGGGGGGGGGGGGGGGGGGGGGGGGGGGGGGGGGGGGGGGGGGGGGGGGGGGGGGGGGGGGGGGGGGGGGGGGGGGGGGGGGGGGGGGGGGGGGGGGGGGGGGGGGGGGGGGGGGGGGGGGGGGGGGGGGGGGGGGGGGGGGGGGGGGGGGGGGGGGGGGGGGGGGGGGGGGGGGGGGGGGGGGGGGGGGGGGGGTGGGGGGGGGGGGGGGGGGGGGGGGGGGGGGGGGGGGGGGGGGGGGGGGGGGGGGGGGGGGGGGGGGGTGGGGGGGGGGGGGGGGGGGGGGGGGGGGGGGGGGGGGGGGGGGGGGGGGGGGGGGGGGGGGGGGGGGGGGGTGGGGGGGGGGGGGGGGGGGGGGGGGGGGGGGGGGGGGGGGGGGGGGGGGGGGGGGGGGGGGGGGGGGGGGGGTGGGGGGGGGGGGGGGGGGGGGGGGGGGGGGGGGGGGGGGGGGGGGGGGGGGGGGGGGGGGGGGGGGGGGGGGGGGGGGGGGGGGGGGGGGGGGGGGGGTGGGGGGGGGGGGGGGGGGGGTGGGGGGGGGGGGGGGGGGGGGGGGGGGGGGGGGGGGGGGGGGGGGGGGGGGGGGGGGGGGGGGGGGGGGGGGGGGGGGGGGGGGGGGGGGGGGGGGGGGGGGGGGGGGGGGGGGGGGGTGGGGGGGGGGGGGGGGGGGGGGGGGGGGGGGGGGGGGGGGGGGGGGGGGGGGGGGGGGGGGGGGGGGGGGGGGGGGGGGGGGGGGGGGGGGGGGGGGGGGGGGGGGGGGGGGGGGGGGGGGGGGGGTGGGGGGGGGGGGGGGGGGGGGGGGGGGGGGGGGGGGGGGGGGGGGGGGGGGGGGGGGGGGGTGGGGGGGGGGGGGGGGGGGGGGGGGGGGGGGGGGGGGGGGGGGGGGGGGGGGGGGGGGGGGGGGGGGGGGGGGGGGGGGGGGGGGGGGGGGGGGGGGGGGGGGGGGGGGGGGGGGGGGGGGGGGGGGGGGGGGGGGGGGGGGGGGGGGGGGGGGGGGGGGGGGGTGGGGGGGGGGGGGGGGGGGGGGGGGGGGGGGGGGGGGGGGGGGGGGGGGGGGGGGGGGGGGGGGGGGGGGGGGGGGGGGGGGGGGGGGTGGGGGGGGGGGGGGGGGGGGGGGGGGGGGGGGGGGGGGGGGGGGGGGGGGGGGGGTGGGGGGGGGGGGGGGGGGGGGGGGGGGGGGGGGGGGGTGGGGGGGGGGGGGGGGGGGGGGGGGGGGGGGGGGGGGGGGGGGGGGGGGGGGGGGGGGGGGGGGGGGGGGGGGGGGGGGGGGGGGGGGGGGGGGGGGGGGGGGGGGGGGGGGGGGGGGGGTGGGGGGGGGGGGGGGGGGGGGGGGGGGGGGGGGGGGGGTGGGGGGGGGGGGGGGGGGGGGGGGGGGGGGGGGGGGGGGGGGGGGGGGGGGGGGGGGGGGGGGGGGGGGGGGGGGGGGGGGGGGGGGGGGGGGGGGGGGTGGGGGGGGGGGGGGGGGGGGGGGGGGGGGGGGGGGGGGGGGGGGGGGGGGGGGGGGGGGGGGGGGGGGGGGGGGGGGGGGGTGGGGGGGGGGGGGGGGGGGGGGGGGGGGGGGGGGGGGGGGGGGGGGGGGGGGGGGGGGGGGGGGGGGGGGGGGGGGGGGGGGGGGGGGGGGGGGGGGGGGGGGGGTGGGGGGGGGGGGGGGGGGGGGGGGGGGGGGGGGGGGGGGGGGGGGGGGGGGGGGGGGTGGGGGGGGGGGGGGGGGGGGGGGGGGGGGGGGGGGGGGGGGGGGGGGGGGGGGGGGGGGGGGGGGGGGGGGGGGGGGGGGGGGGGGGGGGGGGGGGGGGGGGGGGGGGGGGGGGGGGGGGGGGGGGGGGGGGGGGGGGGGGGGGGGGGTGGGGGGGGGGGGGGGGGGGGGGGGGGGGGGGGGGGGGGGGGGGGGGGGGGGGGGGGTGGGGGGGGGGGGGGGGGGGGTGGGGGGGGGGGGGGGGGGGGGGGGGGGGGGGGGGGGGGGGGGGGGGGGGGGGGGGGGGGGGGGGGGGGGGGGGGGGGGGGGGGGGGGGGGGGGGGGGGGGGGGGGGGGGGGGTGGGGGGGGGGGGGGGGGGGGGGGGGGGGGGGGGGGGGGGGGGGGGGGGGGGGGGGGGGGGGGGGGGGGGGGGGGGGGGGGGGGGGGGGGGGGGGGGGGGGGGGGGGGGGTGGGGGGGGGGGGGGGGGGGGGGGGGGGGGGGGGGGGGGGGGGGGGGGGGGGGGGGGGGGGGGGGGGGGGTGGGGGGGGGGGGGGGGGGGGGGGGGGGGGGGGGGGGGGGGGGGGGGGGGGGGGGGGGGGGGGGGGGGGGGGGGGGGGGGGGGGGGGGGGGGGGGGGGGGGGGGGGGGGGGGGGGGGGGGGGGGGGGGGGGGGGGGGGGGGGGGGGGGGGGGGGGGGGGGGGGGGGGGGGGGGGGGGGGGGGGGGGGGGGGGGGGGGGGGGGGGGGGGGGGGGGGGGGGGGGGGGGGGGGGGGGGGGGGGGGGGGGGGGGGGGGGGGGGGGGGGGGGGGGGGGGGGGGGGGGGGGGTGGGGGGGGGGGGGGGGGGGGGGGGGGGGGGGGGGGGGGGGGGGGGGGGGGGGGGTGGGGGGGGGGGGGGGGGGGGGGGGGGGGGGGGGGGGGGGGGGGGGGGGGGGGGTGGGGGGGGGGGGGGGGGGGGGGGGGGGGGGGGGGGGGGGGGTGGGGGGGGGGGGGGGGGGGGGGGGGGGGGGGGGGGGGGGGGGGGGGGGGGGGGGGGGGGGGGGGGGGGGGTGGGGGGGGGGGGGGGGGGGGGGGGGGGGGGGGGGGGGGGGGGGGGGGGGGGGGGGGGGGGGGGGGGGGGGGGGGGGGGGGGGGGGGGGGGGGGGGGGGGGGGGGGGGGGGGGGGGGGGGGGGGGGGGGGGGGGGGGGGGGGGGGGGGGGGGGGGGGGGGGGGGGGGGGGGGGGGGGGGGGGGGGGGGGTGGGGGGGGGGGGGGGGGGGGGGGGGGGGGGGGGGGGGGGGGGGGGGGGGGGGGGGGGGGGGGGGGGGGGGGGTGGGGGGGGGGGGGGGGGGGGGGGGGGGGGTGGGGGGGGGGGGGGGGGGGGGGGGGGGTGGGGGGGGGGGGGGGGGGGGGGGGGGGGGGGGGGGGGGGGGGGGGGGGGGGGTGGGGGGGGGGGGGGGGGGGGGGGGGGGGGGGGGGGGGGGGGGGGGGGGGGGGGGGGGGGGGGGGGGGGGGGGGGGGGGGGGGGGGGGGGGGGGGGGGTGGGGGGGGGGGGGGGGGGGGGGGGGGGGGGGGGGGGGGGGGGGGGGGGGGGGGGGGGGGGGGGGGGGGGGGGGGGGGGGGGGGGGGGGGGGGGGTGGGGGGGGGGGGGGGGGGGGGGGGGGGGGGGGGGTGGGGGGGGGGGGGGGGGGGGGGGGGGGGGGGGGGGGGGGGGGGGGGGGGGGGGGGGGGGGGGGGGGGGGGGGGGGGGGGGGGGGGGGGGGGGGGGGGGGGGGGGGGGGGGGGGGGGGGGGGGGGGGGGGGGGGGTGGGGGGGGGGGGGGGGGGGGGGGGGGGGGGGTGGGGGGGGGGGGGGGGGGGGGGGGGGGGGGGGGGGGGGGGGGGGGGGGGGGGGGGGGGGGGGGGGGGGGGGGGGGGGGGGGGGTGGGGGGGGGGGGGGGGGGGGGGGGGGGGGGGGGGGGGGGGGGGGGGGGGGGGGGGGGGGGGTGGGGGGGGGGGGGGGGGGGGGGGGGGGGGGGGGGGGGGGGGGGGGGGGGGGGGGGGGGGGGGGGGGGGGGGGGGGGGGGGGGGGGGGGGGGGGGGGGGGGGGGGGGGGGGGGGGGGGGGGGGGGGGGGGGGGGGGGGGGGGGGGGGGGGGGGGGGGGGGGGGGGGTGGGGGGGGGGGGGGGGGGGGGGGGGGGGGGGGGGGGGGGGGGGGGGGGGGGGGGGGGGGGGGGGGGGGGGGGGGGGGGGTGGGGGGGGGGGGGGGTGGGGGGGGGGGGGGGGGGGGGGGGGGGGGGGGGGGGGGGGGGGGGGGGGGGGGGGGGGGGGGGGGGGGGGGGGGGGGGGGGGGGGGGGGGGGGGGGGGGGGGGGGGGGGGGGGGGGGGGGGGGGGGGGGGGGGGGTGGGGGGGGGGGGGGGGGGGGGGGGGGGGGGGGGGGGGGGGGGGGGGGGGGGGGGGGGGTGGGGGGGGGGGGGGGGGGGGGGGGGGGGGGGGGGGGGGGGGGGGGGGGGGGGGGGGGGGGGGGGGGGGGGGGGGGGTGGGGGGGGGGGGGGGGGGGGGGGGGGGGGGGGGGGGGGGGGGGGGTGGGGGGGGGGGGGGGGGGGGGGGGGGGGGGGGGGGGGGGGGGGGGGGGGGGGGGGGGGGGGGGGGGGGGGGGGGGGGGGGGGGGGGGGGGGGGGGGTGGGGGGGGGGGGGGGGGGGGGGGGGGGGGGGGGGGGGGGGGGGGGGGGGGGGGGGGGGGGGGGGGGGGGGGGGGGGGGGGGGGTGGGGGGGGGGGGGGGGGGGGGGGGGGGGGGGGGGGGGGGGTGGGGGGGGGGGGGGGGGGGGGGGGGGGGGGGGGGGGGGGGGGGGGGGGGGGGGGGGGGGGGGGGGGGGGGGGGGGGGGGTGGGGGGGGGGGGGGGGGGGGGGGGGGGGGGGGGGGGGGGGGGGGGGGGGGGGGGGGGGGGGGGGGGGGGGGGGTGGGGGGGGGGGGGGGGGGGGGGGGGGGGGGGGGGGGGGGGGGGGGGGGGGGGGGGGGGGGGGGGGGGGGGGGGGGGGGGGGGGGGGGGGGGGGGGGGGGGGGGGGGGGGGGGGGGGGGGGGGGGGGGGGGGGGGGGGGGGGGGGGGGGGGGGGGGGGGGGGGGGGGGGGGGGGGGGGGGGTGGGGGGGGGGGGGGGGGGGGGGGGGGGGGGGGGGGGGGGGGGGGGGGGGGGGGGGTGGGGGGGGGGGGGGGGGGGGGGGGGGGGGGGGGGGGGGGGGGGGGGGGGGGGGTGGGGGGGGGGGGGGGGGGGGGGGGGGGGGGGGGGGGGGGGGGGGGGGGGGGTGGGGGGGGGGGGGGGGGGGGGGGGGGGGGGGGGGGGGGGGGGGGGGGGGGGGGGGGGGGGGGGGGGGGGGGGTGGGGGGGGGGGGGGGGGGGGGGGGGGGGGGGGGGGGGGTGGGGGGGGGGGGGGGGGGGGGGGGGGGGGGGGGGGGGGGGGGGGGGGGGGGGGGGGGGGTGGGGGGGGGGGGGGGGGGGGGGGGGGGGGGGGGGGGGGGGGGGGGGGGGGGGGGGGGGGGGGGGGGGGGGGGGGGGGGGGGGGGGGGGTGGGGGGGGGGGGGGGGGGGGGGGGGGGGGGGGGGGGGGGGGGGGGGGGGGGGGGGGGGGGGGGGGGGGGGGGGGGGGGGGGGGGGGGGGGGGGGGGGGGGGGGGGGGGGGGGGGGGTGGGGGGGGGGGGGGGGGGGGGGGGGGGGGGGGGGGTGGGGGGGGGGGGGGGGGGGGGGGGGGGGGGGGGGGGGGGGGGGGGGGGGGGGGGGGGGGGGGGGGGGGGGGGGGGGGGGGGGGGGGGGGGTGGGGGGGGGGGGGGGGGGGGGGGGGGGGGGGGGGGGGGGGGGGGGGGGGGGGGGGGGGGGGGGGGGGGGGGGGGGGGGGGGGGGGGGGGGGGGGGGGGGGGGGGGGGGGGGGGGGGGGGGGGGGGGGGGGGGGGGGGGGGGGGGTGGGGGGGGGGGGGGGGGGTGGGGGGGGGGGGGGGGGGGGGGGGGGGGGGGGGGGGGGTGGGGGGGGGGGGGGGGGGGGGGGGGGGGGGGGGGGGGGGGGGGGTGGGGGGGGGGGGGGGGGGGGGGGGGGGGGGGGGGGGGGGGGGGGGGGGGGTGGGGGGGGGGGGGGGGGGGGGGGGGGGGGGGGGGGGGGGGGGGGGGGGGGGGTGGGGGGGGGGGGGGGGGGGGGGGGGGGGGGGGGGGGGGGGGGGGGGGGGGGGGGGGGGGGGGGGGGGGGGGGGGGGGGGGGGGGGGGGGGGGGGGGGGGGGGGGGGGGGGGGGGGGGGGGGGGTGGGGGGGGGGGGGGGGGGGGGGGGGGGGGGGGGGGGGGGGGGGGGTGGGGGGGGGGGGGGGGGGGGGGGGGGGGGGGGGGGTGGGGGGGGGGGGGGGGGGGGGGGGGGGGGGGGGGGGGGGGGGGGGGGGGGGGGGGGGGGGGGGGGGGGGGGGGGGGGGGGGGGGGGGGGGGGGGGGGGGTGGGGGGGGGGGGGGGGGGGGGGGGGGGGGGGTGGGGGGGGGGGGGGGGGGGGGGGGGGGGGGGGGGGGGGGGGGGGGGGGGGGGGGGGGGGGGGGGGGGGGGGGGGGGTGGGGGGGGGGGGGGGGGGGGGGGGGGGGGGTGGGGGGGGGGGGGGGGGGTGGGGGGGGGGGGGGGGGGGGGGGGGGGGGGGGGGGGGGGGGGGGGGGGGGGGGGGGGGGGGGGGGTGGGGGGGGGGGGGGGGGGGGTGGGGGGGGGGGGGGGGGGGGGGGGGGGGGGGGGGTGGGGGGGGGGGGGGGGGGGGGGGGGGGGGGGGGGGGGGGGGGGGGGGGGGGGGGGGGGGGGGGGGGGGGGGGGGGGGGGGGGGGGGGGGGGGGGGGGGGGGGGGGGGGGGGGGGGGGGGGGTGGGGGGGGGGGGGGGGGGGGGGGGGGGGGGGTGGGGGGGGGTGGGGGGGGGGGGGGGGGGGGGGGGGGGGGGGGGGGGGGGGGGTGGGGGGGGGGGGGGGGGGGGGGGGGGGGGGGGGGGGGGGGGGTGGGGGGGGGGGGGTGGGGGGGGGGGGGGGGGGGGGGGGGGGGGGGGGGGGGGGGGGGGTGGGGGGGGGGGGGGGGGGGGGGGGGGGGGGGGGGGGGGGGGGGGGGGGGGGGGGGGGGGGGGGGGGGGGGGGGGGGGGGGGGGGGGGGGGGGGGGTGGGGGGGGGGGGGGGGGGGGGGGGGGGGGGGGGGGGGGGGGGGGGGGGGGGGGGGGGGGGGGGGGGGGGGGGGGGGGGGGGGGGGGTGGGGGGGGGGGGGGGGGGGGGGGGGGGGGGGGGGGGGGGGGGGGGGGGGGGGGGGGGGGGGGGGGGGGGGGGGGGGTGGGGGGGGGGGGTGGGGGGGGGGGGGGGGGGGGGGGGGGGGGGGGGGGGGGGGTGGGGGGGGGGGGGGGGGGGGGGGGGGGGGGGGGTGGGGGGGGGGGGGGGGGGGGGGGGGGGGGGGGGGGGGGGGGGGGGGGGGGGGGGGGGGGGGGGGGGGGGGGGGGGGGGGGGGGGGGGGGGGGGGGGGGGGGGGTGGGGGGGGGGGGGGGGGGGGGGGGTGGGG